>CM070875.1:84166627-84766627 GCA_036365515.1 Torymus aiolomorphi
CTTGAAGTCGTTAATCGGAATCCACAGTTAGATCCATAATAAAAATTTGAAAATAGTGAATTCAATATGGCGAAAAATTTTTTAGAAATATTTTAAATTCCACGAAAAATAGTATGTAGACCCCCTAGCGGAAATTATATTATGTAAATAAATGTATAATAATGTAACAATGTTTTGTTATGTTATTCTATTATTTATTATTTTTTTATCATACACTTGTTTATCGTACGATAAACAAGTGTATGATCATTATCTACATTTAGTTGTTTGTAAAAAAATGTAAGAAAACGTAACAAATTGTACTGTTCTACTGGATTTCGGACGCTTTTACATTTTACCACAGATTATACCATTTTTCAATAATTTCTTACTTTTCCTTACATTTGTCTACGTTTTATTACTTTTTAATTTGTACTCTTAATTCAAATTTTATAGGCATTCTTACACTTTCGTACATCTTTTTACATTTTATTATATATTTGTACTTTTAATTACATCTTTTTACGTTTATATACAAATTTTAATACCCATTTTACATCGTATCACATATTTGTACACTTTTTTCAAATAGTTCATAATTATACTTTTATAATAATTTATAATTGTATTTTTATTTAAATAAAGCTATAAATAAAATATTTTCAAAGATGTAAAGAAAAAATACTAAAACGTAATAAAATGTAAATTATTATGTATTAGAAATATAATTAATATATGTTACAAAATGTAAGTTACTGTATAAAAGTTTAAATTTTTACAAATTCTTACAGATTTTTCTAACAAATACTTCCTTATAATTTCATAAAAATAAGCTACACAAGGAAATATTTAGAAAACGTAAAGAATTGAAAGAAAATGTAAGAAACTTTAACAACTTGTTAAATATGCCCGAAATCCAGTATCGTATGATTTCTTACATTTTTCGACAATTTATTCCATTTTATAAGTATTTTCTTATTTTCTTTCATATTTTATAATTTCAGCTAGGAGAGATTTCATGCTTGTTGAAATTATGATAGGTTTTAATAAGAAAAGTTTATTTATGATTTATTAATATAAATTAATATGAACAAAATTTTTAATATAATGATAATTATAGCAATTCATGGTTATTGCGCAATATACAAGATTACGTGCACTTGCATTGATATGGCTTATCTCCCGAGTCCTCCTCTTTTATTCATAAATAAGTGAAACATCGGTCAGTCGAAAAAAAATATACGTTACTGAACGTTTTTCTACGCTCGTGTTAAATTAATATTCAATGTCAACATTATTTTATGGGTATTAATTGAAAATATAAGTGTCTGGAGGTACTTGCATCATATTTTTTAATGGCAAGTAAACATTTTACGAGTACGAAATCCTATTTGAATTGAATGATAACAACAATAATAATAGTCGTAAGTAACCATATAATTGAAATTTCTTTCTTCTACATAATTATTCAAAATATTTCTAATAGAAGGATATAATAGATATAATATTGAAAAGTTAAATAAAATGCAGCATTTTTAAATATAAAACTCGTCAAAATATACAATAAATTTTGAACAAGTGGCCGAAGTTAAGAAAGTCAAATTCAGTAAAAATCTATTATAGAATCTTTATTGTACCAATTGTAAATATTTTGATAGTGAAACTTTACTCTTAATACATGCATTGAATTATTTTATGATAGTAAAAATTATGTTTTGATTTTAATTTTTAGAATTACTGTTACATTACTGTTATTCTAATATATAAAATATGACATACTGACGATTTAATCAGTTAAGTTAAGTGTAAAAAAATATTCATACGAGTGAATAGAAGTAGGACTTTATTTAATAATAACGTTTAGCAACTATTTAATGCTAATAAAATAGTGTATCTTGTAGACAAAACATTGACAAACAATAACGAATTCCCATGCACTTACAAAGGAATTTAGTAAAATGTTTTCCTCAAAAGTTTTGGATGTCTGAATACTTTTTACACTTACTGTACATTCATACTATTGTACATCCCTATACTGTTATGGCTATAAAAAGGCTATAATAACTAAAACTTTTACAGGTTTACACTGCGACTCAACGTATCTAAAAGAAGAAAGAAAATATTTTCCATAAATATGAATTTGGTAAATGCGATGAATGTTTTATTTATTTTAAACAGTATGTTTCAAGATAAAGAAAAGAAATTACCTGTTAATGACGCTGAAAGAAATGTTGCTAATATAGTGTATAATATTATAATATCAAGTATAAATGATCGTAGTATTTACGAAGAAACGGAAGAATTTCTATATTATGATGATACCTACGAACCTTACGATGACATACCTGCAGATGATTTACATGAAGATATCGATGCAGAAGATATGATAACACTCGAAACTGAAAATCAATGTAGGACCGAATCAGAGAGTATTAATTTTGACTACAGAAAGCAAGCTGTGGAGTATTGGTTAAGTAGTAAAAACAAGTTAAAATTTGAAACAGTCCAAAATCGATTCAAAAAATGAAAAACAGCACGTTAGCTGTATAGATGGAGAGATCAACTGGCAATAGGAGGAAGTAGGATCGATAAATTGAAAAAAATTGAGGAATATTGTTTACAAAAATTTAACGTAGCCAGATCGAATAGAATATCCATTCATGACATTGATGTAAGACGTATGGCAAAAGAAAAAGCATTAGAGTTAAACTTCAATGAATTTAAAGCTTCTAGACACTGGTTAAATGAATTTAAACGGCGATTTAATATCGTTTCTCGAAAAATAACAAAAATTATTACTAAAAAATCTATAGATGATTCAGAAGAATGGTCAGCACAAAAACAGGAATTTCGCAATAGAGTAAAAAATGCCATCATAAAATATGATGCAAAACGTGTTTATAACTCCGACCAAAGTGGTTTTAATTACGAAATACACAGTGGTCGAACCCTCAATCTTAGAGGAGATAAAAGTGTAGAGAGTATAGTGCAATCAGTGCATTCGACAACTCATTCTTATACTAAAAATTGTTGTTTTGGTCAATTCTGACCAGATCCGTTGGGAGCAGGAAAGAAAATAGTCTACGATGCTAAGTAGTTGCGCAACTACTTAGCATCGTAGACTATTTTCTTTCCTGCTCCCAACGGATCTGGTCAGAATTGACCAAAACAACAATTTTTACATTTGACAATGGGGAGTAAAATTGTGAATACGATTACAAACTCAAGTTTCATTCTTATACTATCCAACCTACTGTATCTGCTGAAGGAAAACTTCTATCACCCTTCTTTTTAGTCATGCAAGAACCAAAGGGAGAGTTTGGAACTGTAATCAGAAAAAATTTATTTGCAGCAGAAAATGTTTATGTAATGGCATCGAAATCAGGTAAATTGACTAAAGCACATGTTGAAACTTGGGCGCAAGATGTATATTTTCCATCAACTACCATAACAAGTACCCTATTGCTTGATTCATGAAGAGGTCACTGCCTAGATATAATTTATAAAGTAAAACCGGAACATAAAACCTTAACGATTCTACAAATTCCACAAAGAACAACAAGTGAACTTCAACCGCTTGATATTTACGGTTTTCGAATGTGGAAGAACTTCGTTCGAACGTTTTCGGATATGATATTACTAACAAATGAGGATCTCAACTTATACGATAGAAATAATATAATCAAAATGCATTCATTAGTACATAATCAATTATCAAGTCCCAGGTTTCAAAATTTATTTAAATATGCTTGGTACGCCGCCGGTTACATTGATGAAAGGCCAGAAAAAATTGAAAACCCAAAAAAGTTTTGCTTCAATTCTAATTTTATTACATGCGATATTTGTGGTAAACGAGCGATTATAACATGTTCATGGTGCAAAAAATCGCTATGTTTACAACATTTTTTTCATGAATATCATTATTGTAAAACATATAATCCATGATCGTCAGAATAATTAGCTAGCTTGTCGTCTGCTGTTGGCTGACCCGTAGGATTTAAAATTGATCGTTGTGCTGCTTAGAAATTGGTAGAATTATATAAGAATTTGTATTAAAAGATAATAAATTGTAAAAATCTGTAAGAATTTGTAAAAATTTAAACTTTTATACAGTAATTTACATTTTGTAACATATATTAATTATATTTCTAATACATAATAATTTACATTTTATTACGTTTTAGTATTTTTTCTTTACATCTTTGAAAATATTTTATTTATAGCTTTATTTAAATAAAAGTACAATTATAAATTATTATAAAAGTATAATTATGAACTATTTGAAAAAAGTGTACAAATATGTGATACGATATAAAATGTGTATCAAAATTTGTATATAAACGTAAAAAGATGTAATTAAAAGTACAAATATATAATAAAATGTAAAAAGATGTACGAAAGTGTAAGAATGCCTATAAAATTTGAATTAAGAGTACAAATTAAAAAGTAATAAAACGTAGACAAATGTAAGGAAAAGTAAGAAATTATTAAAAAATGGTATAAACTGTGGTAAAATGTAAAAGCGTCCGAAATCCAGTAGAAAAGTACAATTTGTTACGTTTTCTTACACTTTTTCACAAACAACTACATTATCATACACTTGTTTATCGTACGATAAACAAGTGTATGATAAAAAAATAATAAATAATAGAATAACATAACAAAACATTGTTTCATTATTATACACTTAATTACATAATATAATTTCCGCTAGGGGGTCTACATACTATTTTTCGTGGAATTTAAAATATTTCTAAAAAATTTTTCGCCATATTGAATTCACTATTTTCAAATTTTTATTGTGGATCTAACTGTGGATTCCGATTAACGACTTCAAGAACCCATTTTAAGGAAAAAAATAATTGCCAAAAAAATATACCTAATTCATTTGTGTTAGGGGTGGTTTACCACCTCTTAAGAGGTTGTTTCGCGAAGAATGCCCAAAAACACCAACTGTTATTTATTGTAGTTGGTAAAAATAATGTTTTGACCTATTTTTAATTATTTTATGAATTCTCACAACAAAAATTATTCTTAAAAAAACACAATTTCACCCTCCAAAAAATAAGGGATGCAACCCTTAATGTTCATACTACCACGGATTTCTTGACTTTTTAATAAGAAACTCTTTCCATTTTGTTTCGTTAAAAAAAGCTAAGTAGAAGCCGAGATATATCAAAAAAACGTTTCTTGGGGGTAAACTTTAGGGGTGATTTTAACCCTTATAAAGCGCTTCTCAGCCGATAAAAAAAATGGTTTCGTGAATCTCGCATGGAGGTCTACTTTTTAATATGGGTTTGGAATTTTTTTGAATTTGACAGTTCGGGTACTTTCCTTGTTAGTATATAGTAAAATGAAAATTAGAAAAATGTTTAAAAATTGCGTTGTTAAAAATCTATAATTATGTTATCTTACTGTTTTGATAACAAATAGAAATTTCATATAAAATGTTAAGGGTTCTAAGGATAGGGGAGGGAAATTTATGTTAGGAGTCACCTCAGTGCAATGGTGACTGTGATGTATATACGATGATTATTTGTTGAAGATATCAATGCCGCTCACTCTGCTGCTGATGTCCTTGGTGTCCAGATAAATGTCTTATATTTATATAATTAATCTCAAATATTAATTTTAGTAATAAAAGAAAATTTTTAAATAGTAGTAAAAATTATTATATTAAAGTTATTTAATAAACAGAAAATAGTTAACAAAAATACTCATAATAAATAGCAAAGTGCAAGAAAAAATAAAATAAATTATCAATAATAATGATAATTGATAATTCATGCGCAAGTGAAAATGTCAGGAGATAGGATAGGTGGTGGAAAAACGCCCAGGTAAATAATAATAATAATAATAATGATAATAATAATAATAATAATAATAATAATAATAAATTGTAACAAAATTAGTTTATTAAATACCCTTATTTGGGTGTGGTAAACCTTGAGATATAATATTACAAAAGTGCATACAATATAAATTGATTTACAAAAAGAAAAAAAAAAGAATATATTTTTATCATAAAAAAATAATTAACAATAAAGAAAAATTTATTAACTTAAATTTATCAATAACTCCCGTATCTAACAGGTGCTGAAATATTACGTAATTGTAAACAATTCGCGCAAGAGAATAGTTCATAAAAATATATAACGGAATTTCATCTATTTGCCAAAATTACAACAAAAAAAGATGTAAAAGCTTTTATATTAATTTAAACAAAGAAATTATTTAGACCTTAAATGCCCGATAAATCGTCTGCGTATGTCTACTCTGGCCCTCGCGTACAGTGTATTGTGTATAGATGATAGAAGCAACCTTAGGCCCACAAAGGGGGGTGACCTTGGAGTCACCTTCCTAGGAGCCAAGAAAAGGGGCTACGCCGCCCTGGCTTTACGCCACTACCACTTATACAGGTAAGGGGATCGCCGAGTCGGGCAAACCAACTCCACTTGGTCAGCTTTATCCCGAAGGAGTAGTCGCTGACCTATGCCCTTACCTCACCTCACTTACCTTAACTCGCTTGCTGCTCTGCACTAGAGAACTGAACTGGAACTGGAGCTGGAGACTAAAAGAGCTCCTCATGGCGTGCGCCCCATATTTATACTGGAAAATCGTAGATGATAGATTATCTGATCACCTGCTCGGGAGGGTGCGCAATCAACTCATTTACATATACGGTATGGTATAGTTGCGCATCCTTCCGAGAATCCTCACCTTTTAATTGGCTTGATTCGCGAGATACTTTATTATATTACTGGAGAATAATTAGGTACTTCGATAATTTGTTAGTTAAAAATATCACAAAAATCAGGTTCTGGATATTTAAATTTATGTAAATATAACTGTCATTTACATTTTTATATGGTATAGTTACTAGGATGAGTTAAATAAAATCATTAAGACAATCTGTCTCACTCGCACCCATGCTATTCCCCATCGTGCTATCCTTGTCTGATTGCATCAGATAACACGCGGGCTGGCATGCAACTATCTAGTTACATACTTCTTGCTGTACTCATCTGCCACCTGTAATTGTATGGCGTGAGATTCAAAATTGGTTAATAATGATCATCTTAACATGGGGTCATGCTGAGTATATTATGGAAGCGTAGCTTGTATGTTATTTCATTGAGTATTTCTCATTAATTATGCGTGTCATATATAATTGTTAATAAACAAAAAGGATTTGTAATTCAAATCTCCCGCCGTGACCATTAGTGCGAATACACTCATCTATGCACTTATGGATTGAGTTGTTACTCTATCACCTAGATGGCGGGTTGAGTACCACTTTTGACAATATGAGTCACTGCGAAAGACTTGTTTCGGTAAATAGAATTCCTTATGTTTGTGATAATAAGTCATGATATATATATATATATGGGATATTTCAGATGAAGTCAGCAGCTCAAAATTTTAAAATGGTTCAAAACTCGTTTTCTTTTAGTTTTTTATGAAAAAAAAATGTTCCTCAAATATAGGTCGATATTTGCAAAAATAAAAAGGCTATGCAAGATTGAAAATTCAATTTTTTTGCAATTTTTGGTTAAAATCCAAGATTATTCATTTTTTAACTCAAAATCTTGAAACTTTTTGTATAGAACATTGATTGGCAAAAAGTTTGCATTTTTTCTGTAGAATGTGCTAGTATTTATTTTATGACCCTTTTTGAAAGTCTCTGATTGGCTGCTTCTTAGTATACCTTCATCGAAGGATATTGAGGCTGCGGCCAAATATTTTTTATTCGACAAATTTTTTTTGTATTCTTCTTCGAAAACCCTTCAAAATGCTTTTTTGATCAATACTGGCCAAGCAAAGGGATAAAAGTTACAATTTTTTGAAATATCAAGAAAAATCCATAATTTCAATTTTTGATAACATGATTAATGAAACTGAATATTATTCATACATCTTATGGCATAGACCGTACCACTGAATTTTGTTAGAGCATAAAATAGAACATTATACATATTTATTTTCAATAATATTAGGCTTACACAATAACCGATACCTAATTATGAATTAATAATAAATTAAGCTATAGAGGTTAATTACTATAAAGCTGTCAAAAATGAAATCAGGCTACAGACTCATAATTTCATTTATAATTAGGTACCCTGGCGAGTAAGGAGCGACCGAGTTTGGGTTGCTCTTAGGTTGCTGATTGATATCAGCGAAAATCGTATTGCGCGTAAAAAAATTGACTCGTGGGCTAAATATAAAACTACCTATGATCTTATTTATCTCAAAAATCATAATATACCACTTATAGAAGTGAAAATACAAAAAGAATGCATAAATGATAAATGCGGAAAACTATAACCGATATGGAAAGTTTCACGATCTTCGTAACACATGAGTCCACGGCAGATGGCGCGGGCAATTTATAAGGCGGCAATGTGAACTGTGGAGTGATTTGAAAAACGCAAGAGCCACGAATCGCAGCTCAATAACACGCGCAGACCTAACCCGTCAGTTAACAACAGACGAAACAAAATTCGATTTTCCAAGGGATTTCTTTTTAAACTCCAAATATAAGAAAGAAGAAGTAAGTGACAAAATATTTAACTCGACAGTTTAGAGTTAAATAACAAGTTAATAGCTTTCACAACTGCAGCGTAGTTGTCTGTGAGTACTACTTATTAGGTTGTTGAAGGGCGCTGTTTAGCTTTATTTTTTATTAGTTACATACCTTTTTCGATAAAAAAAGGAAGTTAATACGTGCCCTATATTAATTGAAATAATAATTTGAATCCATCTCGCTCTTATCGTTGATGGGAATTAACCAAAATGGAAAAATTTAAAGATGTTTTCTGTGTGATACCCCATCAGATTAATATAATATATAATTATTAAAATAAAGACACATATTGTATTAGTTTTAATTATAATATTGCTTTTGACAAGCTTCTGCATACGCGCGCACCAATATACGGCAATCACGCGAATTCTCAGCCCGATAGACTCTGTCATACAGTAACCTTATCCTTTATCCGAACATTGTTTGGCGGTGCTCAGATAATATTTTTTTATATTGTTGAAAAATAAACAATTTTCTTTTTAAATATCAGTATTAATAAAATTTTATAATTTTTCTAGAAAAAAATAATCTTGTAATGGTTTAAAGCAAATTTTACAAAACTAAGCCATATATCATTTTTATATTATAGAGGTATTAACATGGGTTTGATTTATGAACATAAAATTTTCTACGTTTACATACACGGAAAATAGATCTGAAATGCGGGTGAGATGGGAGAGCAGTGTTTTGTTCGCGCGAGAGCACGTGAGGGTTAGTTTGTCACCGGAAGTCGGGAGCTTTCCGATCTTAATGTGACATACGGAGATTCGGGGTACCCGTGCTGTGGATTTTTTTCCATGTCGAGCGAAAATATGTGTGCATAACTCTCGTAATTTAATCATATCAACATTACATGAATTTATAATGTAAAATACATTAAACTGTAAATAGATTACTACCGATTATCGCGTATAATCGACATTATTTTATTTTATATTCCACTTTTTTCCGAAATTACTGTAACTATATAATCACTAGTAGTTATTTCTACTATAGAGTAGAGTTAAAATAAAAAATTATTGAAAATATAAGTGAACACAAAGGAAGGACGATTGTCGGGACGAGTTTTTCTCATTCAATTTTGAATTTCAAGAAAAAATTAAAACTAAATGAAAAAAAAAACAGATACCTCTAATCGTCGGTAACTGCAGGGTGTAATCATCTCAAGATCAGTAAAATTTATTATTAGACTATAGACTTCGAGACTTTGCAGCATGATATTTTAATTTATCAGTATTAAAACTATATTTTCCTACAATCAATTATAATTAAGTGGTTTTGATAATTTATTAAGTATTGTATCTACGTCATATATAACGACCAAAAGAGTTTATTTGAACGCCCATTAATTTTGCGATTAACATTCAAAAACAAATATTAGAAACATGATAATATCATTTTAGCCAAAACGTTGTAGCTATTTCCACAAAATCTACACATATCGACGTAATTTCTTGTCTCTAAGGTGTGTTTAGCGGGTCAAAGTTTAGACACGAATATATACGCAATACGCAAAAACACGCCAATTGCGAGCTCCTTAAAGGCTCATCAAGGCTTACAAACATCGAAATGTTTATAGGCATGTAAAACAGATTCACACATTTGTAAACGTAATAACTCGCTGCATTTGAGCTCCTTCGAGAAAAGTAAAAGCTTAAAAAAACATAAATTTTTCAGACACGTAAAACGTACATGCGAAAAAACCCTTAAAATCCAACCTCCTTACAGACGCGTAAAGACTCAGTCACACGTAAAATGTAGAATCGCGATTTTCCACTTTGCAAACCCATCAAAACATTTTGTCGCGTATGACCTTGTAGTAACGTTAAACCTTCAAGATATAGCTGATTCCATTAAAATTCATGCAGGCCATCACAGATCGAATTATTTTTGCCTAAAAATTATATGAAGACGTGTTTTAGTTTGATTCTTTTGCCTAATTAATATTAGCCATGAAAATAAAGATAAAAAAATTAAAAATACACCACAAATTTAAAGCTGCTGAAACTTTGTCAATTTTCCACCTTCTGAGCCGATTTTTTAAATTTAAGGAATTTCATCTCATTCTAAGCCCAATTTACACCTTGAAGATTGAGATTTATCTTATCGCGCTGTTAACGAAAAACTAACCATTATTTTTTTTAAGTGCGATTTTCTTAAGGTTCTCTAATATATCAAAAAGTGGGTTTCAAAAGTAAGAAAATTCTAGTGTGTTCTTTAAAATCTAAAGAATATTTCTCTATTTTTTAAAATATTGGTTGCCGGCCTACTTTATGATAAAAAAATTATTGAAATTAGCCACTTTACAAGGCACTTAATAGGAATCATATCAATTGTTATAGAATAGTATATTACCTAGGGAGGAAAAAACTGGGATAGTCCACAGCTTATGTAAATTGCCACCGGCCCAAGGGGAAACTGCCAGTAGTGACAAAACGGGCCGTTACTGATTCTGTACTGGAAGACATACAATTTTAAGCCAACGCTGGTCCAGTCTTGTCTCATTACTGAATTGTTAAGAATCGTCCGGTATAGAAAACCAGTACTGGTCCGATACATTTGCCATGATTCAGCCAAGATATATACTGGCACAATGCAGACTGCCGGTATTACGTCAGTATAAAACAAAAGACTAGTCACCATAACCTTTTATTTGGTCTCTTAGTTTTGAGAAAAATTATTTTCTTAATAGTTTGGCCAATCGCACCTAAATGCCGTACATTTAAACAGAATTATTAGCAGCATACCTAAATAAGGATTTAAATAATAATTCACAAATTCACCGATAAGTCTACATATTGTATCATATTGCGTAAATAAAAAGTGAAGTGTCGGCTGCCGTACTAATTTCTGTAATGGACCAGTACTGATTTCAAGTCTAGATTTGTTCCTATCATTTCTGTGTTGCACCAATAATGGCGCAGTACTTTTTGCCAGTACCGTCAATATGGCAAACAGTAATGTGCCAGCATTGGGCCGGTAGGGCAATTCCCCCTGGGGGTGCTCTCGCTCAATCTACGGCCAATTAAATACAAGCTGTGGACTGGCTAATTTTCTTCCCGGCGGGCGTAAAAAGATCCTTGTGCACCCGGTACTCTAAACTTCCGTAAACTCGCCAAAATTAAACTTAATGCACTATAAATTTGTGAATGCATGTTTTTTATGACTTTTTTTATCCAGTATACTATTTTTATTTAAAAATGAACATCTTCTCATTGGCACAAATTTGTGGCGGATTTTTGATTATTTTTAATAAGTTTTTTTATTATTTATTACTTCTACTATTTCGTTGTCGGATAAAGCAAAAATCAATTTAGCCTTGCTTTTTAGGCTCAAAAACTCCGAAAATCAATACATGAGTCACAAAAAAACCGCTGCTAACTGCTCAAGCAGAATGCTTTCTAAAAAAAAATTGATAAATTACATCAAATAGTTTTTTAAGTGTATATTTTAATATAAAATTTCATTCTTTCTGCATATTTGATTTTTCATAGATACAATTATTTAAAATGATAAAGAAAATTATTTTTAAAATAGTTATGTAGTAATTATTAAATGACAAATTAAAAAGTTTAAGTTATTATCACATGCTATTTTTTTAATATATAAATTAATTGCATTTCTTTGAAATTTCTTCGGTGTTTGCTTCAAAAGCCCACCAACTCAACAAAAACTTCGAAAATCCACCAACTCATATAGTGGTTTCAAAAACCATATAACTCGGCGAAGGTTTCAAATATCCTCTAACTCAGCCGTGTTTTTTCTCGTTAATTTTGTAGTGGTAGCTCTAGGATGTTAGGAGGATGTGGTACTCATGTACTCTGTTTTACCGGCAGAACACGGTAAATTCTATATTATTAAAATAAATATATCGAATTACGTCTTATAAAGAGATAGTTGCCCTGCGCAATGTAATAATCTACCAGCCTACGCAGTTTTGAACTCAAATATCAACGGCATCCTAAAAAATTTTGCGAACAAAAATAACCGAAATTTCGTCCGTAAAATTTTGTAGGGTGCCGTTGATATTTGGGCTCAAAACTGCACAAGCTGGTAGATTATTACATTGCACAGGGCAACTATCTCTTTATAAGACGAAATTCGATATATTTATTTTAATAATATAGAATTTACCGAGTTCTGACGGTAAAACAGAGTGCATGAGTACCACACCCCCTTAAGGTAGAATTTCTGTATAAGCGATGAAAAAATTACTTTCGATTTTTCCATATTTTTCTTTATTTTTTTTAACCGACTTAATATTATCCGATTGGGTCGACAAAAATATGGATTGATAGGTAATTAATACCTTTAAGAAAATGTGACTACTTCCGACATATATCCAAACCCCAACGCCGTAAAAAAATATTTTCAATTTTTCAATATTTTTATTTATTTTTTTAAACCGACTTAATATTATCCGATTGGGCCGACAAAAATATGGATTGATAGGTGATTTCAATATCTTTAAGAAGATGTGACTACTTTCGACAGAGATTCAAACCCGGCGACGATAAAGAAAAATTACAATTTTTTCATAATTTTCTTTTTTATTTTTTAAATACTTAACATTATCCGATCAACTATATAATTGAACTTTCACAACTACCTTAAATTTAGGAATTTACAATTTAAAAAATGAGTTATACAATAAATTAAAACTAAATAATTTAAAAAAAAAAGTTCACGAAAATTTTAAGTTCTCACTAGTCAACTCTCGAACCAATTATTTCAAATTTAGTAATTCACATAACAGTTTGTTTTATAAGATGAGTTAGAAAAAAAATTACACTCTTTGTATATTGATTAGAAAATTAAACCAATAGCAAGCTATTGAAGTAGACAACAAATATTCTACAAAAAAGCGATTAAAGTAGAAAAAAAGAGCTTCAATTTCACCCGAGTCTGAAATAGCTCTTCTTCCCGTGTTACACACCGTATTTTTTTCAACGAGTGCATGAGAGAGCATTTTTATATGCATGAAAGTTGTATAGAGAATCGTGCATTTCGCATCGTGCACAACCGAATAGTGAATTAATACTGAAGATTAATAATAAACTAAAAATATAATTATAAAAAAATTATAAATAAAAGCCTCATGTAATTACGTTTTACCTATTAATGCCGGTCTATAAAAATTTATCATCTTGCAATTTAATCTTTAAAAGTTATTTTATATCATTTTAAACAGGTAAAAAAGCCATAAAATATATTTGACAATAAGAGAACAATTTCACAAAGATCCGTTGATGAAAACAAATTTTTTTGGAGCTAAACTTTCAAGAAATGGATTTATCTTAACTCAGGCATGAAATAGGGCCCTTTTCTCGTGTGAAAGTAAGAGAGAAAATTTCGCATTTCGAGCGTATTTTGTGAAAGTGGTGAGAAATAAAAATTTCAACTGCGTTGTGTACGACTCGAAATGCCCAATCCTCTCTCCGACTCACGCACATAAAAAAGGCCCTTTCCTGCCATCGTTAAAAAAAATACGGTGTCTAACACGGAAAGAATAGTACATTGTGCAACTAGGGAGGAAAATTGACTATTTCTAGCGAGGATGATAATTGTGCACGAGTGATACACGAGTGCTCAAACTCATCATCCGAGTCTAAAAGAGTCAATTGCTTCCTTGTTACACATAGACTTTTTTAATAAGTGCAGGAATAGGACCTTTTTTTGCATGAAAAGTGAATGGGAGATCAGGTATATCGAGTCGTCATATAGCGGGAGACCTTGCCAAACGCTTGAGAAGTTCGATTTTCGACTCACTTTTCTACGCAGACTGAGCGGAAGAAGAACATCCCCCGTACGTCGTTCGTCATCCACGCGCCATGATACGTTCTTCCGCTGAACCGTCTATATATGATTGCCTTCGTCAGCCTGTCGCTTTTACTCTCACTGTGTCCAACTCTCTGTCTATGCCAGACTTGGTCTGTCTCTACCTTCGTCTCTGCCTGCCTCTCCTTATCTGTCTCTTTCTTTTTGTGTCTATTGCTGGCTCTGTCTACCTCTGTATTTGTCTCTGTCTCTGTCTAACTCAATCCTTCTCTGTGTGTCTCTCTCGATCTGTCTGTCTGTGCCAGCTTCTCTCTCTCTCTCTCTCTCTCGCACTCTCTCGCTCTCTCTTGCTTTCTCTCTTGCGCGCTCTTGCTCTCTCTCTCGCACTCTCTCGCTCTCTCTTGCTCTCTCTCGTGCGCTCTCTCGCACTCTCTCTCTCTTGCTCTCTCTCTATCTCTCGCTCTTTCTCTGTCCGTCTATGAATGGCTCTTTCTATATCAATCTCTGGCTATCGCTCTCATAGTCTGTCTCTGATTTCCTCTCTCGATCTGTCTGTGTTTGCCTGCATTTCTTGATCTGTCTGTTTCTACCTGTTCCCTCTTCTCTCTGCCGGTCGCTGACTACCGCGTTCTATCAATTTCTGGCTGTCCCTATATGTCTGCTTATCTTAGCCAGCTTCTCCAACTCTCTCTCTCTCCCTCTCTCTCGCTCTGTCGCTCTCTCTCTATCTCTCACTCTTTCGCTGACCATGTATGAATAGCTCTTTCCCTATCTATCTCTGGCTATCGCTCTCATAGTCTGTCTTGGGCTTCCACTATCGATCTGGCTGTGGTTGCCTGCATTTCCTAGTCTGTCTGTTTGTGTCTGCTCCCCCTTCTATCTGCCGGTCGCTGACTATCGCGTTCTATCTGTTTCTTGCTGTCTCTCTAGGTCTGCTTATCTTGGCCTGCCTCTTTCTCTGATTATGTCTCGATCTCTGCATCTTTGTCTCTGTCTCTCGTTCTTTAATTCTCACCCCCTTTCTCTCTCACTCTCTCTCTCTCTCTCTCATCTCTCTCTCTGGCTATCGCTCTCCTGCCTGACTCTAGTTGCATCTCTATATCGACGACTGAGCGGAAGAAGAACGTATCCTACATACGTCATTCTTTATCACTGATAGAAAGGAATATTTGAGCCAAAGCCTTGTGACTTAAAAGTTAATGCATGAAACTACAATTATTAAAAATAGGATGATATCGTTAATAAATAAGTCCAATTTAATTAAGTATTAAAAGTTAGAGTATTTATACAAACATTCATAGTATTTGCAATACTTTTTATACGTCTCAAATTGTTTAACACAATATAATAACTATTGGTCAGATATGTCAATTATGGGTTAAACAAAATGTTGATAAGCGATGACAACTTCATAAGAAGGTGTAGATATTCTCTAACTATTAATACTTTATGAAATTTGACTCGCTTATTAACAATATCATCTTAATAACAATACCATTCTTAATCATTTTAGTCTCATGCAGTAACTGTTAAATCACAGGGCTTTGGCTCAAATATTCCTTTCTATCAGTGCATTCACGTGCCGAGATGCGTTCTTCCGCTAAACCGTCTATATAAGCTTGCCTTTGCCTGCCTCTCGCTTTTTCCCTCACTGTGTCCAACCCTCTGTCTATGTCAGACTTGGTCTGTCTCTACCTTCGTCTCTGCCTGCCTCTTCTTATCTGTCTCAGCCGGCCTCTCTCTGTCTGGCTTTGTCTGCTTTCTTGATCTGTTTATCTTTGTCTGTCCTTCGAAATCTCTGTTTCTATCTGCCTCTTTCATTTTCTGTCTGTTGCTGGCTCTGTCTACCTCTGTGTCTGTGTCTGTCTCTGTCTAACTCAATCCTTCTCTATCTGTCTCTCTCGATCTGTCTGTCTGTGCCAGATGCTCTGTCTCTCTCGCACTCTCTCGCTCTCTTTCTCTCTCTCGCGCGCTCTCTCGCTCTCTCTTGCTCTCTCTCGCGCGCTCTCTCGCTTTCCCTTGCTCTCTCTCTATCTCCCACTCTTTCTCTGTCCGTCTATGAATGGCTCTTCCTATATCAATCTCTGGCTATCGCTCTCATAGTCTGTCTCTGATTTCCTTTCTCGATCTGTGTGTGTTTACCTACATTTCTTGATCTGTCTCTTTGTGTCTGCTCTCTCTTCTCTTTGCCAGTCACTAACTACCGCGTTCTATCTGTTTTTGGCTGTCCCTCTACGTCTGCTTATCTTGACCAGCTCCTCCCTCTCTCTATCTCCTCCCCCCTCTCTCTCCCTCCCTCTCTCTCGCTCTGTCGCTCTCTCTCTATCTCTTACTCTTTCGCTGACCATCTATGAATGGCTCTTCCCCTCTCTATCTCTGGCTATCGCTCTCATAATCTGTCTGGGGCTTCCTCTATCGATCTGTCTGTCTGTGCCAGATTCTCTCTCTCTCTTTCTCGCACTCTCTCGCTCTCTCTTGCTCTCTCTCGCACGCTCTCTGGCTCTCTCTTGCTCTGGCTCTCTCTTGCTCTGGCTCTCTCTTGATCTCTCTCTATCTCTCACTCTTTCTCTGTCCGTCTATGAATGGCTCTTTCTATATCAATCTCTAGCTATCGCTCTCATAGTCTGTCTCTGATTTCCTCTCTCGATCTGTCTCTGTTTTCCTGCATTTCTTGATCTGTCTGTTTGTGCCTGTTCCCTCTTCTCTCTGCCGGTCGCTGACTACCGCGTTCTATCTGTTTCTGGCTGTCCCTCTACGTCTGCTTATCTTGACCAGCTTCTCCCCCCTCTCTCTTCTCTCCCTCTCTCACTCCCTCTCTCTCGCTCTGTCGCTCTCTCTCTCTATCTTTCACTCTTTCGCTGACAGTCTATGAATGGCTCTTTCCCTATCTATCTCTGGCTACCGCTCTCATAGTCTGTCTCGGGCTTCCTCTATCGATCTGTCTGTATTTACCTGCATTTCGTAATCTGTCTGTTTGTGTCTGCTCCCCCTTCTCTCTGCCGGTCGCTGACTATCGCGTTCTATTTGTTTCTGGCTGTCTCTCTAGGTCTGCTTGTCTTGGCCTGCCTCTTTCTCTGATTATGTGTCGATCTCGGCATCTTTGTCTCTGTCTTTCGTTCTCTCTCTCCCTTTCTCTTTCTCTCTCTCTCCCTCTCTCTCTCTATCTCCCACTCCCTTTCTCTCTCCCCCTCCTGTCTCTCTCTCTCTCTGATCTTTCTCTCGGGCTATCGTTCTCCTGCCTGTCTCTAGTTGCATCTCTGTCTCAGCTGGCCTTTGTCTGCTTTCTCGATCTGTTTATCTTTGTCTGTCTTTCGAGATCTCTGTTTCTATCTGCCTCTTTCTTTTTCTGTCTGTTGCTGGCTCTGTCTACCTCTGTATCTGTCTCTGTCTCTGTGTAACTCAATCCTTCTCTGTCTGTCTCTCCCGATCTGTCTGTCTGTGCCAGCCTCTC
Source organism: Torymus aiolomorphi (assembly GCA_036365515.1). Lineage (NCBI taxonomy): Eukaryota > Metazoa > Arthropoda > Insecta > Hymenoptera > Torymidae > Torymus > Torymus aiolomorphi. The sequence continues at coordinate 84,184,423 of CM070875.1, forward strand.
TCTCTCTCTCTCTCTCTCTCGATCTCTCCTCTTTCTCTGTTCGTCTATGAATGGCTCTTACCCTATCTATCTCTGACTATCGCTCTCATAGTCTGTTTCTTACTTCCTCTCTCGATCTGTCTGTGTTTGCCAGCATTTCTTGATCTGTCTTTTTGTGTTCCAAGTCCCCTTTTTTTAATATTTTTATGAATCAATCTTGTTTTGAATTCTTATTTGGTTCGCAAAGTGTCATACATTTCTAAACTGAAATACTGTTAAACGATATATTTTATTTTCTATAGAAATAATAATAATAATAATAATAATAATAATAATAATAATAATAATAATAATAATAATAATAATAATTATAATAATGATAATGTTTTTCAAAATTTTTAGTTTATCATGGCTGAACCGCGAAGAAACCATGAAAATGATCGTTTTGACGACGAAGCGTCAATTTATACTTCGGACGACGATGAATTAGATATTGATATGGATGATAATGGAATGGCATTAAGCTCAGACGATGATATAATGCTAATGCCGATATCCTAGATCATCCCCTCGTAATTGATAATTCAGAGGATGAGTCTATTGATATTTCTGATGATGATGAAGCAGTAGCCAATCCTGAAGATGCCTTGTTAAATAATTCAAGCGACGAAATGGTAACTGATTCGGATGATGCTTCTGAAAATCATGATCCTGCTTCTGGGAGTGATATGGAAGATGATCTTAATGATAATGAAGCCCTTTTCAACAACTTTCAAGAGATATTTAGTCTGAATGTTGTAGCGGAAGGATTAGATGAGCATTTAATAGCCGAGGGCGATGCTAATTTGCAACCTGTAGAAAAGTTCATATTAATAGTTGCGAAAGCCTTGCGGTATAAGGAGTGTTATGCATCGATGATTGCATCTTTTAGGATAGCCAATCTTGGATTTAATAATGCCAATTTTCCAAGAAACATGCGTGATTTTTGGAGTATCGCTAACCGTAGAAATGAGAATTTTAGAAATGTAATCGTTTGCACCATTTGCTGGCAAGTATTGGGAAACGGAAAAAACCTACCGTAGATTGCGGTTGTGGTCAGTGTGGTCCCCAGCGAACTAACAGCGAGATGGCTACTTATTTGTATATCGATTTGAAGTCCCAAGTTCGTAGTCTTCTTAATAAACCGGGGATTGATAGAGATTTACAATATCCGTATACCAGAGAAAAGCGTCATATTAATGCTATCGAAGATATATACGATGGCTCTGAGTATACGCGATTGTCTCAACCAGGAGAGTTTCTTTGGAGAGACAACCGTAATTATTCCTTTGCTATTTGGACTGATGGGGTTAGTCCCGTAAAGACATCTAATATGGGAATTTGGCCTGTTTTTGTGCAGATTTTAGAATTATCTCCACGTGCCCGACAACGTAATTCACTGTTAGCTGCAGTTTATGTTGGCCCTCGAAAACCTCAAATGGCACATTTTTTAACTCCTGTCACAGAAACGCTGCGCGATCTTCATGTAAATGGTGTTACTTGGCGTCCAAATGGAGAGCAAGAGATAACAAGCCGATTTATGACTTTACTTGTTTCAGCTGACTCGGAAGCCAGATACTCAATATTTGGTATGACTCGCCATAATGGAGCACACGGATGTACTTTTTGTTATGCTAATGGAGAAAGGATTGGTCCACATCAACCACCGATTTACCGGCTCAATGATGGCAACGCTGCGGATCGTACAGACGTCGAAATTAGGCAAGATGCACGACTAGCTCATGATACTCACGAATCTCAGAGAGGCGTTAAAGCCATTTCTGCCATGAGCATTATTCCTGGTTTCGATTTACGTGCTGGACAGCTTCTTGAATCAATGCATTGTTTGTGGGAGGGAAATTTTGTTAGACTAGTCAATAATCTAATCGATGTAAATATAGATAATTACATTAATCCAAGAGAGATTGAAATGATTAGCACGCGTATTACGGCCATTAAGACGCCAACTAAATTGTCCAGATATCCGAGGAATCTTAATCGTTTTGGGAAGTTCACAGCCACAGAATATCGCAATATGGCATGGTTTTATTGGCTACCATGCGCACAGGATTTTTTAGATGAAAATTGCTTTCATCTTTGCGCTATTTTTGCTGAAGCTACGTTTGTCCTTAACAAGGATTCCATTCTTCCAGAAGAAATGTATCGAATTGAGGAGCTTATAGAGCAATATCGCCGTAATTTTGAAGAAACGTTTCCCCAAGATCAGCTGGTGTATAATCTGCATCTATTGAAACATGTTTTCCGATGTGTCAGAGAGTTAGGTCCTTTGTGGGTGGCATCGGGATTCTTTTTTGAATCTTTAAATCGTCAAATAATCAATTATTTAACAAGTCCCACTGATCAAGCATGGTAAGTAGCTTGTCGCATGTTACCGGGACAGATGGTAGAGAAATTCCTGGACTGGGAGTTATCTCCTAATGTAGAAAACTTGCTACGTGAGTTCCTTGGCAAGGAACGTTGGGAAGAACCACCTCCAGTTACCACTGGAAGATTCATTCGAAATGATGGTAACGTAGTCCCAGGTATTTTGGAACCCCGAGAAATTCTAGCTCTGACGGAGGCAGGTTATGCTAACGTAAATCCAAATATAATAATAACAAGGCACCAACGAGTGTCTATCGATGGTGTTAGATATCAATCGCGCAATCTCAGAGTTGTTAAGTACAATAATTCGATTGCCCACGTAAATGCCGCATATCAAGGGGAACAAATTCAATTCGTTGACATTCAGTCAATAGTTACTTGGGAACACGACGGTGAAAGAAGAGGACTATTCGGAAATCGATTTCACGTTGTTGGACCAGCTTTCGGGACGACATACATGAAAATCGTTCAAGAATCCGGAGATCTAGTATATGTTCCATTGACTGATGTCATAATTTCAGCAGTCTTAGTACGATCCTGTGGGCAAATATATATCTCTCGGCTACCAAATTGCTGGGACAATGATTAAGGCTGCTAGTTAATTTGAAAGTTAGTGTGTTATATGATATATCAATAAATTAATTGTTTACTGAATATTGAACAAATTTGTAATTATTTTTTATTAATTATGTCAGTTTTATTATACAAAATAAAACTAATTTGATATTTTATAAAACGTATAAAAAGCATTTATTCATATACTGATAATTATTATCTCAGTCTGTCTCTGTCAGCATCTTTGCCTCTGTCCCTGTCTCTGTCCCTGTCCGTATCGGTCTCTGTCTTAGTTTCTGTCTGTCTCAGTTTCCCTCTGTGTCTGTGTCTGTCTGTCTCTGCCTGGCTCTGTCGTATGTCTCTGTCGTCTGTCTCTGAATCTCTCTCTCTCTCTCTCTCTCTCTCTCTCTCTCTCTCTCTCTCTCTCTCTCGGTCTGTCTCTGTCTCTGTCAGTCTCTGTCTCTGTCAGTCTCTATCTTTGTATCTGTCTATCTTCATCTGCCTGCCTCTGTATGTATCTGGCTATCGTTATCTCCGTCAGCTTCGGGCTGTCGCTCTAGATTTTAGTGTCTTTACCTCTCGATCTATCTGTCTCTGCTTGTCTCTCTCTATCGCTATTTGGCTGCCTTTCCCGATCGGTGTTTCCCCACTTGCCTTCTCTTGCTATCTCTGGCTCTTACCCTCGGTCAGTCTGTCTTTACCTGCCGCTCACTATCTGTCTCTGCCTGACTCTCTTTTCTGTCTCCACCGGCCTTTCTCTATCTGCTTCTGTCTGCTTTCTCGATTGCCTGCCTTTGTCTCTCTTTCGCGACCTATCTGTTTCTTTCTGCCTCTTTCTTTTTCCATCTGTGGCTGTCTCTGTCGGCGTCTGTATATGTCTCTGTCTCTGACTGACTCTGCCTCTGTCTGTCTGTCTCTGTCTCTGCCTAACTCTGCCTCGGTCTGTCTGTCTGTCTCTGGCTCTGCCTAACTCTGCACCTGTCCCTCTCTCTCACTCTTTCTCTGTTCCTCTCGTGCTGCCTCTTTCTCTGTTCGCCACGAGCTGCCTCTTTGTTAGTCCGTCTCTGGGTGCCTTTTTCTCTGCCGGTCTTTGGGTATCGCTCTCTAAATGTATCTCTGGCTGCCTATCTCGATCATGTATGTTTGCCTGCCTTCCTTGACTTGTCTGCTTGTGTCTGACTCTCTTTCTCTCGCTCTCTCTCTGTCTCTCTCTCGCTCTCTCTCTATCTCTCACTCTTTCACTGACCGTCTTTGAACGGCTCTTTCCTTATCTATCTCTGGCTATCGCTCTCGTGGTCTGTCACGGGCTTCCTCTATCGATCTGTCTGTGTTTGCCTGCATTTCCTAATCTGTCTGTTTGTGTCTACTCCCCCTTCTCTCTGCCGGTCGCTGACTATCGCGTTCTATCTGTTTCTGGCTGTCTCTCTAGGTCTGCTTGTCTTGGCCTGCCTCTTTCTCTCATTATGTCTCGATCTCGGTATCTTTATCTCCCCCTCCTGTCTCTCTCTCTCTCTCCCCAATCCCTCTCTCTCTCTCTCTCTCGCTCTCTCTGTTTGTATATGGCTATCGCTCTGTTCGTCTGCCTGGCGTTTCCACTCTTGATCTGCTTATTTTTGCCTATACCTCTTGATCTGTTTATCTTGGCGAAATAAAATGCTAACAATTAATCAATCTCTTTCTCTCTACCTGCCTCGGCCTTAGTCTGTCTCTGCCTCTATTTCTCTCGATCTGTCTGCCTGTGCCCGAGTCTTTCTCTGTCTATCTCTGCCTGCCACCCTAGATGGGCTTGTTTATCTTTTGCCCTTGTCTCTCGATACGTAAGTCTTTGCTCGTGTCTCTCTGCCTCCCTCTTTCTCTGTTTTGGCTGTCGATTTGTATGTCTTTCGCTGCCTCTTTGCTTGTCTTGGTCGGGCTCTGGTTACCTGCCTGCCTCTGTCTGCTTTCTCGATTTGTTGTTTCGATCTATTTCTCAATCTTTCTGTCTTTCTATACCTGCTTGACACTCCGTATTGGTCTCTGGCTCTGTCTATTTCTCTTTTTTTATGCCTGTTTGTGCCTGCCTCTCACGATTTTTCTGACTCTGGCTGTCTCTCTCCCTATCTGCCTCTCTATCGGTCTCTTGTTTCCTCTCTCAAACTATGTATCTTTGCCGGCGTTTCTTAATCTGTCCGTGGTTGCCTGCCGCTCTCTCTGTCTGCCTTTGCCTGCCTTTCTCCGTTTCTTTGTCGCTAATTGCCTTCATCTGTCATTCTGTCTGTGTGTGGCTGTTGCTGTCAATATGTCTGTCTGTGGCTGCCACTGTCAATATGTCTCTCTTTGCCTGCCTCTCTCTCTGTCTATCTCTGACTGTCACTCTCTATCTGGTTATTTCTGTCTGACTGTCACCCTGTCTGCCTGTCTTTCTATCTCGATATTTCCTTTAGCATTTATGTCCTTATCTTTTCGTCTATATATATGCGCTATATCGCTCTCTGTCTCAGTTTTTTGTGTCTATCTCTTTTTTATTTATCTCCTTTCTCACTCACTCTTTTGCCACTACCTTCTAGCCATTATTTTTAATGAAGGGGTTCTACGCTAATGAGTTAGGTTATTCAATTTAAAATAATGTCTAAAATAAACCTGAAAATTTATTCAGGGGGTTATCTTAATTTAAGATGGGTTCACTATTTCACTTTTACTTCATAAATTATTAAAATATAATAATGTATTTATTCATTTTATTTTATTTTTGATTGTATTTATTTTGTTTTATTTTTTTTTTTATTCGATTTTAATATTGAACGTCTCATTTTGCTATATTCGAAGAGACATTTGATTGTTTACAGTTTAAGCGCAAGAAACTTAAAGTTTATTCTTAAACATTTGTCTACGATCCATTTAGGCTTATATTATGATATAGTTAATATATACGAAGCAACGTGTAATAGTTAATAGTACAATACAGTTAGGTATCCACAAATACTCGACTCGACGCATTTGAACAGTATCGAACTATTTTTTCGAACTCGAGTCGAGTACTCGATATTTTGAACTGTTCGACATAGTACGAACTACTCGTCCAAAGTCGAGCTGTTCGAATTCGATCGATCGATTGAGAGAGGCAGAGAGAGAGAGAGAGAGAGAGAGAGAGAGAGAGAGAGAGAGAGAGAGAGAGAGAGAGAGAGAGAAAGCTCCTCTGCAAATTTATAAGCTTTTGAGACTGTCAACAAATCACAATAAATCGGTAAGTTAAGTAATTATTTTTAAGATTTCAATCATATTTTATTTTGGGTAACTAAATCATGGTCAACAGTCAATCGTTGCTATGCGATCAACTTTATATATTTTACTTTCCGTACGCCTCGAACACCTCATTTATTTTGCAACTCAATAACAGACTTCAGGTTGTTAAAACCATAAAACGTTATCGTTATCAGAGTACAAAGATATTTTGAGTGAACAAAAAGACATAAAAATGAGTGTACCTGTCTTAAGTGAGCGAAATCAACGCAGTGCGCGAAATAAGCGGCCAAGCCGATATGAGAATGGTGCCGAGGAAGCGGAAATTGAAAAGTATACTCAGAAATCGATTCCTCCGAAAAAACAAAAAAAGCAAACAAGCAAAGCTAATTTGGCCGTAAAGGTAAGTAATGTAATATAACGAAACATCATACGTTTGATCTTTTGGCAAATCGATGTGCTGTTTCAGGCGATGCATTTTTTATCATTTATTATTTCTTTTTTACAGCAACTATCACAGAAATTCTCATCACAAGCTTCGCAAAGGGCGAACCAACGTCGGTTAACCTATACTAGTGATAACATATGCAATGATGTATGCAACGATAGTTTACACTCTGTACCAACGTTGTCGTACGAATCGGACAGCCCATTTGAAAACCGAGTTCAAAGAGAAGCATCTCCATCGGCAAATGAAAACGAGAGAAATCGAGATACAGAAACAGAATCCTCAAGTGCCGCTATGATCTCGCTTTCGCCGCTAGCAGCTCAGAACAGTACCGACCAAGTTTTCTGCTTGACTGCACTGTCTCTGCAGAAACATAGCGATGCCACGCATCTAGACAAAAGCTTGTCCCCAATAATGGCGGACATACTCGATTTTAATTTGCTGTCGCAGGATGAAGGTGGAGACGATGTTATACCTGAAAATAGAGAAACGGTAGTAACATCAGCTGAAGAAAACTGTGAGAATATACCAAGAGCTCTAGAAATAACATCCACAACGGATATGATTAACAGCAATGAGGTAATATCCATTAACTTACATTTTTTAACTAACAAGGGGAGACCACAGTATGCAGAAAACAGATTTCAGCAATCTTTTAACGTTCTATTTCTGACACCCGAAAATAAAGCTAATTAATTACCCCTAATTTCGTTAAACGGGCCCTTTCTTCCGTGTTAAAAGCTATCAAACCTCAACCATATGTTATTTCAAAACTTGATATCCTGCGTAAAAATGATATATAAGATCTCATATGAAATTGGAATAGAAGAAATTGTAATAATTGACTCATATAGTTCTCATATGAGACCGTTACACAAATTTGAGACGTATAAGATCTCATGTGCAATTTTAATTAATTAATAAACAATTTATTTTTAATGTAAAAGCGTGAATAAATATTATGTTTCATTGAATATATAGAAACATAATGACAAAAAATATTAACTGCATTAATAAAATATATTGATAAAACTTTATTTGCTTTTTTTTCATATTTACCCAGGTGGAAATCCAAAACATTTTATAACTAATAACTGACTATTTATTTTAGAGTTGGCTATAAAAAGGGAATTTCTCTTGTCCAGTTTGTAGCTCCCGATGAAACGCTTTTTCTCCATTATTTGGCTATTTAATAGATTAAAAAATAGAATGAGTTTTTCGCAAATAAGCACAAGCTTGTTCTTGACTATTTTATAGGTATTAAATCTGATCAGTTTTTATTGTCTGAAAATGGATAGTAGGGGGCTTGCTGTTATGACAAGGACTGAAAGAGACAGAATCAGATGGAGAAATAAAAGTTTTGCTGAATCATTCATAGAAAGAGTACAGCAAATGATTTATTAGTTAATGTTATTTGTTTATATTTTGAAAAACCACCCAATGCCCTTTAATACTCTTTCATCAAAGATAAAATGAGGAAATAAATCAAATACGAATATTTTGTTTTTCCGTCAATTTAAGAAATAGGTAGAAAATTGGTGAAAATCGTTTCATCATAGCCATTTATTAGCCAGTTTTACTAGCTATTTTCTAACTTCTTGGCCATTTCGTTTAGATGAATTTCTACTAGGGCATTAAAGTATAATTATCTATTTATGCATTTAGATTAAAAATAAATTATCATTAATTAAATAAAATTGCAGATGAGATCTCATATGAGATCTCATAAAGATAAATTAGTATAGGCACCACGAGAGAAAAATTGGCTAGTCCACATCTCGTGTGAATTGTTATCCAAACCGAAGGTGAAGTTTTTTCTACCTATAAGTGCGTAATATAAGCACCGTCCCATCATGTCCCTTTCTGACACGGTATTTTCTCACAAATAATTTAAATCTTCGTGAGCCCTGACTATCGCAAAAAATTGCGCCTTTCAGAGGAGGGATAGATCAATGAATTTTTTCCAATTTGGGGGATTTCAATGTAGAATATGAAAAAATGCAAAAAAATGTGACTCTGAAGATGTTGGATTAAAGTACTCATAGAAACAACAAAAATTAAAAAGAACATTAAAAAAACTGCTGCCAATACATTGACACTTTGCTTCCTCAAACTAATGTATTTATTATAATTATTTATTATTTATTTTAACATTAAAAAAACTGCTGCCAATACATTGACACTTTGCTTCCTCAAACTAATGTATTTATTATAATTATTTATTATTTATTTTACATAGGTGAAAATTGAATTTTACGTTCTGGAAATCGTAAGTTATTTTTTCACAAGATATTTGTGTAATCACTTTTACGAATGACTTAGGGGTAAATAAAATACAGAAAAATGTAATTTATAATAAAAAAATAAGAAAATATTTTTATTATGCAGGTAGAAATATCGAATAAGGCCACAGATCCTTCAAAATTGATATCTTTCACGCTAATTAAGAGGTTGAGTAATGAAGCATGTAAGAAACCCACTTTTAAAGGTTTTGTTAAGACGTTGGGATTAGCATATGTTACTCCCAAGAAAGTGTTGGTCGAGACTTTTCGAGAGAAGAATTTGTCACGTCAAGTAGTCGATGATATTATAAGTAAGCATTATTTTTTAAGGGTAACTTGAGGTATTTCGGCCACTTATCGAATTCGGACACTTTTGTAGTTTTCTATCACCACTAGTTCAAAAATACCTTATATAATTACCTAATAATCGTTTGTAATTGTTTGAGAATGATGACTGGATTTTTGTGAGTTTTTTCTCAAGTATTTCGTTTGCAGTCGAAATATAAGTACAGAGAGAAAGGTGAGGTCTTTTTCATGAAATCAGTATGGAAGTTAAATTAAAAACAAAATTTTTTGTCATTTCTATAAGTAAAATACTTTTGCGTCTATAATTCACCTTTAGCCAAAAATTGCGACGATTTCTAAATCCAAGATAAATAGTTTTTGGGTATATATAAGCATAGCTATTGTTGTTAAAGTGATTAATATTATTATTATTTTTATTATTAATAACATATTCATGTATTAAAAAACAGGAATGCATATTATACATAAACATACGCAGCCAAGGCAAAGCAAAGACTAGAGCATTACCATAGAAAAAATTCTTGAATAGAATTGAACTCTTAATCAACAAAAAAAAATTTTCAAAAAATCCGGAAAAATTGTCGACAATCAAAGCTATAAAATAAACCGATGAAAGATATAAAAAACATAAAAAATTATGTAAAGGTTCTGTAAAAAAAAAGAAAAAACTTGTTTCCTTGTTTTGTAAAGTCTGAAACAAATGTGATTTTAGATATGAGCAAGTGTGAAAATAATGTTTACGAGCAATGCGTTGGATTAGCATTATGTAATATGATAAATGAAAAAGGAATCACTTATTTGTCTTTTTTATAAGCAGAAATATGATCAAAATGTTTTTTTTTTTATATTCACTTATTCATTACATACTTGCAAAGAGAGCAGACTTCTGGTATCTAGAAATGCCGCCCAGTGCTTTTAATTCCATCCGTAGGGCCTTTTTCTTAAAATATAGGTAATCTAATCTGAAATATCCTCTATTTCGTTAAAAGGTGATATCTCTTCTATTGACTGTCACATTGCAAGTATTTATGATACGAAAACGAACAAAAAAGATTATAAAAAACAGGCAGTACAAGCTAAAAATTTTAGCTCTGATTTGATAAAATATATTGATTTTTCAGGAAATTATAGTATCTTATCATAACTTCAGAAAAAATCGATATTTTTTGCCTAGCGGGCCGAAAAAATACCACTTTCGCTCCCGGCGCCCGATAGCGAATGTTGTATTTTCGGCCTCGCCAGGCAAAAAAATTGTATACACACTATGGGAGCAAATAAAGAATGTCTCAGAACGCAAGTTTGTCACCCGATTCAAAGATTCCGGGGGGACTCCGGCAGGTGGGGGGGGGGGGGGGTCCAGAGTTTCGACGATTCACTGAAAAATTGAAGTAAACTATAGTTATTTTTCCGTTCGACTATGATAATGCAGATTGTTCTTAATTTCGAAATTCTAAATTATGAAAATCATATTTTCGAATGTAACAGTTCACCTACTGTCCAAAACATCGAATTTCATTAATAGAATTTTAATAGGGGTACAATATGGATATTTTGAAATAAATAATTAGAAACAGGTTATATTTGCTTTGAGATCGTATTGAAGAAAGTCGATGTTTTGGACAGTAAGTGAACTGTTACGTTCGAAAATATGATTTTTCACACTCCGTGTGCGAAATGCTTTTTGCTTTCGCAAGCGTGCGCAAAAACGGCACTTTGCACACGCCGTGTTAAAATAGTTATTTTCGATACACGTATGCGAAGTGGGTCATTCTCGCACGGGTGTAGTTTGTCGCCCGAGCGAAGCGAGGGTGACAAAAACACCCGTGCAATGATGACCCTTGTCGGTCACGTGTATCGAACTCTATTTTTTTTAACGGAGTGTGTTAAACTAGCCTTGTTGTTGGTTTTGCGTGCGCGAAGTAGCTGTTTCTCGCACGGCGTGCGCGAAAGTAAATTGATCTGCGCATGCGCGACTTTCGCACACGCCGTGTGTAAAACAGCTACTTCGCGCACGCAAAACAAGCACGAAAAGGCGAGTTTCGCACACTCCGTTGAAAAAAATAATGTTCAATACGCGTGCGAAAAATGATTCTCTCACAAGTGTGATTGTCACCCTCGCTTGGCTCGGGCGACGAACCGACACTTGTGGCAAAATTATTTTATCGCACTTGTATCGAAATGTACTATTTGGTAATTTAGAATTTCGAAATTAAGAACAATCTGCATTATCATAGTCAAATTGAAAAACGTTTATAGTTGACTTCAATTTTATAGTGAATCGTCTAAACTCTGCCCCCACCCTCCGGGAGAGAAAACTTTGCATTTCAAGCGTATTTTTTGAAAGTGGTAATATCCATTTATCCGTATAACAGGTGAAAAATGAAAATTTCTGTCTTTCTTTAGGGGATATAATTAGTTTAATTATATCATTAAATTAAATATGGTATATTATTTATGTAATTTGATTTTACGTTATTAAACAAAAAAATCGGGTTTTTGTTATTTAATATGTATTTTCGAACAAATAAATATAATTCAGATTTAATTATGCATTTTTTTAACACATGCATGAAAAAGGCCCTTTTTCTGCGTAGAAAAGTGAATCGAAAATCGAACATTTCTAGCGTTTGTCGAGATCTCCCGTAGCAGCGGGAGGAAAAGTACTTCGTCTCACGCTGTGACAAATCAATATACACGATTCCTATTCCTGCACTTATCAAAAAAAGTACTATATGTAACAAGGGAGCAACTGAGTTTTTCTAGCGAGGATGATGATTGAGCATGACGAGTGGTTCACGAGTGCTCAAAATCATCATCCGAGTCTCAATTTTCCTCCCTAGTTGCACAATGTACTATTAACAGTCTATATTTTTTGTGTATTCATTTCGAATTAATTTTATTTTCAATTGCGTTGTGTATGACTCGAAATTCCAAATCCTCTCTCTGACTCACACACGTAAAAAAGGCCCTGTTATGCCTTCGTTAAAAAAAATACGGTGTGTAATACGGGAAGAAAAGCTACTTTAGACTCGGGTGAGGTGTTTTCAGCACTCGACTCCGACTCGTGCTGAACAATTTACCCTCGCTAGAAATAGCTCATTTTCTTCCTTTGTTGCACAATGTACTGTTTTCATCGAATCACAGGTTAAATTAAAACTTTTACTGTCTGTTTCCATAATCTTTTTTGCTCGTTTTCATATCATAAATATTTGCAATGTGACAATCAATACAAGTATCATTTGAGATGAAATTGCCTATATCTCAAGAAAAAGATCCTATGAGATGGAATTAGAAGCGCCAGACTGCATTTCTATAGATACCCGAAATTGACTCATGAATGCCCACGGAAATACGTTTCCCAGGGGGTGTGCACTCTCCTTGTTAGTTGAGGCCCACAACGAGCTTCATCACACGGAATAGTTAAAAAATTTTACAGTTTTTGAGTTTCTTTATTTATATTTCAATATTGACTGAATTAGGTAATGTGTCACTTAATTCAACGAAAACGCACTTTTCACAATTTTGCTTTCTGTGAAGCCAATATCACATCTGGGGCGTTCCTAATTTTTGTTTGGTAGTATATTTACTATATTTTGAGGTATTTTTTATAATTTTTTTGCAACGCATTTGCATAAGGAGATAGAAATCACTTAATTCAACGAAAACGCACTTTTCACAATTTTGCTTTCTGTGAAGCCAATACAACATCTGGGACGTTCCTAATTTTTGTTTGGTAGTATATTTACTATATTTTGAGGTATTTTTTATAATTTTTTTGCAACGCATTTGCATAAGGAGATAGAAAATATTACGCTTTAGGTGGCCGAATTACCTCGGGTTTTTTTTTTAATTTTCACGATTCGTTCAAATTATGTACTTTCATAAAGGAAACTAAAACCTTTTTTTAATTTTCAGAAATAGCACGGCTAACTTTAAGACGAAAGTGCCGCCACACGAAGCGTCCTGTTGTACTTATAGTGAGAGAAGGAGAAAATATGAAGATTTTAAACCGAAACAAAAAATCAGAAATCAATTTAAAATCAACAAATGATGAGGACCTTGAAGAGAAGTCATGCGATGACCGCATTAGAGCATTTTCACAAATGTTAAATAATGAAAATGTTGCTAAAATTTTATCAGACGGATTTAAAGATTTTAGATTAAAGAATAAGAAACGTTCAATTAAAAAATAAGTTACCAATTCCTACCAACTCTATCGAATTTTTTATAATGTTTTTATTCTTTTTTCCCAAACTCACATGGCTGAGCGGAACAACGTCGTTTCTCGGCACGAGGACGAAGAACGTCGTATCTCATCGGGCAGTTGAAGAACGTCGTATCTCGGCGGGCGGACGAAGAACGTCGTATCTCGCCGTATACTGGCCACGTACTGGACATAAAAGCGTCGAGATACAACGTCCTTTGTCCGCGCGCCGAGATACGACGTTCTTCGACCGCCCGGTGAGATGCGACGTTCTTTATCCGCGCGGCGAGATACGGCGTTCTTCTACCGGGCGCTGAGATACGACGTTGTTCCACTCAGCCGTCCATATAGTGGTCTACTCTCGGACCAATCACTTTTTTGTTTTGTGTAGCTGCGTTATTATTCCTATTATTTTGTTATTATTCTTATGTTATTCTTATATCCTTTTGCTAATATTTGTTAGTAATGAATTGAAAATTGTATTAATTAAATCATTATATGACATAAAAATTATAACTGAGAAATAAAAATGTATATTAAATTCAAACTTTTTTAAAATTATTTTACTTTATGGGACCGAATCGATTTCAAATCGAACGGCCCGATGGTTTGATATAGTCGATTACTTTAGAATTTAAGTATACTATTCTTCTCTTAAAATAATTTGACACGTATATGTGAAAAAAACGTTGAACAATCGAAAACCAAGTGGTGACATCCATTTTTTGCTGCATTTAATTTTTTTATGGAAATTTAACATGGGAAAAATTGACGAAAAGTGGTCATTGATGATTAACCAATAGCAAGCTATTGAAATGGCCAACAAATATTCCACAAAAAAGCGATTAACGTAGAAGAAAAGAGCTTTAATTTGAAATGAGAATTGTTAAAATCGGTCAATTCGGTGCAAAATTAGGTGCATTTGAAAATCGCAAAAAATGATCAAAAATCATTGAATAACGTGGATTCGGGAAAAATCGCTCATTTTTCGTAATTTTTAGCGATTTTCAAATGTACGTTACTTTGCGCCAAATTGACCAATTTTAACAATTCTCATCTCAAATTAAAGCTCTTTTTTTCTACGTTAATCGCTTTTTTGTGGAATATTTGTTGGCCATTTCAATAGCTTGCTATTGGTTAATCGTCAATCACTACTTTTCGTCCATTTTTCCCATGTTAAAAATTCCCATAAGAAAAATGAAATGCAGTAAAAAATGGATGTCACCCACTGGTTTTCGATTGTTCAACGTTTTTTTTTCACATAATATGAGATATAATGAGCCAGAAAAAAACGTGTTATTTAGGTGTGCTCCGAAAACAAATTTTGGAACATGAAACGGGTCACAAAATTATGAATTTAGTTATATATATATTTTTTTTTATTGCACTAAAATTGCATCCGGTTTATAATCGTGAATATAAATTTCTTTGTTTACACATGTAATTAATATGCAAACACAGACGTGGGCGTGTACATGCATGCACAATAAATGATCGCGATTTTTTTAGATTTTGTACTTTCATGAGTACCTTTGTTGTATTTTTCCTTGTTTTTACTCTTCAGCGAATTGATGATAAATAGTTTTTATTGTAAAAGTATGTGCTTTATCTTAACTGTTCTTCAATCTACATATGAATTCCTCAAATTCCATTATACTTTGTAGCATAGCAAACCTTTATGCATACATTGTCCAATCATGGAAAATGAGCTATTTCTTGCGAAGTGAGAAGTGCCAACACCCCAGTCAGAATAGCGCGGCTTTTCTTTCTATAACACACACCGTATTTTTCTCAACTGAGGTATCATAAGGTCCTTTTTACATATAAATAAGTTGACTATTTATCACTACACGCTGCATTTAGGCCCATTGTGCGCCTTAAATGCACTTGATGAAGGATATATCTATTTATATATACAGATATGCGGGAGCATCCGGAAAAAACCAGCCAGCACGCGCGATGCATTTTTTCACATAAAACACGGTCTCCTAAGCTCTTTCCTCAGCGAACAGCAATGCTCCCAGAAAAAAATCAAAACGTACATGGATAAATTATTTTCCTTCTTTCGAAAACTGTCAAAAAATTGAGCAAAAGTTGAAGACAATTAAAAAAAAAGGTTTTTCTCTGTTTCAGAATAACTTTTTCTGTTTGAAAATATATCTTAATTTAAATAAACCTCTTCCTTTAAACGGTTAGTATTTAAAGCATTTTAATAAAACTAACTATTTTCGGGTTATTGACTTCTATAACGTTTACACACGCCTCTTTAAAAGTGAAAGTTACTGATCGCGCCTCCTATAGGTTATGTATTATATTCTTATCAGAAGTATGCATTATATTATGTGCTTTTATTTTTACGGATAAGATATAGATCTTTTTGACTGTACTTAGGCAAACGATATGTTAAAATTCATTCTACAAATTATTTTCGTCACATAATTGACTATTATTGCGAATATTAATCAGCAACCGAATAGCGACCCAGGCCGGTTACTCTTGGGTTGCTCCTTACTCGCCAGGGTATCTTATTGTGTGAACCTAATATTATTGAAAATAGATATTTATAATATTCTATTTGATGCTCTAATAAAATTCAGTGGTACGATCCATGCCATAAGATGTATGAATAATATTCAGTTTCATTAATCATGTTATCAAAAATTGAAATTACGGATTTTGCTTGATATTTAAAAAAATTGTAAATTAAAAAAAAATAAAAGTACAAATTATAAATAAAATTATAAATAAAATTTATAATTAATTTAAGTGAGAATGGCAAGTTGGAGAGGGGAATGTGGAGGGTGGTGGGGTAAGAGAAAAGAAGGGGGTATGGGTGCATGGTATATAAGGAGGTGTATCGCGGGTTTTATTTCAGTCCCTGAGGAGGAGCCGGAGCAGGCTCGAAACGTCGGACAATGTGGTGGTGGTGGGCAGTCAGATCGTCCTTTGCTAACAAAGTTTTTTCCAGGTTTTAATTAAGTTTTTATTTCAGATTCTGCGGGGGTGATTATAAACAAGGGCAATCTGACTGCCATAAATATTAATTATTTTAATATTATTTTAATTTAATTTGTAAGACTGTAAGACCGATGGAAAAATTCTTATTAGTTGATATTAAATTGCAGTCGACATAAGTAATATTTTTAATGATAAAACTAAGGTCTATTAAAGGTGGGGTAAAATGTTTTTTAGAGATATATATGGGATTTATGGGAAGGTGGTGAAAGATTATTGCTCAAAATGGGTAAAAATGGTTTTAAGGATTGTAATTTTAAAGGAGCAACTCACTTTTCTTCTAAGGTGTAAAAAATCAAATATTTTTCCTAAACATATTAGAAAAAAATTTGATGATAAGGGTTTTTATCGGGATTACAATAAAAGAGTTTCTTATGATCTACGGAAAAATATTTTCTTTTTCAAAAATAAATTACTTAACTTAGAAATTAGAGATTTGAATTTTGAAATTAATCGTTTGAATAAATATTTATTAGAGCTTGAAAGATATTTATATAATAAAATAGAACAGAATGATTTGCAAGAATTTTTTCGTGGTCAAAAGAGGCACTTTGAAAAAGTAAAATATAACCATAGGAGTAAATTAAAAAGAAAATTTGAATATTTAAAGCATAGAAAACACTCTCAGGTCAATCAAACTAACAATGTTAATAAGGATTGGTTTAGAAATTTAACTGACAAAGTAATACCAGAAGAAGTGGTAAATATCATGTCAAAGGGTGCTAAATTTGGAATATCATATTCAAGTAAATCTCTTCCGATCAAGAATATCATCGCTGAGGTAGAAAGTAGTATGAGTAGTTTTAATCTGGAGTTTAAAAAAGAATGTAGGAGTTCTTTAGTTAAAGTTGTTGATAATTTTAAAAGAGAACATAGATTTGATAATTATTTGAACAGTAATTTATTCCATGAATTAAAAATAACGAAGAAATTCTTGAGAGAGAATCCGAATATGATCTTCCAAAAAGCAGATAAAGGAAATGTAACTGTAGTTTCAGATAAAAGGGATTATATTAATAAAATTCAACTTATGTTGGAGGATGATACCACTTATGTGAAAATTAGGAATCCACATATCAATAGACTACAAGATAAATTGAAAGAATTATTGATGCATTGGAAAACAAAAGCTTATATTAAAGATAGTATGTTTAAATATTTAAAATGTGAAAATGGCACTGTAGCTAAATGTTATGGGCTTCCTAAGATTCACAAAGAACAGTTGACATATAGAATAATAATATCATCGATAAATTTTCCGACGTATAGACTTGCTAGATTTTTGTCTAATATATTGTTCAAGATAGTGGGTAAAACAAATTCATATATTAAAGATAGTTGGAGTTTTTATGGTATAATGAAAGATATTATTGTTCCGAATGATCATAGGATGGTTTCATTGGATGTAGTATCTTTGTTTACAAATATACCTTTAGAGTTGTTGAATGATATTATACAAGATAAATGGTCTGAAATTAAAGTACATACTAGTTTAACAAAAGATGAATTTATAAAGGCACTTAATTTGGTTTTTAAAAACACAATTTTTTCTTTTGATAATAGTATATATGAACAAAGATATGGTTGTCCAATGGGATCACCTTTGTCACCTGTTATAGCCAATTTAGTAATGGAAAAATTGGAAAGTATTGCTTTGTCTAAGTTGGTTTTTCAGCCAATTATTTTTAAAAGATATGTTGATGACATTTTTGCAGTTGTACCAGAATGTTTTGTGGATGAAATGGTGGATGTGTTTAATTCTATCCATGATAGAATTAAATTCACAAAAGAAGTTGAGAAAGATTATCAATTGAGTTTTTTAGATATTAGAGTCATTAGAGGTAATAATAATAGAGTGAAATTAGATTGGTATAGAAAACCTACATGGTCAGGTAGATTTTTAAATTTTGATTCTCACCACCAATTCGGAAACAAGACAGGTGCGATCAAAGGTGTCATTGACAGAGCGATTAAATTGTCACACCGGACCTCCTCAACCAATCCATCTAATGCTAAAGTGTTTATTAAAAAATGCTGTTATTATGAGCGTGAAATGTGGTGCTCCACTATCCTGCTAGAACCTGAAAAATAAATTTAAAAGAACCATTGACGAAACCTCTGTTCTTCGTAGATGTGTTTTTAATGATTACATTATCAAAATTAGTATTTCTCAAATTCTAACGCTACTAATTCACATTATTTACATAAAACAAAAAAATAAAAGGAAGTTTTAGTTTTATTTGCAATTAAAATAAGAAATAATGCTTTATTGAATTGAATACCTTTAATGTTTTAACGATTATTTTATTTTAAAATTTAAAATTAAATAAGTGTGACAAACTAAGTATTTATGGCAATTACAGTTAGTTAATTAAAGTTACCGTAATTTTCCAACGTTTTTCCTTTTTAGGTGCGACCGAATACGGGCGAGCCTTATAATTATTAATATTTTTGATACCATTTTACTATTTAAATTTAATAGTAATTAATAGCTGGCTCTGAAATGGCTGACTATCCGCCCAACGAGATCGTGATATGATTTTGGTTTTAGGACCAAGCCAAAATAATTATCGTGGTGCGGCAAGACTTTATGCTGAACACTATCCTGACAGACGACATCCTGACGATAGAGCTATGAGACGTTTAACTGAAAGAGCTCGTGGTGGACACATGGTTCGCCAACGTAGGTGCCATGAGTATGATGAAAATGATAATCGAGTTGTAACTATCCTTGCAATAATTCGTCTTGACCCACAAATTAGCGCTCGTCGAGTCGAAAGGGAAATTGGTATTCCAAGAAATACTTCTTTAAGAATTATGAAGGTGCTCCAACATCACGCGTATCATATTACTTTGGTTCAAGAGCTATAGTTTCAGCATTTCCAACAGCGTATTGTGTTTTGCCAATGGGCTTTACAAATGATAGAAAATGATCCAGACTTTTTTAAGTTTGTTCTTTTTTCTGATGAGGCACAATTTCAAAGTGATAGGCAACTGAATAGGCACAATTGCCATTATTGGTCTGATGTGAATCCTCATTGGGTCATCAAAGACGTTGGAGTATTATGGTGTGGTGCGGGATTATCAATGGATATATGATTGGTCCTTATTTTTTTTAAGCAAATGTAAATCAACATACCTATTTGACGCTAATTAGAGATGAACTACCTGGATTGATGGAAGATTTTGATTTAGAAACGCGACGAAGAATATGGCTCCAGCAGGACGGCGCAGCACCACATTTCGCTCGAATTGTAAGGGCTTTTTTGAATGAGCACTATGGTAACAGATGGATTGGTCGAGGAGGTCCGGTTAACTGGCCTTCTTGCTCTCCCGATCTTACATCACCAGATTTCTATTTATGGGGGTATTTAAAAAATGCTGTTTTTGAGCAACAACCCACTACAAGAGCAGATATGCAGGATAGGATTCGTCGAGAATGCGCTGCCATTCCGAGACAAACTTTGCAGAACACAGTTCGCCATTTTCAAAGGCGTTTGACTATGTGCCTTGAAGCAAATGGTCGTCATTTCGAACACTTGCTTCGAGGTTAAATAAAAATTTATTTACATTAGTGAGAGGCGAGGGGACTCATTATAATCAAGCACCCCGAACAGTGAGAGGCAAGGAGACTCACTATAATCAAGCACCCCGACCAGTGAGAGGCAAGGGGACTCAATTTAATTAAGAACCCCAAAGGAAACAATCCTTACTACGTCCACGTCGTTGTTTCTGGGTAGCGCAAAAAGTAAGGTTAATACATTTATAACAGAAGCTTCAACGATCTTAAAGTTTCCGTTAAAAAATCATTTTGTTCTTGAGAAAAATTTTTCAGGGTTCAGGATGTGTGGGATTAGCATGCGTCGGGTAGGGATGTGTGGGACTGGGGGTGTGCGGTATGGTTGTGGGACCGGGGTGTAACAGTTCAGCATGTGAGGGCATGAAGTGTATGGGGTTAGGATGTACGAGTTTGAGTTTGGTTTACTAGGATGTGTAAGTTTTGGGTGTGTGGGTTTGGGGTGTGTGGGTTTTGGGTGTGCGAGTTCCTCTATTAAGCCTACGATCAATTTGAACCAGCTTAGCCTGTGGTTCATGGAAAAAAACGATTTTAAACGGACTTTTCTGAGTTTGGCCTAGATTTGACCTTGAAATGACCTTGGAAAAAATTTCTCAATATGATTTTGAACGTAGAATTTCCCGCTCTTTCCGAATTCGGAGTCAAAACTAGGTGTTTCCATATGAAAAAACCACTTTGATCTTGAAATAACCTCAAAGGTCAAGTTCAAGGTCAAAGACGTTAGCGCCATTATATGGCCCCCTTTGTCCCCTATAACTTTTGTCTAAACCATTTTTCTCTATCTGGCTTAGGTTACGAGAAATCCGGGAGCGGCGATTAAAATGGGTCAGCGTGTATATATATACAGGGTGTCCCAAAAGTATGGAAACCCATGAATAAATTTGGAGGAATTGATTTTTTTGAAAAATGATAAAAACAAAAGTTTTAGAATTTTTCTCTGGCTATTCAATGGTGATCTTGGATTTGACCTTGACCTTGACCTTCAAGGTTGTTTCAAGGTCAACTTTTTTTTTTAAATGGGAACCCCCTTTTTTATTGCGGATTTGGAAAGAGCATAAAATTTTACGTTCAAATGTGACATTGAACATGACCTTTACAATGACCCTCGGGGTCATTTCAAGGTCACAGTTGTTTTTGCAGCGTAAACACTTCATAACTTCGAAGGAACTCATTATTTAAAAAAATGGTAAGCACAAAAGTTTTAGGATTTTTCCCTGGCTATGCAATGGTGAGCTTGGATTTGACCTTGACCTTGACCTTCAAGGTTGTTCCAAGGTCAACTTTTTTTTTTCAAACGGGGACCCCCTTTTTTGGAAAGAGCATAAAATTTTACGTTCAAATGTGACCTTAAACATGACCTTTACAATGACCCTCGGGGTCATTTCAAGGTCACAGTTGTTTTTGCAGCGTAAACTCTTCATAACTTCGAAGGAACACATTATCTAAAAAAAAAATGGTAAACACAAAAGTTGTAGGATTTACCCCTGACTATTCAATGGTGACCTTGGATTTGACCTTGACCTTCAAGGTTGTTTCAAGGTCAACTTTTTTTTTTAATGGGAACCCCCTTTTTTATTGCGGATTTGGAAAGAGCATAACATTTTACGTTCAAATGTGACCTTGACCATGACCTTTACAATGACCCACTGGGTCATTTCAAGGTCAAAGTTGTTTTTGCAGCGGGAGAAAGATCCCGGCCAGTTAAGGCAAGGAGAAAATTCCCGGCCAGTTAAGGCAAGGAGAAAGATCCCGGCCAGTTAAGGCAAGGAGAAAGATCCCGGCCAGTTAAGGCAAGGCGAAAGATCCCGGCCAGTTAAGGCAAGGAGAAAGATCTCGGCCAGATAAGGCAAGGAGAAAGATCCCGGCCCGTTAAGGCAAGAAGAAAGATCCCGGCCAGTTAAGGCAAGGAGAAAGATCCCGGCCAGATAAGGCAAGGAGAAAGATCCCGGCCAGTTAAGGCAAGGAGAAAGATCCCGGCCAGTTAAGGCAAGGAGAAAGATCCCGGCCAGTTAAAGCAAGGAGAAAGATCCCGGCCAGTTAAGGCAAGGAGAAAGATCCCGGTCAGTTAAGGCAAGGAGAAAGATCCCGGCCAGTTAAGGCAAGGAGAAAGATCCCGACCAGTTAAGGGAAGGAGAAAGATCCCTGCCAGTTAAGGCAAGGAGAAAGATCCTGGTCAGTTAAGGCAAGGAGAAAGATCTCGGCCAGTTAAGGCAAGGAGAAAGATCCCGGCCAGTTAAGGCAAGGAGAAAGATCCCGGCCAGTTAAGGCAAGGACCGATGAAGGTATGGCTCACAATCTGTGCTCAAAATATTCTCTATTACAATCTTGGCAGTTTCCTAGACGTATATAAAAATTTTCAATTGCACTTCTTATAATTTCTGGTGATATATCGGTTCAAACATTGATAATTCTTTGCCTCAGATCTGCCAGATCTTGTGGACTAGTTACATAAATTTTATTTTTTATGTATCTCCAAAGGAAAAAGTCCATTGGAGTTAGATCCGGAGATCTGGCTGGCCACTCGATTGTTCCTCTCCTACCTATCCAACGATTGTTAAATTCTTCATATAGATAGTCCCGAACAATCCTCGTAAAATGGGCAGGGGCACCATCTTACTGAAACCAAACCTCATCGTATTCATCACCAGCTATTTCCTGTAATGATGGTACTATTTCCTCCTGCAATAATTGCAAGTATTTAGGTCCATCCAAATTCCCGTCTATGACGAATGGTCCAATTATTCGGTCTCTAAAAATACTTGCCCAAACATTCAACTTTTGCGGGTATTGCGTGTGACTTTCGCGCAGCCAATGAGGATTTTCATTGCTCCAGTACTTGCAATTATGACGATTCATTTCTTCATTGAGTTGAGATGTCGATTCGTCAGAAAAAACAATGAGAGACTGGAAATTTGGATTCTGTACAATCTTCTCCATCATGTTCTCGCAAAATTCATGACGACGGTCACTATCATCTTCATTCATCTCATGATGAAGATGTATTTTATAGGGGTGAAATTTAGCAATCTTTAAATTTCTTAAAACCGACATCTTACTCATTTGAAGCTGTTTAGAGGCTTTTCTAACAGACAAGTGCGGGTTTTCGACAAATGATTGAGCCACTTCCATTTGACGCTCTTCTGAAGTTTCTATTTTTAGCCTTCCAGATTTTGAACGGTCCTTATTAGACCCACTTTCTTCAAACCCCCTGACTGTTTTAGAGACCGTGGACTTGCTAATGCCTATTAGGCCAACTCGAAACGTTGCATTAAACAATCGTACTACTTCGTCATATGGTCTAAGTCTATCACCCCAACCTCGCATCATTAATAGAGAAACTCTCTCTTTCTGTTAAAGTTGCCATGACAAAAGATAAAATAATAAAAGAGAAAATAGCAATAGCTGAAAAAAACCTAACTGTCCTGAAAAGGACTGTTAGAGGGTCAAATCAAAGACGAAATCGGCAACAAAGTCAATAAACTCAACTAAGTATTCTGAAAAGGACTGTTAGAGAGTCAAATTGAAATGCCTATTGAAAATAATCAGCAGGACAAACTAGAACATCAACTAACTATCCTGAAAAGGACTGTTAGAGAGTCAAATTGAAATGTCTATTGAAAAGAATCAGCACGACAAACTAGAACATCAACTAACTATCCTGAAAAGGACTGTTAGGGATTCAAAGTCAGCGAAATTAACAGTATTTTGATAATCAAGAAAAGAAATACTAAAGAACAGTAAACTCGCTAGATCAATGAACTCAACTAATTATTAATATTACGAAAACAAGACACAGTTCAAAGGTGGTGCCGCAATTTTTCAAAATCCAACCAATTTGCGCAAAAATCGGTACGAGGTAACTAAGCTTACTCGTGGTCATTGATGGTTGCCGATAGTCATTTGAGGTAACAGTGGTTAACTTAGGTTACCAGTGGTCATTGATGGTTGCGAATGGTCATTTGAGGTATAAATTAGTCAGTAATGCAAATTAGTGGCCATATCAGGTTACCAGTGGTCACTGATGGTTGCGAATGGTCATTTGAGGTAACAGTGGTCAACTTCGGTTACCAGTGGTCACTGATGGTTGCGAATGGTCATTTGAGGTAACAGTGGTCAACTTCGGTTACCAGTGATATGAGGGGGTTTTGGCGGTCGCTGATTACACTTCTGAACTCGGTTTATTGAAATTTCGAGTTCAAGGTGGCGGATCCAAGATGGCGGGTGCATTTTCCAGATTCTGCACAAAAGGGTTTTTTCCGTCGCTGTATTCATTTCATGAACAAAGAAATGACTATGTTTGCACTAATATTACACCTGATATCATTACGAGCGACATTAAAAATTGTTCTTTGGCCGGGATCTTTCTCCTTGCCTTAACTGGTCGGGATCTTTCTCCTTTCCTTAACTGGCCGGGAATTTTCTCCTTGCCTTAACTGGCCGGGATCTTTTTCCCGCTGCAAAAACAACTTTGACTTTGAAATGATCCCGTGGGTCATTGTAAAGGTTATGGTCAAGGTCACATTTGAACGTAAAATTTTATGCTCTTTCCAAATCCGCAATAAAAAAGGGGGTTCCCATTTGAAAAAAAATTGACCTTGAAACAACCTTGAAGGTCAAGGTCAAGGTCAAATCCAAGGTCACCATTGAATAGCCAGGGAAAAATCCTAAAACTTTTGTGTTTACCATTTTTTAAAATAATGAGTTCCTTCGAAGTTATGAAGTGTTTCCGCTGCAAAAACAACTGTGACCTTGAAATGACCCCGAGGGTCATTGTAAAGGTCATGTTCAAGGTCACATTTGAACGTAAAATTTTATGCTCTTTCGAAATCCGCAATAAAAAAGTGGGTTCCCATTTGAAAAAAAAATGTTGACCTCGAAACAACCTTGAAGGTCAAGGTCAAGGTCAAATCCAAGGTCACCATTGAATAGCCAGGGAAAAATCCTAAAACTTTTCTATTTATCATTTTTCAAAAAAATCAATTCCTCCAAATTTATTCATGGGTTTCCATACTTTTGGGGCACCCTGTATATATAAGAATTGTGAGTCTATGTTGACTGCGACCCTAAGGCGGTGTGCGGGCGCGTATGTCCATTGTGTCCGGCATTCCCAGTGATGACGGTGGCTGCTGCAATACGCCGCCCTGAAGAATGTCGTTCCTTTCATCGTGTTTACTGGTTGATGATGATATTTCTCAGAGACAGAAAGGCAGCGTGTCGACGGCGTGAGCAAATTTCGTAAGCCCTTTCTTGTTCCTAACCTCTCTGATAGGTAAGCTGATGGTACTTTCTCTTGTTGCAGGAATCTGGCGACGAGGGTAGTGTAAACGATGGGCACTGCTGCGGAATTTTTGTTGAGTGTGGTGATGTTGCTTGGCTCATTTATTTATTAGTCATATATGGTTTTCAGATACTCAACTTTCCATGTGTGTGTTTGACTCTTATACTAGTGGCTCTGTGTACAGTTAATCTGCTGATCGTGCCTTCAGCGACTCTCAGAATGGAGGTGTTTTCAGCAATGAAACAATAAGTGAAGGTTCCACCAGCCTTTCCCCTCTAATTGTTAGAGGTAGCTGGTGCAGCGGGAATAGTGAACAACAACCATTGCTACACTATTTTCTTTTATATGGTAATGTTTTTTGTGTCATCTATTCATTAGGCATATGTGGTTTCTAGGTACTAAACTCTCCTCGCTTATCTCCTAAATCAGTGACTGATATATTCATGTATTTTGTTCATTCCTACGGTGAGGCAGTACTTGAGATTGAGACACGCATATCGGTCTCTATAGTATTTTACTCTCAGATGGCGATTAGATAATTCTGAGCATACTGGCATCCATGGAGTAGTGCTCGCCCTTCGCCATCCAGCCTCATTTTGCAACTTCCCCAGCTCTACCATGATCTTCAAGTGTTAGTGCTTTAGAATATGAGGGGATACACAACTAGGAACTGGGGAATATCATAAAAGTGCCGTGTGTGTGGTTAGATGCGATACGGGTAAGCAGTTGTCGCTGGTCCTATTAGCTCATATATTTAATTTCTAAGTTTAGTTAGGGTATAAAAACTCATTTCAAGGTATCTATTGTATATATAAGTGAGTCTTACCTATTTAATAGTTTTCATTTTAATTCTTTATACATATTCAACTTTACTATACTACAAAACCTATAACACATACATTACGCTAGAGTTTTTTTGCATAATATGATATTACTTTAACGTGTACTTTTATAATATTAAATAATTTTGATTCTCTTAGTTCAATCGCTTAGGTTCTGTGAACATAATTAACAAGTTAAGCTGTGTAATTTTGTAACGGTCATAAACGCCTTACATTAAATATATATATATATATATATATATATATATAGGTATATGTGTTGGCACTTTTGGGGTATATATACACCATAGATTGCTACTTTTGGGGACTTTTGTCCTTTTTGGGGACCGGCTTCAAAAATACGATGCATCTATCGCTAATGTTGAGGTCCATAAGGCTTCGTCTACAATACATCTTAGGTACTTTTCCGGGCTTTTGTTCCGGAATTTCGGTACTAAAAGCGGGCGCCGCAGGCCCCCTGCGAATCACGGTACCCTTAGGGTCATTATTTCTTTAGTCAAGTGTATTTGTTCCGGTATTCCAATGTAAACTCTCAGAGTAAGAAACTCTAGGACCCCAATAGTACCGATGTATATATATATATATATATATATAAATATGAAATTCTGGAAGTTTGAGGATTATATTCAGCACCCGCTTGGAAGTTTGAGGGGTTATGGGAAGTTTGAGGAGCCTCCTCAAACTTCCAATCTATATATTCAGCATCCGAGCGGAAGTTTGAGGGGTTTTCTAGAGTCTATTTGTCTAGAGTCGGTAACCTGAGGGTTATTATTTCTTTAGCCACTCTGACCGACCGGGGTTGAGCTCCTCAAACTTACTAGCCTAATATATATATATATATATATATATATATATATATATATATATATATATATATATATATATATATATATATATATATATACATCCTAGAGTTTCTTACTCTGAGAGTTTACATTGGAATACCGGAACAAATACACTTGACTAAAGAAATAATGACCCTAAGGGTACCGTGATTCGCAGGGGACCTGCGGCGCCTGCTTTTAGTACCGAAATTCCGGAACAAAAGCCCGGAAAAGTACCAAAGATGTATTGTAGACGAAGCCTTATGGACCTCAAAAGTAGCGATAGATGCATCGTATTTTTGAAGTCCGTCCCCAAAAAGGACAAAAGTCCCCAAAAGTAGCAATCTATGGTGTATATATACCCCAAAAGTACCAACACATATACCTATATATATATATATATATATATATATATATATAATCATATAAACATGGACTTATGCTGACACCAATGTATAAGACCACGTGACCTGTCTGCATAAGTGTAGTACCGTTTATACAAGTGTCTGCACAAGTCTAGCGTGACTAAAGAAATAATCTCTCTACTTATGCTGACGTCTGCATAAGTCGGTCTCTGTCTGCATAAGTCTATTTAAATTTCGGAAAGTGTCTGCATAACTAGCGTTTCATATATATATATATATATATATATATATATATATATATATATATATATATATATATATATATATATATATATATATATATATATATATATATATATATATATATATATATATATATATATATATATATATATATATATATATATATATATTTGACTAGACCATAACTTACACAAAACTTGTGCTTACGTATGCTTGTTCCTAACATTATATAACGAACAAGTTTTGTGTAAGTTTTGCTCTAGTCAAATATCGAAATATACTTATTTTCTTGAACTGTTATTACCATTTCATTTTAATTATTTACGTACTACATGATCAATAACTAAATACATAGAAGGTTGCGATTCCCGTCCTACGCACCTTGAACTACAAAACGATGCGTCCGGCAAGTATCTTCTGTCTTTAAAAGAAAATTTCCCAAAATTTTAAAAATTACATTAATAGTTTAAGAAGATGTTTAATTAAAATTCATATTTGCAGATAATAGGTAGATTGACTTGTGTAAGAAAAACTTACATGAATTTATAATGTATAACAGCTCATGGTTAAACTATTTCAGCGAGTGGTGACTTCTATGATCTATACTTCGAAAATGTTTACGCAAAATAGTACATTACGATACATGTGCTTTAAGTAGCCCATTATTGCACGGTGTGAAGTTAGGGCCGAGCGCAGCGGGGGTCCTATCACGCCGTGTAATGGGCTACTTAAAGACTCTAGTATCGTACAATATTTTATAGCATAGCCTAACCTAAGCCCGATGTCACGCCTATCCGTGCGCTAGTAGTCCTTTTTTGCACCGTGAAGTTAGCGCACGAGCGTAGCGAGTGCGATATGCACGGTGCAATAATGGGCTACTTATCGCACGGATAGGCGTGACTTAAGTGCGGGCTTAGATCACACTATGCTATAAATTTTTTAACTTGTTGTGTTTCAATTACAGTTATTATGTTAGTACTTTTGTAATATTTTTTGTTAGACGTAATTATTTTTTATACAAATTTTTATAGTAAATATATATTAAACAAATTTTATTTTAAAAATTCTCTTTATTATAATAATTGACTTACCTGCACTTAATTGATTCCACCAGTTTTATGTGTTTATTTTTAGTAGTACTTACGATTTTTTGTTATAAAAATAATTCCATATTTCTAAGTCACAAAAATGTACTTGTCTATATAAAATAATAATTGATTCCACTTCTTTCATGTGTTTGTTTTAAACTATGAGAGAGGGTGAAAGAGAGAGATGGAGAAAAAGAGGGAGAGAGGGAGAGGGCGAGGGAGAGAGGAAGTGGGGGGGGAGAGAGAGAGAGAGAGAGAGAGAGAGAGAGAGAGAGAGAGAGAGAGAGAGAGAGAGAGAGAGAGAGAGAGAGAGAGAGAGAGAGAGAGAGAGAGAGAGAGAGAGAGAGAGAGAGAGAGAGAGAGAGAGAGAGAGAGAGAGAGAGAGAGAGAGAGAGAGAGAGAGAGAGAGAGAGAGAGAGAGAGAGAGAGAGAGAGAGAGAGAGAGAGAGAGAGAGAGAGAGAGAGAGAGAGAGAGAGAGAGAGAGAGAGAGAGAGAGAGAGAGAGAGAGAGAGAGAGAGAGAGAGAGAGAGAGAGAGAGAGAGAGAGAGAGAGAGAGAGAGAGAGAGAGAGAGAGAGAGAGAGAGAGAGAGAGAGAGAGAGAGAGAGAGAGAGAGAGAGAGAGAGAGAGAGAGAGAGAGAGAGAGAGAGAGAGAGAGAGAGAGAGAGAGAGAGAGAGAGAGAGAGAGAGAGAGAGAGAGAGAGAGAGAGAGAGAGAGAGAGAGAGAGAGAGAGAGATTACAAATTCACTTATACTCGCCAAAGTTTTACTTTTTTTAAAAGTGTTATTTTAGGGAGATTCCACAAGTTTCTAAGAGCTTCAATAATAATTACAAAGTTTTATAACGGTAAAGAATGATGATACCGTATTTCATAGATTTAATTTTCGTGTGGGTACATGATGATAATTGCATCGTGTGAGGCTGCTGTATTTGTAAAAAAAAATGGAATAACACTTTCATTGTATCAAGAAATCCCTTTTGCTATATATAATAATAGTATCTATACTCTTCTTTTTATAGACGAATTAATTTATTGTATAGAACCGGTAAGATAAAATTGTCAGAAGAAAATAATTATTTATTATTAGAATTCTTTTTCATAGAGTATAAGTTTTTTATTCATATTTTTATATATTACAGAAACACCTTATGCTTGCCTTATATTATACTTTCGTACAAGGTTTGTTATAAAAATAAACATTGCTATTGTTACGTGTGGATACACGTACGAATATGAAAGAACGAAATAAGCAAGGCGTCCGATTACAATATGACGCCGATTAGCAGAAAGTCGAGCGGTGACGGCCGTGGCTTGATGGTAGCGTTTCTGACTCGCGAGTTCGCGGCTCTGGTTCGATCCCAGGGTCCGTCACTTTTTATTATTAAAAGTTGCGATAGCTCACTCGTAACACTATCTTCATAATTGTAAGTAAAATAAAATAATTTGAATTTTTTTCCATATCCGTTGTAATGTTTACTTTTTAACAAATGACTTATGGAAATAATTCATTCCAGTACAACTTTTCGAACCTATGATTAAAATGAAGAACTATAAAGAACTATATGATTAAAATAAAGGACTATTTGTTTCCATTTTTAAATATTGTATTATTATATATTTACCTCAATCAGTAATGCAAACAAGTAGAGGTATTCCTCTAACTGTTATACTTATTAACAATTTGGATTTACATCCCTCACTCAGTTATATACCAAAAGCCATATATTGAAAATACCTTACGGATACATTATATGGTTTTAAGAATTAACATCTATAGCTGTTATATTAACAGCTTTGGATTTTACATCAGATATCCCCTTCAAGAATGAAGAAAATATATAGTTAGAATTAATTGCAAGTAATTTGTCACATTTGACATTATCTCTCATAATGTAAGCTAAGTGAGAAGCTCCAAAACCTATTTCATTGATCGTAAAGGATTTTCAATGTTATATGTTTGCAATATGACCAGTCGAGTGATAAGACTTTTTTTGAGACAAAATTTATATTCTTTGTATAAATGGTTTATAGTTATGATTTGAAAAGTTAGAAAATATAAAAATTTATTGTGAAATGTCATTGTAAAATAACTTGTTTTTTAAAATAATTAAAATTAGAAAATTGTTATGTTTGATACTTTTCAAATCACTTATACAAAGAATATAAACTTTGTCTCAAGAATTACCCGACTGGTCATGTTGCAAACATAAAAAATTGAAAATCCTTTACGATGAATGAAACAGATTTTGGAGCTTCTCGCTTAGCTTATATTATGAGAGATAATTAATGTCTTTGTCACAAATTACTGTAAAATAATTCTAAATATTTTCTTCTTTTATAAAGGGGTTATTTGATGTAAAATCAAAAACTGTTATAATCCTCTAACTTGTTAGCATTACTGTTTGGTAAATATAATACACTATTCAAGAATGGAAACAATGTCCTTTACTAAACTCAGCTTACAGTCTCCTTGTATTTAATTTATAGTTCTGGTTCAGACAGTTGTACTTGAATAAATTATTTCATGTAAGTCATTTGTTAAATGGTAAAAGCTTTACCAGATATGAGAAAAAGTAAAATTAACAAATTTTACATTTGTTATTAAAGACATTATCTTCCATAATGTAAGTTAAGCGAGAAGCTCCAAAACCTATTTCATTCATCATAAAGGATTTTCAATGTTTTATGTTAGTAACATGACCAGTCAGGTGAAGGCTTTTCTTGAGACAAAGTTTATATTCTTTGTATAAATGGTTTATAATTATGATTTGAAAAGTTCCAAAAGAAAAATTTGTTAATTTTACTTTTTCTCATATCTGGTAAAGCTTTTACCATTTAACAAATGACTTACTTGAAATATTTTATTCAAGTACAACTTTCTGAACGAGAACTATAAATTAAATATAAGGAGACTGTAAGATGAGTTTAGTAAACGACTTTGCTTCCATTCTTGAATAGTGTATTATATATATTTACCTCAAACAGTAAGGCTAACAAGTTAGAGGCATATAACAGTTTTTGATTTTACATCAAATAACCCATTTATAAAAGAAGAAAATATTTAGAATTATTTTCAAGTAATTTGTCAAAAAGACATTATCTCTCATAATATAAGTTAAGCGAAAAAGTCCAAAACCTATTTCATTCATCGTAAAGGATTTTCAATGTTTTATTTATGAAACATGACCAGTCGGGTGAAGATTTTTCTTGAGACAAAGTTTATATTCTTCATATAATGGTTTATAGTTATGATTTGAAAAGTGAGAAAATATAAAAATTTATTGTGAAATGGCATTGTGAAATAACTTGTTTTCTAAAATAATTAAAATTAGAAAATGTTTATGTTTGATTCTTTTCAAATCATAACTATAAACCATTTATACACAGAATATAAACTTTATCTCAAGAAAAGCCTTCATCCGACTGGTCATGTTGCAAACATAAAACAATGAAATAGGTTTTGGAGCTTCTCGCTTAGCCTACATTATGAGAGATAATGTCTTTGTGACAAATTACTTGAAAATTATACTTATCTAAACTCTTGTATTGTAGTAGCCGTATAGTTGGGATAGACTCAATTTCTAAGATCTGATCTAACAGTACTTAAAAAAATAAAAACAGAACTACATCTTGCTCTCTGCTTTCTACTCTCAATGTATATTTTAAAATACTTATCTAAAAAGTTATTGTCTCATTGATGATGCTCGTAAATAAATTCTTTTCATCAGCCCACTTTCTGAGATCTTTGATATAATTTAAATATTAATCCGTGATAGTATATACATATTGTGTATGTACATATTTCATTATAACGTTGTTTTTGTTTATTAGAGATTAGAGATGCGTGAGGTTATGTCGATACGATTACGAGTGTGTATATATGTATATATAGCCCTGTAGAAAACTTTATATAGCGCCACTCTCGGATACAAGTAGAACCACTGTCTAATAGTACCTATACGTACGTTAATATGGTAAGTATAGGATTAAAATACGACGACGACGCGAAGACGACGAAGAAAATGAAAAATGAGATGAAAATTGAGAGGGCAAATTTACTATTAAAAGTATACGAAAACGAAAGAATCTTGAAGCATGAAATTACAGATATGGATAGTACATAAAAGATTCTATGTAATGGAATGCATTTAAGTATTCAAATAAAGTAAAAAAATGTTGTTATCAATAATAGAAAAAAGTAAGGTTAGAGCGGACTATCCCAAAGCATAAAGGCTGCGTCAACGCCCCGCTTGCTCGTTAGTCACTTCGTTCTTTTACTCGCC
This sequence comes from Torymus aiolomorphi, assembly GCA_036365515.1. NCBI lineage: Eukaryota > Metazoa > Arthropoda > Insecta > Hymenoptera > Torymidae > Torymus > Torymus aiolomorphi. The sequence goes on from CM070875.1 coordinate 84,217,356, forward strand.
AAGCAGGGCGCTGCGGCGCCCTTTGATATATATATATATATATATATATATATATATATATGTACATATATTATATAGTTGTAAGGGCAAAAATGGGTACCTACCCCCCACCCTCTCCACCCCTCCACTCCCACCCCCTCCCCCCCCATCACCCCTCCACCACCCCTCCACCTCCCCTCCACTTTTTACCGTTAAATTCTTTCAAATTTTACGTTATTTTGAAGGGCATCTGCCCCTCCACTCCCCTCCACCCCCCTCCACCCCCTCCACTCCTCTTCACCCCCTCCACGCCCCCTCCACCTACCCCTCCACCTACCCCTCCACATACCCCTCCACCTACCCCACTACAACTAATCTCTTATAGATATGTTGCTGAAAATTGTATATAAGGGGTATCGAGATTCGCTGATTAGGAATCTGAACTCAGATTTTGAAAATTCAAAATAGCCGAACGAAAATGTCTGCCGCATGTTGAAATATTACTGAATTTTTCTGAAAATTGTATATAGGGGATTTCTGGATTAGATTATTACGAATCTGAACTTAGATTTTACAAATTGAAAATGGCGGCAAAATATTTAAATAATACTGGATTTTGTAATAATTGTATTTAGGGGATTTCTAGATTACGAATCTCAACTCAGATTTTCAGAATTCAAGATGGCGGATCGAAGATGTCGGACACATATTGAAATATTACTGTATTTTGTTGAAAATTGTATATAAGGAGTATTTGGAGTCGCTTATTACAAATCTGAACTCAGATTAAGAACATTCAAAATGGCGGATTCAAAGATGGTGGTCAATTATTGAAATAAAAAAAACGTGAAAATTCGATATTTGAGGGCCAATCCGTGGAATATGGAGTAAAATAAAAAAATCCATATAAACTACATTCCGCAACGTTTCGCCAGCAAGGTTCGCTGGCCTCATCAGGCAGTAAATTTAATTATTAATTATATAATATAATGATGTTCGGAAGTGGAAGTCGTTTTTCCTTCCACTTTCGAATATCATTATGTTATATAATTAATAATTAAATTTACTGCCTGATGAGGCTAGCGAACCTTGCTGGCGAAACGTTGCGGAATGTAATTTATTGGCAGTTTAAAACATTGACGGTGGCAGTGGAAGTCGTTTTTCCTTCCACTTCCGAATATCATTATGTTATATAATTAATAATTAAATTTATTGCCTGATTAGGCCAGCGAACCTTGCTGGCGAAACGTTGCGGAATGTAATTTATTGGCAGTTTAAAACATTTACGGTGGCAGTGGAAGTCGTTTTTCCTTCCACTTCCGAATATCATTATGTTATATAATTAATAATTAAATTTACTGCCTGATGAGGCCAGCGAACCTTGCTGGCGAAACGTTGCGGAATGTAATTTATATGGATTTTTTTATTTTACTCCATATTCCACGGATTGGCCCTCAAATATCGAATTTTCACGATTTTTTCAATAATGGAGGGTGTTCAAATAAACAAATCAAATATTGAAATATTATTAGATTTTGCTGAAATTTGTATTACCTTAATACGGGATTTTTGGTTTCGCTGATTAGGAATCTGAACATATATTGTAATAATTCAGACTGGTGGACGCAAGACCGCTAACAAAAATTGAAATTTTACTCGATTTTGCTGAATATTGTATATAAGGAATATGTGGATTCGCAGATTACGAATCCCAACTCAGATTTTCAGAATTCAAAATGACTGATCGAAGATGGAGGCAAAATATTCTAAAACTACTGGATTTTGCTGTAAATTGTATATAAGGGGTATCTGGATTCGCTGATTACGAATCCCAAATCAGATTTTCAGAAATCAAAATGGCTGATCGAAGATGGAGGTGAAATATTCAAAAACTACTGGAATTTGCTGAAAATTGTATATAAGGGGTGTGTGGATTCGCTGATTACGAATTACAACTCAGATTTTCAGAATTCAAAATGGCTGATCGAAGATAGAGGCGAAATATTCAAAAACTACTGGAATTTGCTGGAAATTGTATATAAGGGGTATGTGGATTCGCTGATTACGAATCATAACTCAGATTTTCAGAATTCAAAATGGCTGATCGAAGATGGAGGCGAAATATTCAAATACTACCGGATTTGCTGTAAGTTGTGTGACGGAACCGTCTACATTACTGCATAAACAAATTTTTCTTTTTTTTTATTTTTTATTGAGGATTAGTTAAAAATATTTCATAGTCAATGAATCAAGATCATAACCCTGAACCGCTACTACCCTACCGACACTGCTGCACCAAGGGTTGTAGGTGTGACCTGAGCTATGGGGAGTTTCCCAAACTGCCATAAAAATGACGACGCGGCGCATGCAATTAACCGATTATACCCACGACTACGAGTGTAGTAAACTATATTAGAAGATCTGTTACCAAAGATTATTATTTTCTCTTATGCAAAATAAGTAATTCACTCTAGAAGAATTATTCACCAGACATTGATTATTAACATAACAAAATTATGTAATAATCTGAATAAGAAAATTATATTTATATGCCGTAAAAATTGAAATAGCGAAACCTTTAGTAGAAGTCTAATATTACTGCATCACGATTGTTATTAATAATACCTTAGTTTGCATTAACGCGCTAGTTATAAATTATAATTAAGTTTCTACAAAATATGTACTAAATAATAGCTTAAGTACAAATCACCAATTGAAATTTTACTTTTATATGTTTGATTGAGTATTTTTGTATTTTTTATACATAAACTAAGTTTCGTCTGACAATAAGCACAGTACGCATTAATTAACAACCGTTCGGGTGTGGGATGAAAAGTTATAGGGTACAGCATTTGTGAAATTAGCTTTAAGGGACGCTTGCCTCGAGCGGATGCGTAATCTTGGGGCTGTAAAATACATGGCCCGCAACTAAATATAGATACGATGCTTTCCCACGCAGAGACGCGCTTTTCCGAATTTTGAATGTACGACTTATATTATACATTGAAAATATTATTTTACATTATTAGACAATATCTCTCAAACCGTTAAAGATAAAATTGTTTTAACGACTACAAATATTAAATATAGCAGTAAGAAAACTAAGAAAAATAAGAAATTCTATATTTCTATGTTTCATTGCAATCTACAGCTTTTGTTTATTTCCGCGTTAATATTATAAAGATTTAATAATCAAGCTCAATAATATAACTGTTTAAATAACCACCTGCACCTTTGCAACTACAACTCTTAAGCATGAAACGGATTATCACTAACAAATAATAAATAATTATTATAATAAATACTATATTATGTAAAGCAACAAGTTATGTTAACCATTAACTTAATTTTTATAACCGACTATTTTTTTATAAACCTATCGAATACAATTTCATTGTAATTTAGATTTTTAAGTATTAATAGCTTTTATATTGCGAATAACTATCGTTAAACTAATCATAGCACTTTCGTTCAAAATTGTAATAGTTGCTACGCACAATATCTAATAAAAGAGGAAATTTCACATTTGTAAAACATTCAAGATTGTTAATAATAAGGAAATGCTGAGACAAAGAGAGAGTTTATCTGTACCCTCTATCGCATGCACGTGGCATGCATAAAAATAGATTTCCTCAAGTCCCTTCGCGTGGTGACGCATTTTCCAGCATCTTTTTGGACTCAAAATACTATGGCACAAGAATATTATTTTAAAATAACACTAAATATCTCAATAACTATAAGTAGGAAAAATAATTTTGTTTAAGATAAAAGTTGTATTATGTTACGTAAAAACTAGGAGATGATAAAAACCGTTATTATAATATGTTTTTATAGTAATAATAATCCATTTGTCTATTTCTACTAGATTAATTAACTTGACTTTAAGTTTAAATAATAAACTGTTTCGAATACATTGTAATTCATACGTTCCCTAATAATAATGAACTATTACGGCTATTTATAAGAGATTCTCATTTGTTAATGCAAATTTTATGAACTGTACACATTAGATAAAACATTTTACTATACAACAGTTGTATTTTAACACATTGTTATTTACACAAATTAATTGAATTTCAAATATTTTAAATAAATATTAGAAAATCTAAGAAAAATGAATTAACTTAATAAGATAACTTAATAGTATGATTGATATATTAGCTAGAATGAATAGTCTAATGTTTTTTATAAAAATTGCATAAGAAATCTCATCAATAAATTTATAATTAAATTCAACAAATTGTAATGCGCTTAACTCCTGTTGTAATAGACCGATAACTTCCGTTCAAATTTGTATTTTCATTTTAAAACAAAATGTAATAGCATAACATATTTTATAATTTATAAGCTGCCAACATTATATAACAAGTAACAGAAAACCAGTCATTTTTGACTCAAAAGAAAGAGAAGGATATATCTTTTATCTCTCTCATCTCTCTTTCTCTGTCACACATATAACGTTCTCTCTCACTCTTTAAGAAAGATACGAGCCGCCGGAAAATACCCTAGAGAAGGGATGTGCGACCGCTCTCTGCCGCTCTCTGTGTTAAAACATAGGATTTTCCCCACTATCACAAAAATTGACGCTTGGAAGGGAGGCCACCCTCACACCATTGGACACCGCTTTCCCGCACCACTCGCTCAATTTAACATTATGGATATGCAAAGCATCAACCGCCGCCGAACAACACCATCAATGATTCGATGAATCAAGATGACGCAACCATCCGATTCGACACCACAGCTTTTCCAGCCGAAGAAGAGGAGGAGCAATGTATTTAAATACGCCGAACGCGCACTGCTTCTCGTTCAGTCAGATTTACAAGCCTCACAAGCTTTGCTGACTGCTCTAACAGATCGACACAAGCCTCACAAGCTTTACGATACTGTACAAACTCAGAATTCTAAGAATAAAATCAAAATTTAAAAGAATTTCAAACTTACTTTCAAATTTATTTACTAAAATTTTCAAATTACTAAAATTTAAAGAAAGGTACAAGATTTTCTCAAATTCGTTCACGTTCCTAGCTTTACGAGCTCAGTCTACTGCGATTTGAGAAATTTAATATTATTTCAAACTCACTTCGTTCAGTGTGTCTTTACGAGTCACCGTACACTTGAGTTTGAGTAGTATTATTGTAAGTCTTAGAATTTCGAAAAATAAATTATAGAAATAAAACAATAAAAGATAGAGAGAACAAGAGTAATCAATTAAATCTTAGTCAGTAAATACTATTGCGAGCTCTGCTCTTCATAGGGAAGGGTGAACCTGAGAAATAACCTGGGATTGGGCAAAAATTAGTACCCTACACGCATCATTACCTGGGCTCGTGACCTTATTCCTAGTCCATACGGGGATACGTGCGGCCAAACGATCTTTACGAGAAGTTCGTGCTATCCACCGTTGGTCCTTATAGAAATCCAATCCTAATTCAAGAAAAATTAGTCAAACTCAGATTATAACGACAACAGTGAATTTTAGTACTACACTCCTTACCATAGCTCGTCTATGGTTTATTAGCTGGCGCAGCTATGACCAAAAAGAGCATTAACTCTTAATTGAGTTAGTTATCACAGTCGTGTCATGATTTAGGACGTGACAATTGTATAAAAGGGATTTCTGGATTCGCTGATTACGAATCTGAACTCAGATTTTGAAAATTCAAAATGGCGGATTCGAAAATGGTGGTCAAATATTGAAAAATTATTGGATTTTGCTGAAAATTGTATATACGGAATTTTTGGCTTCGCTGATTACGAATCTGAACATATATTGTAAAAATTCAGACTGGTGGACCCAAGATCGCTAACAAAAATTTAAACTTTACTTGATTTTGCTAAAAATTGTATAGAGTGGGTTTCCGGTTTCGCCAATTAGGAATCGGAACTCAGATTTTGAAAATTGAAAATAGAGGACACAAGATGGATGCCAAAAATTGAATAATTACTGGATTTTGCGGAAAATTGTATATAACGGGTATCTGGATTCGCTTATTACGAATCACAACTCAGATTTTCAGAATTCAAAATGGCTGATCGAAGATGGAGGCAAAATATTCAAAAACTACTGGAATTTGCTGAAAATTGTATATAAGGGGTATGTGGATTCGCTGATTACGAATCACAACTCAGATTTTCAGAATTCAAAATGGCTGACCGAAGATGGAGGCGAAATATTCAAATATTACTGGATTTGCTGAAAATTGTATAAAAGGGATTTCTGGATACGCTGATTACGAATCTGAACTCAGATTTTCAGAATTCAAAATGGCGGATTCGAAGATGGTGGTAAAATATTGAAATATTATTGGATTTTGCTGAAAATTGTATATACCGGATTTTTGGTTTCGCTGATTATGAATCTGAACATGTTTTGAAAATTCAGTCTGGTGGACCCAAGATGACTAACAAAAATTGAAATTTTACTCGAGTTTGCTAAAAATTGTCTACAGTGGGTTTCCGGATTCGACAATTAGGAATCGTAACTCATATTTTGAAAATTCAAAATAGAGGACCCAAGATGGCTTCCAAAAATTGAAATATTACTAGATTTTGCTGAAAATTGTATATACGGGATTTCTGAATTCGATTATGATGCATCTAAACTAAGATTTTAAAAATTCAAAATGGCGGCAAAATATTTAAATTATACTGGCTTTTGCTAAAAATTGTATATAGGAGGTTTCTATATTCGCTGATTATGAATCTGAACTCAGATTTTCAGAATTCAAAATGGCTGATCGAAGATGGAGGCCAAATATTCAAATATTATTGGATTTTGCTGAAAATTGTATATAGGCGTATCTGGATCCGCTGATTATGAATCTGAACTCTGATTTTGAAAATTCAAAATAGAAGAACCAAGATGACGGCCAAAAATTGAAATTCTACCGGAATTTCCTAAAAATTGTATATTATGGGTTTCCGGGTTCGCTGATTAGGAATCTGAAATCAGATTTTGTAAATACAAAATGGCTGCCAAAAATTGAAATATTACTGGATTTTGCTGAAAATTGTATGTTGGGTATTTTGATTCACTGATTATGAATTCGAACTCAGATTTTCAGAATTCAAAATGGTGCATCGAAGATGGAGGCCAAATATTCAAATATCACTAGATTTCGCTGAAAATTTTATATAGGGAACCCATCTGGATTCGCTGATTACGAATCTGAACTCATATTTTGCCAATTCAAAATGGCTGCCAAATATTGAAATATTGCTGAATTTTACAATTGCATGTGGGAAATTTCTGGATTCGCATGATGATGAATCAGAATTCAGATTATGAAACTTCAAAATGGCATACCCAAGATGGCGGCCAAAAATTGAACTTTTCTGTTTTGCTAAAAATTGAATATACTGAATTTCTGGATTCGCTGATTACGAATATGAACTCAGATTTTAAAAATTCAAAATGGCAGTAAAATATTGAAATAATATTGTATTTTGCAAAAAAATTGTATGTATGGGGTTTCCGAATTAGCTGATTACGAATCTGAACTCAGATATTGAAAATTCAAAATGGCGGAACGAAAATGTCTGCTACGTATTGAAATATTACTGAATTTTGCTGAAAATTGTATATACACGGAAAGAAGCATTCAGAGCTATAGGCCGTGAGTTATAACAGAGTAAGCGGGTACCTTCTCTGCCACCGTGTGACGGCGCGACATTCAGGCATGTCAACGATGGTCTCTAGGCAACGCTATACGGGGTGACTGCCGCAGTCGTCAGACGTGCCACTCACGCTTGCCGCCGTGCGCGTTAAAGCTTGAACTCCGTGATAGTCACGGCCTACAGCCGTGTCACGCGAGCACCGTTCATCGAAATGACCACAGTCACAGTCATAGACGCATATGTCACGACATCCGGCGATGCTATATGGCACGCTATTTTTTTCTCGCGCTTCACGGGCTACAGCTGTGAAATCTTCTTTCCGTATACGGGATTTCTGGATCCGATTATGACGCATCTGAACGCAGATTTTAAAGATTCAAAATGGCGGCAAAATATTTAAATTATACTGGCTTTTGCTAAAAATTGTATATAGGAGGTTTATATATTCGCTGATTACGAATCTGAACTCAGATTTTCAGAATTCAAAATGGCGGATCGAAGATGAAGGACAAATATTCAAACATTGATGGATTTTACTGAAAATTGTATGTACGGGATTTCTAGATTGGATGTTTACGAATCTGAACTCAGATTTTCAGAATTCCAAATTGCCAATCGATAATGGCTGTTACATATTGAAATATTACTGGATTTTGCTAATAATTTTATGTAGGAGATTTGTAGATTACGAATCTCAACTCAGATTTTCAGAATTCAAAATGGCGGATCTAAGATGTCGGACACATATTGAAATATTATTGGATTTTGCTGAAAATTTTAATTCAAACTGGTGGACCTAAGATGACTAACAAAAATTGAAATTTTACTGGAGATTGTTAAAAATTGTACATAGTGAGTTTCCGGGTTCGCTGATTAGGAATCTGAACTCAGATTTTGTAAATGTAAAATGGCGGCCAAAAATCGAAATATTACTGGATTTTATAATCAATAAGTTACAAATAAAATCAGAGCTGACGTAATGAACTACATATATATTCTGCATTATTTTGTTAAATATAATATACTTAGTATTTTAAAAATTAATAAATGTTAAGAATAATGTTTTTAAAAAACATTACAGAAATTTTAAATGAAAAAATAAGTGTTTCATGATATTATGTAATAGAAGATTATCCTCATTCATTATTATTAATATTTATCTCTAATAATGGGGGTTGGCGAGCGGGGCGAGCAGGGGGCGAAGCCCCCTAGCATATATATATATATATATATATATATACATCAAATGCAGCTTTTGAGGATCTATATCAGCACGGATTCGATACTTTGAGGATTTTTCGGACTTTTGAGGACATCCTCAAAATTCCTTCGGTATGAAATGGTACTTTTGAGGATTTATATTAATACCTTCAACGCAGAGAGGGAGTTATTTCTTTAGTCAAGCATATACGAACTCTGGAGAAAAAAACTATGGATCCTCAAAAGTACCGGTTTCCGCAATATATATATATATATATATATATACTAGGGGGTACCCCCCTGCTCGCTCCGCTCGCCAACCCCCCATTAGTAAGTGGACTTTTTATTTATCAGTTTTTATTCTAAAATTAAAAAAAAATAGTAGAGATTATTATATAGATATTATTAAAGAAAAGTAAGGATCATAAGTCTTTATCTAAAAAATATTTAATGTACAAGCATAGGCATCACAGTTTCTAGGAGTGAGGTTATGTGACGTTCTCGACCCTGAAATCAAAGATTAAGTACAAATAACTTTCTGTACGGTATGTGGAAAAATTGCCTTCGGTAGCAATGAGGACCACAAACGCACGCGAGTTGTGCCTTCGCTTCGCTTGATCCTGAAATTATGGATAAGCACAAATAATTTTCTGTACGACATATGAGGAAATTGTATATCTCTAGGTAAAGGTAATATATGGGCTGAACAGTGACATGGACTCTATATAATATATAGAAGATATAAAAAGTCTATCTTTTCCACGCCCCCCAAGAGGTAGATAGGTAGGCGCCTTTTTTATAGAGGTTTCCCTTTTTTTACTATCTTTGAATTGATTTTCCATTAAATATGTCATTTTTTGTTTTTGTAATAAAAAGTTAGTAAAAAAGGCCTATTCCTCTGTTAAAAAACTGTATAATTTTCAAGTATTACTTTTATTCTATTAAATAAACATATGTTATATTTTTAAACATTTTTATAGTTATTTAAATAACATAAATTTTAAACTTGAAAGTCATTCAAAGCTTTTGAACTTCATATTGATTTCAAAGGTCGCACAAAGTATGACGCTAAAAATATTAATTATGAAGGTCGCTGAAAGCAAACCGAAACTTAAATTGAAACCGTTGTTGAATTCTAAAAGTAAATCGATTTTGAAAGTTAAGCAAAAGATTAGTTTGTAAGTCATTGAAAATATATTAATTTTAAAGGTTGTTGAAAGCTAATCTATTTTGGAGGTCTGAATACTGACATATATATGTCATAACTATTTTGAAGGTCGCTGATACCAGACCGATTTTGAAGGACGCTGATAGCAGACCGATTTTTGAAAGTTAATCAATTTTGGAGGTCTGATAGCAGACCGATTTTGAAGGTTATTGATAGCAGACCGATTTCGAAGGTCGCTGATACCTGACCGATCTTAAAGGTCGCTGATAACAGACTGGTTTTGAAGATCGTTGATAGGAGACTAATTTTAAAGGTCGCTGATAGCAGACCGGTTTTAAAAACATTTTTTAATAATGTTGTTGATAGCAGACCAATTAAGACATTTTTTAATACATTTTTTTTTTTAATTTAAAAGTCAATAAAAGTAGAGCAATTTTGAAGGTCGCTGAAAGCAGACCAATTATCTACTAAGACATTCAATTAGATTTTTTATATAATTTAAATTATATTCTTTCAATGACTCCTCTAAATAGTCATTATACTTATTTGTTTCTTTTATATTTTCTTCTATTTTTGTATTTAATTCAGACAGTCGATTTTCTTCTTCCAATGTATACACGTCTACATATTTTTTTTTCTGGATCCCATAATACTGGAAATTCTGTTTTATTTTGGTTCAAATGATTATTGTATTCATCTATTAAATTGTTCATATAATTATTGTCCTCGTGGTCATGTTCTAACAACTGTTTATTTAAATCGTCTAAAATTTGAGCTTGTTCAATGGTGTGAACTTCTATAAATTTTTTTTCTTTTGCATCCCAACGGAATGGTATTGGTTTTACATCACCTTGGTCTGCCATGTTTTTTAATTTAATATACTTTGAATTAATATAAATATTATAAAACATAATTTGTAATTTTATTACATAATAAATATAAGAATAATTATAATTGTTCATCAAAAATTTCTTTCCACACAATATTGATAATTTCCTCTGTATTTTCCGAATCATTTTGAATAAATATATTATTAGGATTCCTACATCCAGATAGTGCAACATATAATTGTCCATGTCAAAACAATGGTTTTCTAATATAAATACCTATAGCATTAAAACTTTGTCCTTGTGATTTATTTATTGTCATACAAAAAGCTAAGAGGATAGGAAATTGTTTTCTATTAACTATAAATGGTAATGAAGACGATTCTGCAGTAGTTAATGTTATTCTCGGTATAAAAACTTTATTTCCTGATTTTTCACCTGTTATTATTTCAGCTTCTACATTGTATTTAAATAGTCTAATTATTTTTAATCGCGTTCCATTGCATAAACCATCGTTTATACTTATGTTTCTTATTAACATTACTATCGCATTAATTTTCAGATTTAATTTATGTGGAGGTAAACCTTCACGAATATTATGCAAATATTCAATAGAAAAATTGATGTAAATATTATCATCTGATAGATCAACACCTTTATATGTAGCAGTATCTATACTATAATAAGTCATTTCATCACTATCGATCAATTTTAATATTTTATTATTCAGAATAGTTGAATCTTCATTATGAGACGTTAAATGACACTATTCATAGATAAATTATAATTTATATCTTTATATATTTTCAAACAAACATCGTCAGTTTTCCAACTGTTTGGTACTTTGAATGGATTAATTGTTCCCTCTCCAATATCTAATAAAAATTAAGCGAATTCTTCATTGTTAGAACGAATATTTTTTTTTTAACTTCATTATATTGAAAAGTGGCCAAATATCTGAATATTTTATTGTTTCTTGTATAATTGTGTTTCTACAACCGTTTTTAATAACTGGAAGAATTTGCCGAAAATCTCCTCCTAATACAATTAATTTCGCCTCAAATGGTAAATTATTATTACAAACATCTCTTAATGTTTTATCAACAATGTCTAAAGCTTTTTTTGGTATCATTGATGCTTCGTCCCAAATTATTGCATCTACTTCCCGTAATTTTTTCTTATCAGAGTCTAATTTTAAAAATGCACTTTCTATACTTTCTAAATCTAAAGGTAATTTAAATGTTTTATAACTTGTCATTTCTTTTGGTAATAGTATTGACGCAATACCCGTCCAAGCCATTGATAAAATTTTTTTTTCTTTAGACAAAAAGTAAAAAATTAATGTTTTGTATAAAAATGTTTTACCTGAACCACCAGGACCGTCTATAAAATGAATCTTATGTTCATTATTTAATAATTTCTCAACAATATACTTTTGTTCTAAATTTAGTTGAGTATACATGTTACTAAACATTTCTTCACAGAATAAAATTTCAGTCTTATTAACTTCATTACATTCAACTTTTAAAATTTTATTTGGTTCAGGCAATCCAAAATCTATACATGATTTTTCGTTTAATGATAATATTTCATTTATTTGTATGAGGGCATTGTTTAATTTATCATCTTTAAAATCTTCTATGAAAAAGTTATTAAATTTCTTCCAAATATTATTACCATTAATATTTTCAGATAGTAAATACCAAGCAAAAAATTGACGTAGTTGATATCCTAACATAACGTCACAAGCTTCTTTAAAAATATTTTTTATTTGTAAGTCATCATCAACTAAACCCATTTTTATTGCAGTTTCTCTGTATGTGTTATATGTAATTTTTTCATAAGTTCGTAAATCTTGAAACGAAATTGCACCTTTAACACGATTTAAAATTAATTTTAAATGAAATCGTTCAAAATCCTTTGGAGAAACAATATTTAAACGACCTATTATATAATTTTCTTGATTTCGTTTTCGTTTTATCTAACATTTATTTTTAAAGTTGTAATATTTAGGTATATTAACATATTTTATATTCCTTACATAATTATCTTTTTTATTTAAATCAAACCATGCTGTTAATGTTGTTTTATAATTTTCTAAAGCTTCAGTCTTGTTATTTTCTTCAAAAATAATTCTTTGTTGATTTTCTGTATGAACTGATTGACTTATTACTGTATGTTTTCTACCACATAAAGGAAATTTTTCCAATCGCCAAGCTGCTTCCATTGGACTTGAAAAACTTCCATCAACAAATTGAGTAATTTCGTCATATATATTACCATCATTGGTATCATTAACTTTTTTTAATTTACATAATGCTCTATCTCCACCTTTATGTATGTAATCAAATATATTTTATACTTTGAATATTGGCGCAATATTCTACATTAATGTGACACTTATATTTTTTTAATAAAAAACTATTATAAGGTACTACCATAGAATTATCTACTGAGATTAATTGACTGTTATTTTTTGCTTTATACGTAAAATTTTCTGAGGTATTATTTCTTCGTTTATATTCTGAATAACCATTCTTTTTAAATTTTGTATAATTTGTAAATGATTTAGGAAAATTTTTTTACATATACTTTTATTAGGCACGACCGCTACTCGGGAGAGCCTTATAATTTCACCAGAGCGAAAATTGTAAGAATTCAAATACTGAAAAATTAATGTGAAAAACCATGTTCCACTCAGAGCGAGTGCGTTTTAAGCGTTTTCTGAGATGTAGGTATGTCTGTACGTCCGTATGTACTCAAGTTTCTCGATTATCTCAATGAATTTTCGACCGATTTCATCGGGATTGCAGGAAAATACTCCTCTAATTATACCTAAGTGCTGGTTCTATATTGAGATAGATCGATCAAAAATTTTTCAAATGCGAGCACAAAGAAATATCTCAAAAAATCGATTTTTAAGCCTAATGTCTAGAAAAATTAATTTTAAGCTAATATGTAAAGATCTATCTGCTAAAACTAATTAAAATACAGCTTTATGTTGAACACTTTTTTGTACGAGCAATATTTGCCAAGATAACTGCGAAAAACGGCCAAAAATGGTCAAAAATGAATGATTTTCGGCTATAACTTCTCAGGATTTGATTTTTCACAAAAATGTTTAATACAAAAGTTGTAGATAATATTGAAATAAAACTTTTTTTCATTGAACATTTTTGTGTAAAACCAATTCCTGACGAATTAGACTTATAAAAACGATTTTAAACGCCAAATATACATAAAATTGACGATTTTCGGCTACAACTTGACAAGATTTGATTTTATACAAAAATGTTAAATGTAAAAGTTGTAGAAAATATTTAAACAAAACTTTTTTCTATTTAACATTTTCGTGTAAAATCAACTCCTGTCGAGTTAGACTTATAAAAACGATCTCTAACGTCAAAACATACATAAAATGGACGATTTTCGGCTAAAACTTGACAGGATTTGATTTTACACAAATATGTTCAATACAAAAGTTCTACATAATATTTAATCAAAACTTTTTCCCATTTAACATTTTCATATAAAATGGATTCCTGAATCATTATAAAAACGATTTTTAATGCCTAAATACACCTGAAATAGTCGATTTTCGCTTATCATACAAGAATTTGACTTTCAATAAAACTGTTAAATACAAAGCATGTATATATAGTTTAAACAAAACTTATTCCCAATTAACATTTTTATGTACAATAATTACTGGATCTTCTAAACGTATAAACATGATTTTTAATACCCCAATACACGTATAGTGAATTTTCGCTTATTATTTCACAGAATTAGATTTACACAGAAGTATTCGATACAATAGCTCTAAATAAGATGGAAAAAGTCGACATAACATTCCAAAGATAGTACAATTACAAAAACATAATAATAAGATACAAAATTACATTTGATTACAATATTCAATGGGATAAACACATTGGAAGAATAATTAAAGAAACAAAATATCTATTTCCCTGTTTTCTACAAAAAGATTTTTAATATCAAATTTCAAAAATTTGATATAAGATTACCCAGCTTAACCTACTATGTTCCCAGGACCTAAGCAATTGAACTAAAAGAATCAAAATTGTGTAAAATTATATAAGTACATGTTAAAGGAATATCATATATACAAAAAAAACTTTTGTGTAATGTATGAGCTATAAATGTTGTAATATGGTAAATTTCAATGCATAAAGAATGCAATGTTCTAGCTGACTCAGTCTTACAGCATGTAGAAAACTATTAAATAGGCAAGTCTCACTGGGTAGAAGTCTGCGAAATACATAATGATGTATTTTAATACAACAGATACCCTGAAGCGAGTTCTTACACCCTGACTAAACTTAGAAATTAAATAGACGAGCTAATATTACCAGGGACAACTACCTACCCTTATCGCATTTAACAACACACACATCACTTATATAATATTTCCCAGTTCCTATTACCTATTCCCTCACACTTTAAAGCACTAACACTCGAAGATCACTTAGAGCTGCAGAAGTTGCAAAATAGGGCTGGACGGTCTAGGCTGGCACTACTCCATGGATGCCAGTCTGCTGAGAATCATCTAACAGCGATCCACTGTGTCAGTAACCACACCACCTAGGAGGAAAGTACTGACAGAGACCGTCAATTGTGTTTCAATGTCAGGGACTGCCTCAGCCTAGGGATCAGCAAAGCGTATGAACAGCAGTCCCTATTCTGGGGGACAAGCGAGGACAGTTGAGCACCTAAAAACCACATATGACTAATAAATAGATGACTCAAAAAAACATACCATACAAAAGAAAAGTCTGCAGCAATGGCTGTTGTTCACTCACTGTACTAGCTTCCTGTAACAACTAGAGGGGAAGAACTAGTGGAGACCTTAAACCGTTGTTTCACTGAAGACGCTGAAGACACAAGCAGCAGCTTAACTGTACACATAGTCACTAGTGTAAGAGTCAAACAAGGAAAGTTGAGCACCTAAAAACCACATATAATTAATAAATAGATGACTCAGACAACATTTCCACACCCAAGAAACACTGTGCAGCAGTGCCCGTCGTTTACACTACTCTCGCTGCCACAGATACCTGCAACAAGCGAAAGTACCATCAGCTCACCCATCAGAGAGGTTAGGAACGATAAAATGCTTACTAAATCTGCTCTCGCCGCTGACACACAGCCTTCTCATCTCCGACAAATCATCGACAATCGACGAACACGATGAAAGGGCGAACACAATTCACCAGGGCGGCATACTACAGCAGCCACAGACATCGCTGGGGACGCCCGGGAGCCAGACGATTCGATTGTTGACAACACACACCATGGACACATGTGCGCCACGGCTGACGGCACGCCGCACTACTCAGCAGTAGCAGAAAGCGCGCGCGATTATATATGGGAGTTTAACTCGTTCATAATCGTATGCTGCGTCTTTGAAAAAAAAACCAAGGACCTATATCGATAGATTTTTTCCTGCTCTTTCCAATGGTGCCATTGTTTTTATTGCGAAACGCTTTCTTCCGGACGAAAACTCGAGTTGAATATTGAAAGCCATTTTTCTCAAAGTATATCATGTTTTTTTCAAAATAAACTACACCATTGGAAAGTACAACTCTTAAGCTTCAAAACCCCATCTTGGAGAAGTTGGAGAAATAAAGGGTTTAAAAGTAACAATATGAAAAAGAGCGCCGAGGGTCCGCGCGAGCCCCTCGCGCCCGTGCGTACGACACGTTTAAGTGCACGCTCTATTCAATTCGCTAATAATCGTGTACCAAGTCTCTGAAAAAAGAACTAAGGACATATATCGATAGATTTTTTCCTGCTCTTTCCAATGGTGCTATTCTTTTTATTCCGAAATGCTTCTGTTCGGGATTAGTACCCGAAGTGCCCGCTAGATGGCAAGCACCAAGCGCGCTACCTTCAATGAAAAACATCACCCCGCGGGCTTAAATAGAGGCCTGCGTCGCCCACTAGCCAGGTGCTTTATGCACATGCCTTATTACTTTGCTCCTTTGTCTTATTGCCTTAATAAAAAAAAGCTTAATAAAATGTCTAACATTTTAAATCGTTGCTGTAATCCATTTGATGAAATAAAGCATTCATCGAAACTTAGGTTTGTTTCCGATAAACTTAGAGCTTGTTATCCGCATTTAACTGATAGAGACAAAATATGCGATTCTTGTCGAATAAAATCTAATGCTCAGATTGAAGAAGAGAGTGAGATTTCAATAGAAGATTCTAAAGAAATTATTTTTAATTTGAAAAAACTGTTGAATGACCAAAATTTGACAAAAATGGAAAAGATATTACTTTTGAAATTACTTCCTAAAAACTGGAGCACTCGCAAAGTATCTAGATTTTCGAACTTGTCTCGTCGACTTTCATCGAAATGTAAATTATTTGATAACCCAGCCCAATTAAATGACAACAGAGGAAATAAAAAAATATCAAGTGATACTTTAGATCGAGCAAAGCTCTTCTATGAAAGTGATGAGAATAGTAGAATTATGCCAGGCTATAAAGATAACAAATGTATAAAAAATGACGATGGCACAAAAAGTTACATCCAGAAACGGCTTGTTTTATACAATCTTCGAGAACTATATTTAAAATATAAGCAACAGTATCCTGGATCGAAAATAGGATTCAGTAAATTTTTGAACTTTTCATGTTTCAACTTAAAAATATAATATTTTATAGTTTATACTTGTACTTTTGAAGAATATAATTCATTTTGAAGAAAAGACTGATATTTTATTGAAAAAATAGAGTTTAAACATTCAAATGTAATTTTCAACTAGAAGGAAGCATTTTGGAATTAAAATAATAGCACCATTGGAAAGAGCAGGAAAAAATCTATCGATATATGTCCTTAGTTCTTTTTTCAGAGACTTGGTACACGATTATTAGCGAATTGAATAGAGCGTGCACTTAAACGTGCCGTACGCACGGGCGCGAGGGGCTCGCGCGGATCCTCGGCGCTGTCTTTTTCATGTTGTTACTTTTAAACCCTTTATTTCTCCAACTTCTCCAAGATAGTGTTTTGAAGCTTAAGAGTTGTACTTCCCAATGGTGTAGTTTATTTTGTAAAAAAAACATGATATACTTTGAGAAAAATGGCTTTCAATATTCAACTCGAGTTTTCGTCCGGAAGAAAGCGTTTCGCAATAAAAACAATGGCACCATTGGAAAGAGCAGAAAAAAATCTATCGATATAGGTCCTTGGTTTTTTTCTCAAAGACGCAGCATACGATTATGAACGAGTTAAACAGAGCGCCTTTTACGCGAAAAAAGGCACCGCGCGCGCTCGGTGGCCCGTTTCTGCTGGACGCTCCCATGTACAGATATATCTTATACCTCGCGGTCGCACGAGTCGCATGTGTTTTTCCGCTGTTCTTGGTCTGCGAACGCAGCCTAGCCGAGGCACGGTAGTATACATAGATCCGGAAAGTGTGTACGACCGTGAGCCGAGATACGTAGCGTAGCCGTTACGACTGCTGCAGTATAAGTATTCATGCACGCAGGTCGCAAGGCTAAGCCAGATTGCCGTTGCCGAATGCATCAGTATTGAGCATTCTCCTTCTGTTTTTCTCCTTTTCGCGGTATTAGTGTATATATATGCATATGTGCGCAAGTATTTTTTTGTATTTGAGATTGTATATGTAGTTAGGAACACCCTTGAGTCCGTGAGCAGCTAGTTTTTTATTATTATTATATATTTAATTTTTTCTTTTTATTATAAATATCGGAAGTGTTGCAATTTTCGCTTTTATAAAAATACAAGGTTCTCCTGAGTATTACGGTTGTGCCTATTATGTAAAAACGAAGTTTTTACATAGGGAGGGGGCAGACGACGAGCGAAGCGAGGAGCAGGTGCGTGTGGGGGCGGAGGGGATGGCATGCCGAAGGCACGCTGGGGGGCGCAGCCCCCCTAGTCTTTTATATAACAAGGATAACTATGTCTATGCCGTCCATGAAGCATGTGTTTAATTACTAATTTTTGTAAGTTTTCATCTTAATTTTTGTCTTGTATTTCTGCAGAGATATATTTATCGTATAAGTATCATTACATTTATTGTGTAAATATATGATATAATATCTCCAAATATTTTATTTTCTTTTATGTCATCTAATAATGACATTAATTTTGTATGAAATAATCTAACTGCTATATTTGGAATATCATTTGGTGTAGTTCTTACAGGAAATTTTTGCAAAACTTCTTTTAGTTCTTGCCACTTAGGATTACATGTTACTGTTATAAATAAGTCAAGTCACCCAGTATTTCTCATAATAGCCATTGCATCTTGATAATGCTGTTGCATATATCTCGGACTACCAATGTAAGTGGCTAATAGTATAAAAATATTTCCTAATCTTTCTTTATTTTCAAAGTTATTAGAAATATTAGAAGGATTATTCATTACATGACCTAATAAACCTTGATAACATTCGACTCTTAATTTTTTTTGATTATTTCGAAAAAAATTCATTCTATTACTTTCCATCATAACGTATGCATGTAAAAAAAATTGTTGTGTTAATCTTTCACAATATAATAATGGACTAAATTTACCATTTGGTCGATAAGCTAATCTATATGAATAATATTGTAGGATAGTAAGATGTTCCTTTTCTGGAGCGCTTGTTCTTTTAGTGTAACCAACATTCCAACCTAAATCTCCTAAAGGAAATAATATTGGGAACACCATAGGATCAATATGATGCGATAATTTATTAATATATGTATTTTTTTTGTTCATTATCAGGAATGTTTTTAGGATATACACATACATCGTAATTTTCTGGAATTTCATTTTTCGATACTATTATTGCTCCACATTCAGATGTTACAGGAGCATTATATCTATGCTTTTGATTATTATTTTTACGGACCAAATACAATTTATAATTTGGGTAATTTTTTAAATTTGATATTTGATATAAATGTTTATAATTTTTTGCGTATTGATTACGGTTTAATATTTCAATTAATATTCGTATATGTTCATCACTTAAGTCTTGATTTTTTTTAACCTTCGTTCAAGTGCTGTTACATTATCATAAATATATAAATATATAATTGTCCACAACAAGGTTCATCTTTACCGATAGGTAATAAAGTGATTGGCGTAATGTGACAAATTTGTCCTTGAATTTTTAAATTATAAATTCCTTTTTTCTTTTGATGTTCGACGTTAGAATTAAAGGTTGCAAAACAAAATAAATTATTATAATATCGTATTAAATATCTGAATGTTTGATCATGTAATAACATTTCTTTCAATGTTTTATCATAATCACTTAAAGGTGAAAGTATTATTGAACCATTATTACAACAATTAGACTTATATTTTTCTTCTTTCCAAAATACTGCTGAACATTTTATTCTACTATCAACGCCCTTCAAAATCGGTCTGCTATTAGACCTCTAAAATTGATTAAATTTCAAAAATTGGTCTGCTACCAGCAACCTCCAAAATCGGCCAGCTATCAGACCTCCAAAATTGATTAACTTTCAAAAATTTTTCTGCTATCAGCGACCTTCAAAATCGGTCTGCTATCAGACCTCCAAAATTGATTAACTTTCAAAAATTGGTCTGCTATCAGCGACCTTCAAAATCGGTCTGCTATCAACGACCTTCAAAATCGGTCTGCTATCAGACCTCCAAAATTGATTAACTTTCAACAACCTTTATAAAATTAACAAACTGATCTTTTGCTTAACCTTCAAAATCGATCTACTTTCAGAGTTCAACAACGGTTTCGATTTAAGTTTTGGTCTGCTTTCAGCGACCTTCATAATTAATATTTTTAGCGTCATATTTTGAGCGACATTTGAAATGAATATGAAGTTCAAAAGCTTTGAATGACTTTCAAGCTTAAAATTTATGTTAATTAAGTAACTATAAAAATGTTTAAAAATATAACATATGTTTATTTAATAGAACAAAAGTAATACTTGAAAATTTTACATTTTTTTTTTTAACAGAGGAATAGGCCATTTTTTACTAACTTTTTATTATGAAAAAACAATAAAATATTTAATGGAAAATGAATTCAAAGATAGTAAAAAAAGGGAAACCTATATAAAAAAGCGCGCCTATCTATCTACCTCTTGGGTGGCGTGGAAAAATAGACTTATTTGTGTTAAAAAAATATCAATGGTCCTCATTGTTTGGAGACCATATACAATTTTCCCATATACCTTACAGAAAGTTATTTGTGCTTAATCTTTAATTTCAGGGTCGAAAACGTCACATAACCTCATTCCTAGAAACTGCGAAGCCTATGCTCGTATGTCTATTTTTTTTTCCGATGATTAGTGCCGTTTATAATTATTTACGGCCCGAGCGAAGCGAGACTCCCTGACGTCAATGTGAAAACAGAATACTTTACGCGTGGTGTGAGAAAAAAGATCTTTGTCGCATGTATACCGAGATGATAAATACGATTAAAGAAAAAAATGAATATGAGGGGGGGCGGAGGAGGGGCTCCTGGGGGGTTGAGGGGGATGAGGGGGCTCAGTGGCTATTTTAATATAAAAAACTCATAGAAATACGCTGATTTTTACGTTATTTTGAGGGGGGCTGAGGGGGGCGGAGGAGGGGGCGGAGGGGGATGAGGGGGGCTGATGTTCAAAAACAACACTAACATCTATATAATATAGGTAGATATATATATTGTCACGGGGTGGATTTTCAGGCTAAGGCACGTTTCACCTGCGTACCTTAGCGGTTCAATTTCGTATCTCTCGGTTCAACTCCCGGAGATTGAGTAGCCAGATCAGGTAAGAGACGCTACAACGTCGTGCAATGTTAACCTAATCTGGTGACTTACCGTGCAACACGCAAGTCGAAGACTTTGTTTCTCACCAGTGACACGAACTCTCCTCTCGTTCACTGGTTCGTGTGACGGCTGCTCAGATGTAACAAAACGTATTCTCTTACGTAACGACCGCGGAGGCGTCGGGGAGCGGGGAATGACTAAGGTCGCGAAATGATAACTCGAGTGGCTAAAGTTAATAACAAAAGACTATGGTTTATTAAATAAAAGAAGTTGAGGTTTGGTAATGGATCAGTAATATAAAAGAAGTGAATTTAGGTTTGCGTATTCCCTATCTAAACGGTGCGCCAGCACGTTACCTCTGACGTCACGCTCACGGTAATTTACGCCGCGCACGTGGGGTATAATACGCCTCACGTGTGCGGTACTCTACGTGCGCGTTCGCCGAGTAAAGCGTCGAAGTGAGAGAGCGGTCGCGATCGCCACGCGACGCACACACGTATAAATGTGAGAGAGAGGGTAGATGGCGGGGCCGCACGTGTGCGCACCTGTTGTGCGTACTCACCGTCTTTGAAATAGCCGGTGATTCGACCTTGAGTCCAACCTTGATAACGTGCGAACCCGATGCCCACACTCTCTCACCGCACGAGAACGCCTACTCGAAGCCGATGTCCAGATACGACGAGCCTGGACAAGCGGTTACGCGGAGCTAATACGCGGCGCGGAAGAATGCGTGCACGCTTACCTTAACTATTGAAAACTACAGCGCAGTCTATTTGGGCTCGCAGCAGACTCTCCCCTCTATAGCAGTGGTTTGGCCGGTGCAGCCGTCTCGTCCGCGGGGTTTATCTCCGGTGAAGATGGTGCGGTAGGTTGAAATACCCTGTCGCACAATCGCACGATGACTCGCGTCGCAGCGGTGCAAATACCCGACGAGGTAAGCCTTGTCTCGCAAGAAGGATTCTGCGAACACCGTACCGGCACTCTAACTATTTCACAGGCGAAAAAGGCGAAGGACTTCTCAAAAAATTCACAGTTAATCACAGAACGTAACTAAGCGCGTGCAACCTTCTCTCTCGCGAACGATAAGATCGCCGGCTCGCCGAGGTCTGCTAGTCTTCACGTGGATGCAGCTCAGATTCTGCATCAACGGTCCATCTCGCGTTCGCGCGCATGAGTTACTTCAACTACGGCTTATACGCGACGTCGGTACGGCAGGCCGTGACAATGTATATATGGGTCGTTCCTGTACTTTTTTTAAAAAGTGTGCGTGGGGGGGTCGTCGATTTTGTCGACGATTTTTTTTTATAAAAGTACATATAAAAAAAATAGCTTGTGCAAAATTTCAGCCCCTTATCTCATTCCTAATTCCTGCTGGAATTTTTTTAAACCCTGATTTTGACCTATTTTTAGCCAGTTTTCAAAAAATTCTAAAAGGCTGAAATTTTAACAAAATGAGGTCGGTGAGGTCTCATTTTTTTTTGTCTTTCTTCAAATTTTAAGAAAAAAAATACACTGATATGAAATGATGATTTAGGTTTTATTGGCGATCTGTGATATGGCCATTGCATTTCATCATTTTTAGATCATCTTTAAACCTCTATATTTCGTAACTGGTTCCACATTTTTGAGCTCACTAGGTCTCACTTTTTTTTGCCTCAACGAGACCTTTAATTTCTTTTTTTGAGGACCTAAATTGATTGAATAGACTTCAAGATACAGCCTTTTGAAGTTGACGTTTTTATCAAAAATCGCAAAAATCAACCGTGTTCATGGTCACAGTGTCAACCGAATTTTAATTAAAAATCATTAACAAAAGTATTTTTCATTAGAATATGATGTTATCTAACTATACTCTTTTCCTATCATAGGAAAAAGTCAAAAAATAATTTTTTGTCGAGCATTATACTATCTATTTTTTCAATACCTAAAATAATCAAAAATGGCTCTCTACTGACATGAATTCTACCATCTTATAATTATTTTTGACACGTATACGTAACATAGATACAAAGGCGGTTCCTAGATCTTTAAAATCCGTAGTCGCTGATTTTTTTAGGACCACTAGAGCCGAAGTTATAGCCATTTTTATAAAAAAATATTTTTCAAGTTATAAAATTAGAGCTTGTGAAATATAGGAAAAGTTTTATTTACAAGATCAACCATAAGTTTGGCATAATTGTCCTAAAAAAAGTGCTGAGGCTGCATATTTTGAAGATCTTAGGCCGTGTCTACACTATGCGAGAAGCACGTGCGATCAGCCCAAGCGATGCGAGCAAGCCATACGCGCATGCGACGCGAGCAAGCGATAGTAATGGCTTTAGGTTGATTAAATTACCATGCAGACTTTATAGATAATTAAAGTTGAAAATAAGAATTTAAGTAAAATTTTTTTTGTAATATTCATTTTATTTGAACTATTTTATAATCATTATCAAACGAAGTAAGTTTTGCTTTTAATGTTGAATCATCAATGGGTATAAAGCAGTGATATTTTCTTGTATTCTGTATATTTCGGGTCAATTTGAAACGGCATTCTAGTACTTTACGCCTTTTCTCAATTGTTTCTTGACTCACCCAAATAGATCTAAAAACCAAATATTCTATATTTTTATAACACATAATGATTTATTATTCAAATACATAATCAAATAATATAGTCAAAAAATCTAAATTATATTATTTTTACCTTATTCCATCAATATTTTCACTAACGTAATCATACATGTCTTTTGGATTTAAAATTGGTTTTTCTGTTGTTCTTTGTAAGGATGCCCTGCGTACTGTTCGTTTAACCACTGCTCCACATCCATCACACGGACTTTTCCCATGGCTAGTAGAAAAAAAGTTGTGCGACTTAACTTTTAAGCCAAAATCCTCCTCATGATGGCAGATATTAATGAAATTGTTCCTACAGTAAATAAATACTATCTTGAAGGTAAAAATTATAAAAAATAAAATAAATCTGTTTAATATTGTGTACATAATAATACAAATTATTTGAACTTGCATCGTAGAAGTTGTTGCTTTTTTTAAATTTGATATACAGAGAAAATAAAGAACTGTTTTAGTAATTTTATCTTTAAAGCTGTTTTCTACATAATGTAAAATTTTAACTCGGGTGTAACCTGCAGGTCCAGGATCTTTATGAATTTTGATGTTCTGGGTCTCAAAATAGTTTTTCACACAAATTAAATATACTTTCAGAATATTACTTTGACATATTCTTAATAATTAAATTAAATTTTTTCTGGTCCTTTAATGAACAAAAATCTAAAGGTGTCTATTTTGTTCATATAATACGTATTAATATACTACAATAAAAGTACTCTTACTTGTTTTTGTATTGGGTAGGTGCTCCATCTGACATATAGATTTTAATAAATTAAACTAAAATTTTCTATTAATAATTCTCAAGTTTAATATAATATATGTAACCTAATGTATAAAGGATTATCGATTCTATATGTTTAAACTATGTCTATAATCAAGATATTAAGAATTTATTACAACCCATTTTTTAACTTACCTACAGTAATTTTAAGTTCTTTTGCTTTATTAAACATATAACGTGAACATTGGAAATAATGTTTTGCTTGTTCAAATTTCCAATGATTTGGAAGTAATGTCAATAACGATATTTTTTTACCAAAATTAGTTTCTTCATTATAACACCTAATTATGTTTCCAATCATTCCGTGAAATGACATACTATCCTCTTGTAGCTGTTTAAGATTGCATTGAGTTGGCAAATTAAGATTCAATGTTTTATTAACTGTTGTACAAAATTTCGTATTCATTGATTCTAAAACACTGTATGTATTATTTTCCAAGCGATAATCACTAAGTTTCTCTCATTTAAGAGGAGGTTCATCAAATCCATCGAGCATTTTATTTAAACGTTGAAATCCTTGGCTCAATAATATATCTTCTGAACTTTCTGATGTACACACTTGGCTACTTGAAGAAACTTGACTACTTGAAGAAAGCTGCTCATTATTATTTACGTTTAAACCATCATTCCCAGTGTTTTCATCTTTTCTGCATTTTTTGTTATTATTGATGTAATTTTGAACTCACAGTTTTTACAGTACTTATTACATGGATCTAAATTTATATTACAAATGTTACGAAATTTATCACATTTATTAGCACTAATCATTACTAAATTATTCTCAATGGATTTTGAATGATTATTAAAACAATTGCAACACTTCCTTTGTCTACTTGTATATCGAGTATCATATTTATGAAGATGATGGTCGCAAATAAATTTATTTTCTACATTAATATCAAAATTTTTAATCCTAAATGATAAATACAGCTTTAATTCATTACTAAGATTACTAATTAGATTAAGAGATTTATTTCTTGTGTAATGCTCTAAATGACATTTATCATCCTCATGTAATTCACCAATATAGCACATCATTTTCTTTCAATTCCTGAGAAGATAACACTTACAAAACACAATTGTACAATTTATAAAACTCAACCCAACCAATACTGATATACTTGGTAATAGTTCTGCTCAACTACCTTCATAATTCTACTTAGAAATATTCATTTCATTTTTTATTGTAACTTGTACTCATTGTTTAAGGACATTCCGTGCCGTGTGTCGTGTAACGGATGACGGGTTCACGGGTGTCTTTCACAGAAAAATGGATGTCTGTTATCTATTAACTTACGTCAACACAGGTTAAATGAAACTATCTATGTATGTTTCATTTAACCTGAGCTTATACGTATAACGCACGTAAAACTATAGAAAACCTGCATTTAAGACCATGTCTATACTAGGTATGCGAGAAGCGCAACCGGTGCGCGCATGCGACAAGCCATACGTTTTGCACAAAGTACTTGAAATACTTAAAATGATAAATAATATCGTTGTATACGATTGAACGTAAACGTGAGTTTATATTATTAGGGCTTGTCAGCGAGAAGAAATAAACGGGAAAATTAGACTTCAAGAGTCTATGCAACCAACTCTACTCGAAAGTGAAAGTTGATTGCAGAAAAAGGTATGAACGCTTATGCTTACGAGTAAACAGGCAATAAGGCATTGTATAGGTAAAACGAAAAGTGGTAAGGTAAAAGGAATGTGCATAAAGCACGTAGCGACTAGGCGCCGCAGGACTCTATTTAAGCCCGCTGGGTGATGCTTTTCATAGTGGGAGCGCATCGGACGCTTGCCATCTAGCGGGCACTTTGGTTACTTCAATGCCGAACAATCGTAGTAGATCAGTTAGTAGATCTGTATTTAGCGATAAATAATATCGTCAATAATATCGTAGTGAAATGATATTATTTATCATTTTAAGTATTTTAAATATTTTGTCCAACACGCATTGCTTGCTCGCATCGCTTGGGCTGATCGCACGTGCTTCTCGCATAGTGTAGACACGGCCTAAGATCTTCAAAATATGCAGCCTCAGCACTTTTTTTAGGACAATTATGCCAAACTTATGGTTGATCTTGTAAATAAAACTTTTCCTATATTTCACAAGCTCTAATTTTACCACTTGAAAAATATTTTTTTATAAAAATGGCTATAACTTTGGCTCTAGTGGTCCTAAAAAAATCAGCGACTACGAATTTTAAAGATCTAGGAACCACCTTTGTATCTATGTTACGTATACGTGTCAAAAATAATTATAAGATGGTAGAATTCATGTCAGTAGAGAGCCATTTTTGATTATTTTAGGTATTGAAAAAATAGATAGTATAATGCTCGACAAAAAATTATTTTTTTACTTTTTCCTATGATAGGAAAAGAGTATAGTTAGATAACATCATATTCTAATGAAAAATACTTTTGTTAATGATTTTTAATTAAAATTCGGTTGACACTGTGACCATGAACACGGTTGATTTTCGCGATTTTTGATAAAAAGTCAACTTCAAAAGGCTGTATCTTGAAGTCTATTCAATCAATTTATGTCCTCAAAAAAAGAAATTAAAGGTCTCGTTGAGACAAAAAAAATGAGACCTAGTGGGCTTAAAAATGTGGAACCAGTTACAAGATATAGAGGTTTAAATATGATCTAAAAATGATGAAATGCAATGGCCATATCACAGATCGCCAATAAAACCTAAATCATCATTTCATATCAGTGTATTTTTTTTCTTCAAATTTGAAGAAAGACAAAAAAAAATGAGACCTACCGACCTCATTTTGTTAAAATTTCAGCCTTTTAGAATTTTTTGAAAACTGGCTAAAAACAGGTCAAAATCAGGGTTTAAAAAAATTCCAGCAGGAATTAGGAATGAGACAAGGGGCTGAAATTTTGCACAAGCTATTTTTTTTATATGTACTTTCATAAAAAAAATCGTCGACAAAATCGACGACCCCCCCGCGCACACTTTTTAAAAAAAATACAGGAACGACCCATACATACTAGGGGGGGTACCCCCCTACTCGCTCCGCTCGTCAACCCCCCAATTTGGCAAGTAAATAATTTATTTAATTTCAACGTAGAAGTTTTTCATATGTTGTATTAATATGGTATTTTTCATATTTTGTGTGGATGATAATTTATACAAATGTAACACTTCAGAGTAGTTCTCAATTCTTAATTTCTGAAACGAAAGAATAGATTAGTGAGATTTTTCATATTTTTTATGGATGATAGTTAATACAAATGTAACACTTAAGAGTCGTTCTTAATTCTTAATTTCTGAAAGGAAAGAATGGATTATTGAGAAAACTATATTAATTATATATTAAGAAAATATATTGAAAATTATATATTTTATTCTATTTTTTCCACATCACCTTGGAGGTAAATAGAAAGATGCGTTTTATTTTTAAGTGATATCCCCAGTAGGCCTAATCTACTGTCTTTGTCACTATAAAATTTCAGGAAACATTAAAATTGTTACAATAAAAGTATATTTTTTTATAATATAATATGAATTTTGTAAAATTAAATTTAATAATTAAATGATTTGAATTACCTGATAATAAGTTAAATTCTTCGAAATGTTTTATTCAATTTTTGAATTGTTTTTTTATTTTTTTTATTTTATATTTAATATTTTCTGCCCCCCTCGCCCCCCCAGACCCCCCTCGTGACCCCCCTCAGACCCCCCTCATTTAAATGTTCAGTTAAAAGTTTATTTTTTTCATGTATTTTTCATATGTTTTATTAATAAGGTAGTATATACAGATGTAACGTTGAAGAGTAATTTTGAATTCTTAATTTCTGAAATAAAAGAGTAAATTATTGAGAAAATTACATTAATTATATATAAAAATATATATTATGTATATTTCATATATTATATAAAATTAATAATTTATATTTTTCATATGTTTTATTAATAGAGTAATATTTATAGATGTAACGCTTAAGAGTAGTTTTGAATTCTTAATTTCTGAAATAAAAGAGTAAATTATTAAGAAAATTACATTAATTATATATTAAGATATATTTTAATCTATTTTTTCCACATCACCTTGGAGGTAAATAGAAAGATGCGTTTTATTTTTAAGTGGTATCCCCAGTAAGCCTAATCCACTGTCTTTTTCACTATAAAATTTCAGAAAACATTAAAATTGTTACAATAAAAGTATATTTTTTTATAATATAATATATATTTTGTAAAATTAAATTTAATAATTAAATGATTTGAATTACCTGATAATAAGTTAAATTCTTCGAAATGTTTTATTCAATTTTTGAATTGTTTTTTTATCATTTTTTTTTTATATTTAATATTTTCTGATATGCTATTTAAAATTTTCCAACGTTATTTATATATTCCATTGTCCTAAATGAAAGAAAAAAACCGTTGCCAATTCATTGGCCCGTAGCTTCCTCAATCGTAATTTGTTGATTCCTGTAATTAATTTTTAATAACAAAATTTATAATTTTTTAAAAAATTTATTGCATAATTATAATTAAATTCATTTATGAATATTAAAAATTGTTAATTTTTAAATTTATTTATTTATTTACTATTTATTTATATCAAATTTATATAAATTTTGAGCTGATAAATAAAGTTATCATTTGAAATAGAAGTAAAATATCTATATTTTATAATAAAACAAATAGCTATCACGGTTGTTTTGTTATTAACGTGTTTTTTTTTTTATATTTCATAATTCATATTTTTTAAGAAGAAAAAAAATTATATCTATCATTGTTCTTTTGTTGTTAACAAAAACGTGTTTTTTTCCCAATATGGGGACAAACTAATCCATAATTTCCTATGATATAATTTCCTATAATTTCCAATATGGCGACAAATTATCAAATCACTAGAAAATCCCTTATATGTACACACAACGCACGATGCACCGCACCGTGTAGGCGTGTATGCAGTACTGCGGGATTCGTGACTAACCCACAGCTTGTTGGACCCGGCCGGAATACATACTGCATTACACGCTACCCCGATCGGAACGCCACCTACTCTTATACTATTTTAAT
The DNA here is from genome assembly GCA_036365515.1 of Torymus aiolomorphi. Lineage (NCBI taxonomy): Eukaryota > Metazoa > Arthropoda > Insecta > Hymenoptera > Torymidae > Torymus > Torymus aiolomorphi. The sequence continues at coordinate 84,247,374 of CM070875.1, forward strand.
TATTCATCAGTTTTGAATACTTAAACTCAAGAATTCAATCTTGAAAATTCAAACATATTACATTTTGACGCCAATACTATACTTTTATAATATACTGATGATAACGTCATTGGAGTTATGAATTTAAACAAAAAACACGTTTTTGTTTTTGGTGATAACTAAAGAACCGTGATAGATATAAAATTAGTTTTTTTAGAAAATATAGGTATTTTAATTCCCTTTCGAATGCCACCCACCCCATTCAGATACATATAGCCGTTCTCGAGAAATTCCGATTTTAAAAAAATATCGAAAAATTTTTAACCTCAAATATCTCTGAAATTTATGGACCAATCATTTTGCCCAAAGAACTCGACCGAGAACTATAAAAAATCTACCTCTAAAAGGAATTTTGAAGCCATTAAGTCAATTTTAGTCTTGTAATCGTTGGACATACAAAACTGATTTTTTTCATTTTTCTATTTTTTACTCAAAATCTAGCCTACAGAATGTATTCAAATTTTAACAGATTATAGCTATTTATATTCTGTATTATCATGATTTTTCTCAAAAAAATTGACCGTTAAGTTTAGGAGTTATAAGCTTCTAAAAAAAAAAACACGTTTTTATTAATAACAAAAGAACCGTGATAGCTAGAAACCTTTTTTTTTTTTTAGAAAATATAGGTATTATAATTCTCTTTGGAACGCTACCCATGAGATTCGAATAACTCGATCCTATCATTAAAAAAAAATCAAAAAACAGTTTTGAGAAAATCGTAAATTTGAAAAACAAACAAAAACGCATCGCCCCAATCAAAAAACGGATTTTTGACCCGCCATCACTCAAAAAAACAAAAAAATGAGACCTGTCCGGTCAAAATCTACCCGAGTAGAAGCTGAGATCCAGGCATACACACACACACACACACACACACACACACACGCACACACACACACACACACACACACACACACACACACACACATACATCCATACATTTTTCAAAAACCATGTATTTTGATTCCTAACACCTCGGAACACAATTATAACATGTTTTTACAGCAACTCAAAAATTTACTATCACAAAGCTTCTTCAGGAGGAATCAATATTGTTGTTTTAATTAACTAAAAATTAATTCAAAAAATTAATTAATTAATAATTCTATAAAAATTTACCTAAAAAACAAAATCCAATTATTGTAAAGAAAGATTTTTAAATTCTTCTAAAATTTTGTCAACTTTAAGTTTTCCAATTTTGAATTTTGTATTTTTATTGTTCTGTTCTTTTCTTGTTTTTCTTTGACTGATGATTTAGTATTTTAAATTTAATTTTTTTCAATAATTTTATCTGATTCTAAATTAATCATGTATTCCATATAATTTTGTTCATTTTCTAAATAGTCTCAAACTAATAATTTATTATGTATTTATTATTATTATTGAATAACGAATAAATATATTGTTGTTTTTTATAATTTACTCTCGTTCTGTGTAGTCGACATATTCTAAAAAGAAAAATATTTGAAAATTAATTATCTAAAATTTCTTTCCAAACGATATTTATAATTTCTTCTTTATTTTCTGAATTATTTTCAATAAAAATTTTATCTGGATTTTTACATCTTGATAATGCTACATATAATTGACCATGAGAAAATAATGGTCTTCTAATATATATTCCAAAACTATCAAAACTTTGACCTTGTGATTTATTAATAGTCATAGTAAACGCTAATATTAAAAGAAATTATTTTCTATATAAAATAAATGGTAATGATGAAGAATTGCCAGTGTTTAATGTAATTCGAGGAATAAAAACTATCTTTCCAGAGTTTTCACCTGTTATTATTTCTGCTTCTATGTTATATTTAAATAATTTAGTAATTTTTAATCGTGTTCCATTACATAATCCATCGTTAATACTTAAATTTCTTATTAATATTATAATATTATTTATTTTAAGTTTTAATTTATGTGGTCGTAGTCCTTCACGTATATTATTTAAAGTTTCAATCGAGTAATTAATATGGATGTTATCATCAGATAAATCTACATCTTTATGAGTAGCATAATCTAAACTATAATACGTATTTTCTTCAGTATTTAATAGTTTTAAAATTTTATTATTTAAAATATTTGCATCTTCATTATGTGATGTTAATATAACTCTATTTATTGATATACTACAATTTATATTTTCATATATTTTAAAACAAACATCGTTTGTTTTAAAACTATCAGGTATAACAAATGAATTAAATTTACCTTCTCCAATATCTAATAAAAATGAGGCAAACATGATATCTTTTGAACGGATATTTGTTTTCAAATACATTATATTAAATAATGACCAAAGATTTGAATACTTTATTGTTTCTTGAATTATTGTGCTTCTACAACCATTTTTAACAACAGGGAGAATTTGTCTAAAATCACCTTCTAAAATTAATCATTTTCCTCCGAATGGTAGATTATTATTACAAACATCTTGTAAAGTTTTATCAACAATTTCTAAAGCTTTACGTGGAATCATTGAAGCTTCATCCCAAATAATCGCAAAAACTTCACGAAATTTTTTTTTTCTGATTCAAATTTTAAAAATGCACTTTCAATATTGTTTATATCTAAAGGTAATCTAAAAGTTTTATGACTGGTCATATCTTTTGGTAATAGTATAGATGCTATACCAGTCCAAGCCATTGATATAATTTTTTTTTCTATCGATAAAAAATAATAAATTAAAGTTTTATATAAAAACGTTTTACCTGAACCTCCAGGACCATCAATAAAGTTAATTTTATGTTCATTATTTAACATTTGTGTAAAAATTGTTTTTTGATCTGTGTTTAATTGACTATAGTAATTATTAAACATTTATTTACAGAATAAAATATTTTCTTTATTATTTTCATTATTTGTATCGAAAATTTCATCAGGTTCAGGTAATCCAAAATCTTTACAAGACATTTCTTCAACTTTTAAAATTTCGTTTATATTGTTACGTCGGGTCTACCAAAGAAGACCCAACAGTTAGTTTTAAATTAATAAAACTATTGTGCTCTCTTTAGAGCCTAGATTAGGAAAAACCTACTAGCTCGGGCAGAGCCAGATACTAACCACTAGGTAGGGTAGGATTGATGGGCAGCAAGGAAAACGCGACGCGGTTGAATGACGTTTTTGCAGAAGACGAACTGATTGAATTAAATTATAATTTACTAGCTTGCCTAGATCTATCAAGTAACGAGCAGCAAGCTCCTCGTAACCTCGATTACTAGGCTAAGTCTAGTTTGTTTATTGCGCGCAATTATGGGGAAGTTTTTATTTGTTTTCAGAATACGGAGATCACTTTATTTAAAAGGGGACGCGGTTACGGAAGCACGATTTAATTTACGTGAAATGGGGTTTATATTTGGGAAAATGTTCTGGCTAACTAGTAGGAAAGCTAGCATAGCAAATAAGGATTTGTACTTACTTTGTTTTGGCAGCTAGGCAGACTTGAAGTACTCTGGTTGCAGCACGTTGTAGAAAGGATAAGTGTTAAGGTAGGGGAAAATAAGTTTTTCACGAATTACCATAAAAATAATTTGAATTTAGATTTATTTGGAGCACACGCGTAGTTATCTTTGCTCGCTAACTTGGTTACAATATTGTATAATAAGAATATATCCGTTCAAAACTGGAAGTGACGCGGCACTTTGAATTTCCTCGAACGCGAGAGAAACTTGAAAAATAAAATGACCTCGTCGGTTGAGGATTCAAGCTTGAACCGATACTGAGCGGACGCGCAATGCTACGAGCTGGCCTAACTACAAGGACACTGACGCTTTTTCCCTTAGACGTGGAAGGATATTATTGGTTGCTCGAGTTTTGGGACCACCCTTGGCATTGTTAGGAGCATACCTAAATCTATTTGATCGGTTACAATTGGTTCCGGAAATTTCGACCGCTTTCCTTTCTAGGAATTCTGAGCGAGGATTGGTTAATTAGTTACAAATATTCATCACGCATTTAAAAATAGTAAATAATAATTACTAATAAAAATTTTTACATAACCCTTAATTAAAAAACAACTAAATTATTCTAAAACTTAAAACTTTCCAAAATATTAATTTCCACTTGGTGAAAGTGTCGAAAAAGGCGGAGCTAGTACAAATTATTAAATATTTCAATAAATAATAATTGTTTACATAAACTTTTGTGTTGAACTGATAGATAAACCCGTATAAAAACAGATTCTAATATAATAAACATAAAAATTGTTAATTAAAAGGTAGAAAATCTTTAATTAACTAATTTGTTATGAATTTTAGTTGTTTTACATAGTAAAAATAAAGACTATAGTAATTAGGGTTAGTATAAGTATGGGTAACGCATTTGTTAGTAATAATTTTTATTTACAAGTATATTTTCGTATCTTAAACTTACTGTGAGGTATTTTCATTACTTAAGTATCTTAAACGTAATTTCCTAACAATAAAACATAGTTTATGCTTAAGTAGCATTATATTTATAAATTATTTAATAGTCAAACATTAATTATTGATAAAAATTTAACTTTAAACATAAATAATGGACATAAAAAGAGAAAAGATTCAACATATTTTATACTTGCATATAAAGCGACTGCAAATATCCCTAAGAATATTTGATTTACAAGCTTTATAATATGTTAAATTACTTAAATTATGCATAAACGATGTTTCATTTATCATCATAATTATTATAACAATATTTTAATTATATTATAATTAATAGTACCGCATACATAAGAAAATTCAGTTAAACATCAGCAAAAGGTTTCTTATAGAGTTAAAAGCAGAAAAACCTAAAATAAACAAGGTTTTGCGTAAAAACAATAAAAGAAATAACGTTATTAAGTGAATTTTCTTAATATTCTTGCAGTGGAAAATTTCCAAATTTTGGCGAGATGGGTAGTATAAGGATGGACATTCGCCATCAAGCGAAGTTTTCCTGGGTGAAAGTGTGGACAGCTACCCACGCTTCTCTGAAAGAGATGCCACGCTTCTTAGAATTTATACCTGAACTACGTTTTCCTAGTATGACGCCAGCCTTTTCTGTTAGGCTTTTGCGTCACTTTCTCTTCGAAAGGACGCCACGCTCTTACTATGGAAATATTTTTTTTTTTTTAATTTTCTATTTTTTTATTTTTGTTTGCAAATCTAACAAAAAGGTCAGGATGTAACACCCCCCTCCTAAAACGGTTGCTACTACTAACAAACGTAGCAAACGATATAGTAAATAACTTAAAAGTAAAAGAAAAATGTAATTTGGAATTAGAACAATTTAGAGAATAAAAAAAAAAATTTTAAAGCAAAATGATAATTTGAAGTTAGTTATGATTACAAATTTTTGTATAAGTTGCTTCAGAATAATAATTCATAAGGTGATATTATGTGCCCAATGCGAAGAAAGGTTTCTGAGTAAGGACTTCTTGGTCATTACCATGTAATTTTGGATAATGGGTGTTAGTATCGATAGGAGCTGACGGTTCAGGTGATATTTCTTGGGTTGGGGGAATGGGTGGGTTTACCTTTATTTCCTGTAATTCCGTTGGAGGTTCGGCAGGAGGTTGATTGCTCAGATGGATGAGCAAACGGGTAATGGACCGAAATAATGCTCCAAGTAGACGGACTGACCAACCGTAAACAGTGTGGAGAGTATAACCGTGAACGAAAATATTGATAATGGCTTTTACAAGCTGGAAAATCATGACTAATGCAAAGAAACCAGCGCTGATATTGCCGAACATTAGGAAACGAGACCAGAATCTTTGCCATGTTGTTTCAATGATATGCTCTATAGCGTTTTCATTTAACAGCTTATCAAGGGCAGATTCGTTATTGTCAAGAGGGTGACCTCTCATTTCCCGAGCAACATTATTTAGAAGGCCTGGTCTTTCCATGGAGAACATAATTCTTTCCCGTAATTGGTCAAGATCGTGTTGGTTGTAAATGCCACTAATGGCAAGTTCAGAGGGACTGATGTAAGTCCATGTGGGTTTTGCCATAGGGTGTATTATTGTTGGTGGTATAGCCTCCGTTGGAGAGGGTAAAATTTTGTACCAAGAATTTCCAATAAAGTAGTAAGATGGAAGTAGTGAATTACAGGGCATACGGGTGCCTTTCTGTTTCAACACATGTGTTCTGGGAGTAAGGAAAAAGGTTTGATTATTTCTTGTTACCTCCAATTCGGCATAGCAATAATTTCCATGCTGTACTTTTACTTCGACTGGGACGCACTTAACTATATGTACCACTTCCCCCGCGGAAACTCCCATATAACCCGGTCCTTTCATTAAGTCAAAAGCGAAATCATCGGGTGATTGTCTAGCTATTGATAGCGAATTCGTAATTGTTTGGCGTTCCAAATTACAGCTTTGTACAAATACGTCTCTATACAAACTTTTCATTTGTTCATGGATGTGTTTTTCGACGTAAACAAACATAGAATTTACATAGGAGAAAATATCTAAATTGATAACGCTTATAGTATCTACAGTGGCGAAGCTATTCCCTTTCGTAGTCTCGAAAATAACCAATTTAGGGTGCTCGGTCGTAATTATTTGATAGCCACAAACCGATTCATAATTTCGGGCGGTTAAAGCAAAAGTAACCCCTTGGGTGGCCAGAGAAAACACCAATTGCCTATTGCCACCTAGGTCAGGGTTGGACATTTTGTTGGCATAACCCTCATAAAGGATACCGTATGTATTAAATTTACATGAATCAGTGGGGATGGTTTGCCATATCCACCCTCTATGTCTAGGCAATTACCTATGGATAATGGGCAAACTGTTCCTGAACGCAAGTTTATGTGATTATTATCTAGTCTAACTTGTGAATCATAATCCATCAATGTGATTTTTATAGTACCCTGTACGACTACATTCTCCCAGGTACCATAGGGATCGGAGTATCCGGCTCCACTACATATACCTTCCGTGGTTAATGAACCTGCCAAGATAATACTATGGGTAACGGTAGAATTTAGTTTTACGCCTACTATTACCTTGGTGTTTGGTAAATTATAAGTTCCATAACGATGTAATAATTCGCACGCATCTTTAGAAATGTCCTGTATATATTCGTTTTCTCCATTTAATACAATAGAATTATGGGAAAAACTACTACAATGATATATGGTGCGGTGTATTTCTAATTTGCATTGGATAACATGAGTCGACGCGTATTCGTTGATTTGTAGCAACTGGACGAACTGTTGAGTGATGTTGGGTTGGTGGTCAGGGACTTCGCATTCGCCCACATCTTTAAGCGACAGTGTGGTGACGTTCAATTGCCGTGCCCGGCAATCATATCCAATTAGAGCAGAGGTTCTACTCAGCAAAGTTAAAACAAATAAAACCACAAAGCTCATTTTTACTTTGGCGAGTCTATGAGATTTTTATTGAATTAACACAAAAAAAAATATTTTTTTTTTCTTTATATATTTGCTCTGTAACAGAAAGAGATATTAATCTTTGAACTTTATTTCCGTGTACCCTATAACGTGAATATTGATATTACAAGGCATAAGTTAAATTGAATATAATTATTAATCTAATTACTAGTAATGAGTTGCTTCTAATGATTGCAAATGGTACTAAAGCTAACTATAATAAAGATAATTATTAAGCGAATGAAAACTCTGATGGTATCCATAATATTATAATAAAAAGAGTATAAAACGTATTGTTAAGAAACCTAAAACTAATTAAGTAATTTAAATGATTTATCAGAGTTGATTATCTATCGAATATATTCAACACTCTTAACAATCTTATTGTGCTTTCAATCCTTAGGTTTTTTATTTTTCCGTTTTGGTTTTAATTCTTGATTAATGTGCGAAATCCGCAAGCGATTTGCATGCACTATTTTACTGGCTTTGTTTAAAGAGGTTCGGATATTTACTTTATCTATTATTTCTAATATTTTATGCGGACCGGTATAATGGTCACCAAATTTGTTAGGTTTAGGACCTTTTAGTAAATAAACATAATCACCTATTTTAAAATTTCTTGGATTAATACATTTATCGTAATATTTCTTAGATCTATTTTTTGAATCAACTAAGTTATCATAAACCAGAGTTCTAATTCCGGTGAGTCTGGTGACTAGATCAACTAAATATCCGTTATAAGTGGGAAGTAAATCTAAATCCCTCAGTGGATCACTAGATGGTAATCTAGCTAATTTGACAAATACAACCTCGTATCGCGTGTGTTTCGTACTCTCTTGTACACAGGTATTATAATTGAGCATAGCCAAGTCAAGCCATTCGTCCCAATCCGAATCAACATTGGTATATTGTTTAAGAAACTCTCCCAATGCATGATGGGACCTTTCCAACGAACCGTTTGACTGGGGATGGAAAGCTGTGGTTTTCAGTTTTTTTATTTTTAACCGCTTAGACACGCTTTCCATAAGTTTACTCAAGAAATTCTGCCCTTGATCAGTTAACACTATTCTGGGCGCTCCAAAGATGCATATAAATTTCTTTATAAATACATCGGCTATTGTCGTAGCCAAAGTGTTTTTTAATGGGACTGCGAGACAAAATTTTGACAATTGATCTTGCATTGTTAAAATATATTCGAATTCGGTCTTTGTTTTTTGTAGTGGCCTAACGATATCCATTGCAATTTTATCAAATACCGTTCCGGGCGTATCTGTGATTATCATGGGTTGTTTAGTTTTTAGGCGTGTTAATTTTTTTAATTGGCAATTAAGACATTGCTCTATCCGACGTTGAATATCTTCTTTCAAATTTCCCCAATAATACTGGGTTTTAATGCGATTATAGGTCTTTGACACACCACGATGACCACCGATTGGCGAATCGTGCATCTCATAAAAAATCTTATCCCTCAGGTTGGGTTCTACGTATCGTAGTGAATTTTTGCAAATTACTATTTTAATGGATACTTCGTAAAATATCTGTTTTATTAACCCTAATACCTCGGTCCAATCTAGGTTTTCTATATATTTACTATAGGATATGCTACAAGTTTTTATTTTAAAATTTAGTATTATTTCCTTCAAATCCGTAAGGACCTTAAATAAATTTTCTTTAATCTTAGAGATAGAAACCTTTTCCTTTTCTCGTATACATAGAGAAAAGTAATAGTTACCGTTATTTTTTGGAATAGTTTACATTAAGATAGTTTCAAATTTGATTAGGTTCTATTTTATTATTTTCAATTAGTTTTAAAGCACCATCATCACATAGGTTGCCATTGTTATCTACAAAATATATAATGCTATCCTTCCTGCAATGGATTAAATCCTTTACTTCGATTATTTGACTGTTTTGATTTAAATTTACAGATTTTAATTCGGGCTCCTAGAGTTCGGATTCAATTTTTGAAGAAGATGAATGAGAAACCTCGGATGGATTGTTAGTATTCAAAATTACCGGGGGCTCAAAAACATGATTATCTATTGAAGAATGCTTAGTCTTTTCAGATTGTGGAGGTAACAGTGCCTCTCCTTGGAAATCATCATCTACACTACTAGATTCTATGTAATTAGGTTCTGGTTTATTTTTAGTGCGATTAGAAACACGTTTCTCGGTAAATTCCGGATTCTCTAAGTCAATTTCATTATGTTTAAATTCAGAATTTATTAATGGGGACGTGTCCGCAGAATTTGCTACAGAAGGATTTTTAATAATTTTAGGCATTTTAGTGGTTTCCTTAGAAATTGCTTCTTCAAGTCTCTCCTGTGAATCTTTAGATACTTTACTTATTTTTTTATTATGTATATTTTTAGGGTTTAATTTAGGATTAATCTTAGTATTAGGTGTTAGTTTATTTTTTCCAACTTTAGCTTCATTAGTACTGTTATTAATTATGTTATTTTTTTCCTTAAGTAGTTTAGCCTGTTTTCTAGTAATTACATTACACATGGGATTTCTACATAATTTTTGAACCCGTGTGTTGCAATCTGCAGTGAACCAAACAATGGTTTATGATCAGTTACAAATGTGATTTTTCGGTTATAGATATAGGATCGGAAGATTTTAGCGCAATGAATCATAGCTAAAGCCTCTTTTTCATATACTTGATAATTCATTTCCGGTCCTCTAAGCACACGAGAGGCATAACTTATTGGAAGATCTTTGCCAATCTCTCCTTGTGAAAGTATTCCGCCAATGGCATACCCTGAAGCGTCCGTTGTGATAATGAAAGGTTTAGAAAAATCAGGATACTGTAGAATAGGAGTATTGCATAAGGCCTCCTTTAGTGACTCAAAGGCTTCATTTGTCTTTTCGGTCCAAACAAAATCGATATCCTTTTCCAACAATTTTGTTAAAGGTTTCGACATCGTTGCAAAATTTTTAATAAACCTTCTATAATATCCAGCTAGACCAAGGAACTGCCTAATGGTTTTGACTGTTTTAGGCTGAGAGAACCATCTAACTGCCTCAAGCTTCTTTGGATCGGGGCTACCCCATTTTCACTTAAAACATGACCCAAATAGCAAATTTCATTTTTTAAAAATTCACATTTATTAATATTTAATTGTAAATTTGCTTGGTCTAATCTTTCCATAATCAAGTTTAGTTTTTCCTCATGTTCCTCCAAGGTATCAGCAAAAATAATTGTATCATCGATAAAGGTAAATAAAATTTTTCCTTGTAATCCTTTAAACGTTTCATCAATATATGTTTGAAAAGTAGGGGGAGCATTTTTCAATCCAAACGTCATATGAACATACTCATAATGACCATATGGCGTACTGAAAGCGGTTTTGTGAGAGTCACGGGGATCCATTAATATCTGATGGAAACCTGATGCTAAATCCAGAACCGTATAATACTTATGTCCTCCCACCTGATCAATGATTTGTGTTATGTCAGGTAATGGGTATGCGTCAGTTATTGTTTTTTCGTTCAGCATGCGAAAATCTGAGACTAGACACCATTTCTGCTTCAAGGAGGCATCCAACTTCTTTGGAACTAGCCAAAGAGGGGAATTATCGGGCGAGGTCGAAGGTTTTATAATTCCTTCCTGCAGAAGTGCCTCAAATTGTCTATTAACCTCTTCCTTAAGAGATATTGGAAACTTATACTGTTTGACATTAATAGGAATGTCATCGGTGGTGATAATCCTATGCATTACTGTACTGGCAGCACCTACATGTTGTCCTTCTAAAAGAAATCTATGTTTAAAATTTAAAATTAAATTAATAACATGATTCCTTTCTACTCTATTTAGGTGATCCAACCTCAAAAAATCTAGAATGGAGTTACTATTACATTCTATATTTTTGGTGTGAGTAGATAAATCCGTATCTTGCTGATAATTTTCAAGAGTATCGAGGGCATCCTCAACTTCTTGATCAGATATAATTGGTATACCTATTCCAGCAAAGGTCTCGGTATAAGCAATCTTGAATAGTCTACAAATTGGACTAATATTCTTATCCATAATTTCAGTTTTATTATCTGAGTCTAGAATAGCAATTTTATAATTGGAATAATATTCCTCTAGATCGGATAAATCGTCAGAATTTTTTTCAGAGTATTCTATATCCTCATTTTCAGTTCCATTTCCAAAATTAACATCCAGGCTAATATTGGAAATTAAACTTGAGTGGGAACTGGTTAAATGGTCTTTGCATGATTCAGTGTTGTTTGGAATCTTAAATAGCAAGGAGGTGGTGTGGTTCCCTACTTTGAGGCATTTATTCTCATAATCAATCAAAGCTTGAACTTGAGTTAAATACGTGGAACCGAAAACTCCATCGCAAGGAATAGGGAAATCATCTGGTACTACATGAAATAATGAAGAAATCCCGTAAACCACAATTTCAATGGCACCAAAAGATTCGGTTGTTTCGTCACATATTCCCTTTAATAAAACTGAGCGGTTTGGATTTATTTCTTGATCCCTGGGTATTAATTTTAACTTAATAAGATTGGCTTCGGAGCCACTATCTATCATAAAATAACCTTTAGTAAAGAAAGGCGAATTAAAAATTTCTATAAACGGTAGACAGTTTAAAGCCTTCTCAGTTACCATATTAGTAACTGCGTTAATTTCTACCTCATACCGGGGGTTATTATTTTGAAGAAAATCCATTTTTTGGTCACCTAAAGTAAATAATTTATTTTTAAAGTCTAATTTAGCATTGTGAGTTAGGAATAATTGAGATCCTAAAATTCTAGCAAATGAAATTTGAAAATTATTAGGGACTACTATAAATTCTACACTTCTACCTAACATTCTCTTATTGACTATTCCTAAAGATAACACCGGATTTTCGGAAATACCCATGATTAGTGTTGGTCTTGTGGTATCTATAGTTTTTGTATCGTTGATAAAACCTACACGAAGGATATTTATTTCGGATCCCGAGTCCAGCATAAAACCAAATAATACATCATTTAGGCAGTCTTTGAAAGAAACATGAGGGATTAATTTTGACGCAAAGTGGAGTTTAATACTATTAACTCGTCCGCGGTAAATCCCTGCACTTGGGCCATATGAGTTGAGCGCTGAGGAATAAGCTGAGTCCTTTGGGGTGCACTCGGGCCTAAAGGGCTCTGCTCGTTTCCCGTTCTCTTAGCGTTATTATTAGCCCTTCTTCGGCATTGGTCAATTGTGTGACCTTTAATCTTGCAATAAGCACAAATAACATTACTTCTACAAGTAAGAGCCGTATGGCCAGTATTTTGACACAGCTGGCATGTCTCTATGCTAATAACTGGTTTACTTGTTTTATTATTTTCGTGTAATTGACATCTATTGGCAGTATGACCTTTGTTTAAGCAAAGCTGGCAGGTGATGGTATTTGGAGCTGCGGTGATTTGCTCGCCTGATCGACAAAGATGAGTGGTATGTCCTTGTCTTCCACAAGTTTAACAAATAGCTACTCTATAACATTGGGCTGCTAGATGCCCAGATTTTTTACAAATTTGACATATCATACTCATTTTGCATTGGGCAGATGGGTGCCCTGGTTTTTTACAAATGTTGCAATTATCCTCTGGTTTTGAGGCTCTTGCAACAGCAAGCTGACATTCGTCAGTGCTGTGTCCCGATTGATTGCAAACTTGGCAATGGAATACCTTCTTTTTATCAACTTTTCCTCCACTATGTTGATCTCTTCTTAGAGCTTTCCTAGCTAAGAGTAATTTTTCAACTTTAATGGCTTCCTTAACTACATCATTTACATTAGCGGCCGCTCCTAAACGTTGCTCAATTTCTGACTTTAATCCAGCTTTGAAGCATTCAAGTAAGGTGTTTTCCACAGAAGTACTGAAAGCTTCTGGTAACGTTCCATTTTCCAGTTTCTTTACTTCTAAAATTCTAGCTCCTAATATCCTTACTCTATTCGCGAAAGTTATTACCTCTTCATCATTTCTTTGAAATTCATTACCCAGTTCTTCGAGCAATTGGGCTACCGATTTGGCTCGAGCATAGATCTGTTTTAGATAGTCTTTAAACTCCTCAACCGTTCCGAAAACTTGCCCGGTTATGGCCTGTCTGGCTTCTCCTGTGACTCTAGCCCTTAATAATTTCGCAAGGCTAGGTTCAGCTGCAGCCTCGACCATAGCCTTTGCTTCCGTGCATCCTTCTAAAAATTGGGATATAGGAATATTTTTCCCGTCGAATTCAGGGACGATTTTTAAGGCGTCCTTAATATTTACGTATTGCGGGGTAGTTGCCATTGTGATAATAACTGGCCCTCGCGGAACCTCAGAATCACTGTGTCTATACTCTATTAATCTTTGGGACGACAAAGTCTTATTTTCTTTCCCAAATTCCAAGTTAGGGGCATCAGTCCTTTGGTCTGATTCGTCCCCCTTTCCAATTCCTCACTTCGAAGTACTGGGCAATTGGTCCGGTTTGCCTTCTACTTTTACTGGGGAATAGGGAAGTTGCTTGGTAGGCGCAAATGGATCAAATTGATCTATTTCCTTCCTTGGTTCTGGGTTTTCACGGGCTTTTTGTCGGGTTATTCGCTTATCACTCATATAAACTAATATTAATATTCTTATTCGATTTTTTTTCAAAAACGCAAATATTAAACTTTTTTATTATTAATAAAATTTTTTTATTTTAATTATTTATTTAAATTTAGTTATTATACAATATAAATCCTAAATAAATGATGTTAATAGTCTTAGTAATATTAGTTTTAGTAATTAACTGTAGAATTAAATAATTTGCTATGATAAATTCCTTAAAAAACCTATTTATTTATTGTTTATATATATAAAATTTGTTGAGCAGGGGAAAATTTCAATATTTATAATTGTATATTTTTTTATTCTATGGATAATTACCAAAACCTTGTATAATATTTGAAATTTCCTCGTTTAATTTTTTTAATTTTAGATCTACACTTGCTTCGAGATTACGGAAACTTTTAACCACTACACATAAATCACTATCAAGTTTGTCGTTCTTTTTTGTTAATTTATTAATTTCCTCGATCAATTCCCCATTAAATGCTTCTAATTGGAGATTTTCCAGTTTAATACGGGATAATTCGTCAGCTAACTTTGCAATTGTAGCCCAACGGTCTTGATCAAGTGCTTCAAGTGACTCTACTCGTGATATTAATTCCGCGAAAAAACTTTCAATTCGGCACTCTAAAAGAATACCATTGATTTGAGGGATCATTCTATAAAAAAACAAATTAAAAAAAAAAAAAAATTTAATAAAATAAGTAAAAGAAAAAATTATTCAGTTGTATTCATAATTTCTTAAATACACGATTTATCCAAACAGGTGAACTAGTAATTAGTTTTACCAATAAAATAATTTTATGTAAATAGGCTTATTAATTACAGAAATTAAAAAGGATAATAAGATTTTCAATTATTGCAAAGATAAATTTTGAAGTCTTTGGGTAAGAGTTAGCATCTCATTTTCAAATTTCTTAAACCGTGATTCTAGAGTTTTTTCGAATTTGCATAATCTGCTGGTTACTATACTTAAATGGACAGAAAATTTATTGTTTTTATAAGCTAAATTGTTGACTTCCGCGAGTATCTCCTCAATTAAAGTTTTTAATTGGGAGTTCTGAGCCCTTACAAATGATAATTCGTTGTGTAAGTTAGCAACCGTGGTCCAACGATCATTATCAAATTCTTCAAGAGCTTCTACCCGTGATAATAATTCTGCCAAACGATTTTCAATACGGCATTCCAAAACGATATTGCCGATTTCTGGAATCATTATCTTCTCAAAACAGGCATTGTCAATAGTAACTTGAAAAATGATATTAAGGGGGTGTCAAACTCAATTCTGCGATTTGACCGACCCATAGGTCGGTAAGGTAGGAAGTACATACTATTGATGAAATATGACACAAGCGCCATCTCTGGAAAATCGTAATAGATTTTAACATAGATGGCGCTACATATTTCAAAAATATTAAAGATACGCGTTTTTTTATTACAAACAATTGTACGTATTTCGCGTATACGTATTTCTTTTTATAATTAATTATCCGTATTTTGCGTATACGCATTTTTATTGTTAATAATAGTGCGTATTTCACATATATACGCATATTTATTACAAATAATTTTGCGCATTTCGCCTATACGCATTTTATAATAAATAATTTGGTGTATTTCGCCGATACACATATTTTATTCTAAATAATTATGCGTATTTCGCTTATACGCACTTTTCAGTGTTATCAATTGTGCGCATTTCGCCTATACGCATTTTATAATAAATAATTTGGTGTATTTCGCCTATACACATGTTTTATTATAAATAATTATGCGTATTTCGCTTATACGCACTTTTCAGTGTTATTAATTGTGCGCATTTCGCCTATACGCATTTTATAATAAATAATTTGGTGTATTTCGCCTATACACATGTTTTATTATAAATAATTATGCGTATTTCGCTTATACGCACTTTTCAGTGTTATTAATTGTGCGTATTTCGCCTATACGCATTTTATAATAAATAATTTGGTGTATTTCGCCTATACACATGTTTTATTATAAATAATTATGCGTATTTCGCTTATACGCACTTTTCAGTGTTAGTAATCGTGTGCATTTTGCCTACACGCATTTTATAATAAATCATTTTGTGTATTTCGACTATACACATGTTCTATTATAAACAAATGTGCGCATTTCGCCTATACACATTTCTTATAATAATGAGATGCAGATTCATCACTTTATTATATAGTCTCAGTTATTACTGACATTTCAAAATTCAGGACGTCGCCTCGCATGATTGCAAATGCTTTTTTAAAAATTGTAGTGCGCTTCGTACGTTTTTGTGTCCCGGTGAAGGGACAGATCGGATGCGAGGTCTAGGTGTTTAGATGGCTGATGATGGAGTTCGGGTTATGCGCTCCATAGGTTTTTGTACCCAGGTGTTGAGACAGCTCGATTACGAGATCTAGCTGTTCCAGGTGGCCGGTGATAGAGTGTAAGTGATGCGTTCCGAAGATTTTTGTGTCCAGATGTCGGAACAGATCGTATGCGAGGTCTGAGCGTTCCAGGTGGACGATGATGGAGTTTACGTGATGCGCTCCGTAGGTTTTGTATCTAGAGACCAAGACAAATCGAATGCGAGGTCTAGGTGTTTCAGATGGCCGATGATGGAGTCCGGGTAGTGCGCTTCGTAGGTTTTTGAGTCCAGGTGTCGGGACAGCTCGAATGCGAGGTCTAGCTGTTCCAGGCGGCTGATGATACGCTTCGTACACTTTTGTGTCCAGGTGTTTTGACAGATCGGATGCGAGGTCTAGGTGTTCCAGATGGCCGATGATGGAGTTCGGGTAGTGCGCTCCGTAGGTTTTTGTGTCCAGGTGAAGGGACAGGTCGGATGCGAGGTCTAGGTGTTGCAGATGGCCGGTGATGTAATCCGGGTGATGCGCTCTGAAGGTTTTTGTGTCCAGGTGTCGGGACAGATCGAATGCGAGGTTTAGGCGTTCCAGGTAGCCGATGATGGAGTTTACGTGAAGCGCTCCGTAGGTTTTTGTGTCCAAAGGCCAGGATAAATCGAATGCGAGGTCTAGGTGTTCCAGATGGTCGATGAGTCCGGTGATGTAATCCGGGTGATGCGCTCCGTAGGTTTTTGTGTCCAGGTGAAGGGACAGGTCGGATGCGAGGTCTAGGTGTTTAGATGGCCGATGATGGAGTCCAATTTAATATTATGATTTTCAAAATATTACCTGCATCTGAAATTTTGTGGCACAGTACTGCACTTTTTGTACATATTCTGGATATAGTTTACAAAATTTCTACCAAGAGATAGTTTAGATTTGGTTTTTATTTTGTTGGTTGAGGGTTTAATTGTTTATTGAAATTTAAACAAATTTCAATCTATTTAGTTTTTATGAACAAAAAATGTTCCTCAAATTTTAGGTCGATATTTGCAAAAATAAAAAAGCTATGCAATATTGAAAATTCAATTTTTTTGCAATTTTTGATAAAAATCCAAGTTTACTCATTTTTTAACTGAAAATCTTGAAACTTTTTGGTACATTGATTGGCAAAAGGTTTGAATTTTTTCTGTAGAATGTGCCAGTATTTATTTTATGACCCTTTTTGAAAGTCTCTGATTGGGTGCTTCTTAGTATACCTTCATCAAAGGATATTGAGGCTGCGGCCAAATATTCTTTATTCGACAAATTTTTTTTGTATTCTTCTTCGAAAACCCTTCAAAATGCTTTTTTTGATCAATACTGGCCGAGCAAAGGGAAAAAAGTGACAATTTTTTGAAATATCAAGAAAAATCCATAATTTCAATTTTTGATAACATGATTAATGAAACTGAATATTATTCATACAACTTATGGCATGGGCCGTACCACTGAATTTTGTTAGAGCATCAAATAGAACATTAGAAATATCTATTTTCAATAATATTAGGCTTACACAATAAGCAATACCTAATTATGAATTAATAATAAATTAAGCTATAGAGGTTAATTACTATAAAGCTGTCAAAATGAAATCAGGCAACAGACTGATAATTTCATTCATAATTAGGTATCGCTTATTGTGTAAGCCTAATATTATTGAAAATAGATATTTCTAATGTTCTATTTGATGCTCTAACAAAATTCAGTGGTACGGTCCATGCCATAAGATGTATGAATAATATTCAGTTTCATTAATCATGTTATCAAAAATTGAAATTATAGATTTTTCTTGATATTTCAAAAAATTGTCACTTTTTTCCCTTTTCTCAGCCAGTATTGATCAAAAAAAGCATTTTGAAGGGTTTTCGAAGAAGAGTACAAAAAAAATTTGTCGAATAAAGAATATTTGGCCGCAGCCTCAATATCCTTTAATGAAGGTATACTAAGAAGCAGCCAATCAGAGACTTTCAAAAAGGGTCATAAAATAAATACTGGCACATTCTACAGAAAAAATTCAAACCTTTTGCCAATCAATGTACTATACAAAAAGTTTCAAGATTTTCAGTTAAAAAATGAATAAACTTGGATTTTAACCAAAAATTGCAAAAAAATTGAATTTTCAATATTGCATAGCTTTTTTATTTTTGCAAATATCGACCTAAAATTTGAGGAACATTTTTTGTTCATAAAAACTAAAAGAAAACGAGTTTTGAGGGATTTTAAAATTTTGAGCTGCTGACTTCACGTGAAATATCCCATATACCTGAAACAACAGGAGGGTGTAACAAAATTTGAGACCAAGGGTTGAACTTCAAATGAACCTGAGTATGGTATAAGGTAAAGTAGGTAGTAGTGGGACAGTTTTGACCATACTTTTTTTATAATCTTTTCTATTGCCAAAACTAAGCACAATACATAAAAACTAATTACCTCAGCAGCTAGCTCGTGTCTCAAGGTTTATTTTAAGAAAAAAAGATGCTTTCTTCCGTTGTTGGTGTATTAAAAGAATCTCATTAAAAGAAAATAACTATCGACTAGTGTAGTGGGACACGGTAACTTATTTATGACCGGTAGTGGGACGCCCATTTGACGCAGTTGTGGGACAATACTTTTTAAACGTGTCCCACTACTACGATATGGGAATTAAGAGATACCTATAGTGGGATAAAGTTTCCGCTATGCGTACAGCTCAAACATAACCTCAAAAAGTTTGAATCTTATTATACATTAGTTTAAGAAGTAAATACACACAATAATGAAGTGACTACGTAGCTAACATCATAAAGAATACTAATGAAGTAATGCTTTTATCACCTTAACCGTTCATCGTAGGTTTTACTGCTGTCCAACTTCTGGTCCCAAAATATGTTTTGTCCCAGTACTCCCTCCTTTACCTTATAAGTTGATCCGCATTTTAAAATATACACCTTCCATCATATAAACGCATAACTGCAAATTGAACATTTTAACAAAATTTGTATTATTAGAAGTATTGTCATTAATAATTACTTTGCATTATACTTGTCATGCTACTGAATGATTGGCAAAAGTAGAGCTACTATAATTTCATTGAGCTAGGCTCATAAGTTTCTTTAGCTTCTTTTCAAATTTTATGAGTTTTGTTGAAAAAAAACGGAAAAGAATTAATTTTATGTCAAGACATCTAGTTTCTTATAAATAGATAACTAAATAAACTCATGTAATTGTAATTCTTTTCTGTTATAATTAAATATGTTCGCCCATACACCTTTCCTTATAACTAATAATTGTGCGTATTTCGTCTATACGCATTTTTGCATTATAAACAACTGTGCGTATTTCGCTTATACATATTTTTGATATTGTAAATAATTGTGCGTATTTCGCTTGTACGAATTTTTTATTATAAATAATTGTGCGTATTTCGCCTATACGCATTTTTGTATGATAAATAATTGTGCGCATTTCGCATATACGCATTATTTATTATGAATAATTGTGCGTATTTCGCCTATACGCATTTTAATATTTACTATTTTTTTTATTACAAACACATGTCAATTTGAACGTAATTACGTTCGAATAAGTATTTATTTATAATCACAATTTTTACTTATAGTATAAAATTACGTGATTAGTAATACTTTAAGTTTTGACATGTCCAACACCTATTAGCCAAAAACTACGGAGCGCACCACCTAAATATCGTCACCGGCTTCCCCGAAGACCTGGACCACGTATTAGATACGCCCTGATATCCAAACGCAAAAGACTACAAAGCGCACCACCTAGACCTCGTCATCGGCTACCCTGAACACCTGCACTGCGTATTAGATGCGCCCTGATATTTTAATGCAAAAAACCTAGACTCCATCATCGGCTACCACAAAGACCTAGACGACGCATTCGATGCTTTCAATTATCGATAAGTAACACTTCCTTATAATAGTTGTCATTTCCGTATTAGCAGGTAGCAACCGTTACCGCTATAGTATTTCTCCCTTACAATTGAAGGTGGAAGCAATGTATACTAAAATCGTGTGACGCTGTTACGTCGGTATATGCCGCTGATCCAACGATTGTATAATTGTGTAATTGTTGTAGTATGAAAAGCAACATACCGTAAAAGTATGGGTCCCTTACTAAGATTGCTAAAACCACCTTACTTATATAGTAAAGGAACTCCTATACTCCACGAGTAAGCCGTTTTAACTGTAGCAGTAAGAGTTTTCTTTCCGTGTGCACCCGCAGAAAACTGTTACTTTTTGGGGAGATATAATTCGTACCTAAAAATCAGGTGTGCCCTAAATACTGACATTAGTCTAGGCACCAGGGGGGTTTCCGTGGCCGATGGATGTCCACGCCTCCACCAAAGCTTTTCTTACGTATTTTTGTCTGCTGATTCTGAATTTCGAAGGTGAACAGTCGCCAGAATGTTAGTTTTTTGTTATTAACAATTTAATTGTTTAAACTGCGGCCAAATCAATATGATTAATTATAACTGAATCCTAACTGTCTAAAACTGTAGTAAATTGATCTAGAATTATGCACGTTTGCGCTCGAATTCGCGACTTATTGCACTAAATTTGCAATAATTCGGGTTCTAATCAAAATTTTTCAATTCTGAAAAAACGAGCATATTCTAGATCAACTTACTACAGTTTTAGGCAGTTAGGATTCAGTTATAATTAATCATATTGATTTGGCAGCAATTTAAACAATTAAATTGTTAATAACAAAAAACTAACAGTCTGGCGACGTTCCACCTTCGAAATTCAGAATCAGCAGTCAAAAATACGTAAGAAAAGCTTTGGTGGAAGTGTGGACATCCATCGGCCACGGAAACCCCCCTGGCGCCTAGACTACATCTCGAGTCTGTCGCGGGAGCGCAGACGTTCAAGTATACCTTCGTCGTCCCTTCTCCGTCGTGTCCGCCTAGGTGATGTCCTCAGGAAGTGGTAGTTGCGTTGGCTGCCCTCGAGGAGAGTAGAATGATATGAAGACCTGTTGTCTTCTGCAGGAGCTCTTCGCCTAGAGCAAAACAAAATATATTAATAATGTTTTAGGCAGTGGGGATGAGGAGAGCAGTATCAAACTGCCAGGAACAGAGGAGTAGACAGATGGAAAGTTGGAGGCTAGGTTCGGCTATACTACAGGATAAAGTCCAAATCCGAAGTGAAGTACTTACTCGAGTGTCACGGAAGCGCGAACTACATTCAACTACACCTTCGCCCTCCTTTCTCCGTTGTGTTCGCCTAGGTGATGTCCTCGGGAAGTGGTAGTTGCGTTGGCTGTCCTCGAGAAGAGTAGAATTATATGAAGACTTGTTTTCTTCTACAGGAGCTCTTCACCTAGGACAATACAAAATATATTAATAATGTATTAAGGAGTAGGGATGAGGATAGCAGTATCGAACTGCCAGGAACAGAGGAGTAGACCGATGGAAAGTTGGAGACTAGGTTCGGCTGTACTACAAGATAAAGTCCAAATCCGAAGAGAAATACTTACTCGAGTCTGGCACAGGAGATCAAACTATATTTATATACACCTTCGCTCTCACTTCTACGATATGTTTGTCTAGCTGATGTCTTCAGGACGTGGTAGTTGTGTTGGCTGCCCTGGAGGGGAGTAGAATTATATGAAGACGTGTTGTCTTCTGCAGGAGCTCTTCGCCTAGGGCAAAACAGAATATATTAATAAAGTGTTAAGCAGTATAGGAATGAGGATAGCAGTATCGACCTGCCAGAAACAGAGGGAGTAGATAGATGGAAAGTTAAGATATCTGTAGAAAATGGAAAGGGTCTTTGGAATGAAAAGTCGAAAAAGTGCATGTGCATTTCCAACTAAGACCTCATCACCCTCGCTGAAAGTTTACCAGAATGTTAACACACAATCCAATACATGTTGAGGCATTGTATATTAAATTTTAGATCTTTTCAATCAGCCAGTGTAGGCGAAATAACTTTTTTTTTTTGAACATTTCTTAAAAAGAGCATACAAATTGCAATATCTCCACACTTGCTAATTATTTAGATTTGAAACTTGATAAACAATATCCCTCAGCATGTATTACATAGTGTGTGTAAAGTTTGAAATATTTATAGAGAATGGAAAGGGATCTTTGAAATGAAAAGTCGAAAAAGCGCGTGTGCATTTCCAATGTAGACCTCCTCACCCTCGCTTAAAGTTTATGAGAATGTTTACACACAATCCAGTACATACTGAGGCATTGTATATTAGGTTTCAGATCTACTCAATCAGCCAGTTTGGAGGAAATTACTTTTCTTTCTTAAAAATTTCCTGAAAAAGCACAAAAATTGCAATATCTCCAGACTTGCTAATTATGTAGATCTGAAACTTGATAAACCGTCCCTCAGCATGTATGCCATTATGTATGGAAAGTTTAAGATACTTGTAGGGAATGAAACGGGATCTTTGGAACGAATTGTCGAAAAGCCGCATGTGCATTTGCGACAAAAACCTCCTCACACTTTCTCATAGTTTACCAGAATGTTCTCACACAATGCAATGCATGCTGAGGTATTGCATATTGAGTTTCAGATATACTCCATCAGCCAGTTTGGAGGAAATGACTTTTCTTTCTTAAAAATTTCCTGAAAAAGCACAAAAATTGCAATATCTCCAGATTTGCTATTTATGTAGATCTGAAACTTGATAAACTGTCCCTCAGCATATATTGCACGGTGTGTGTAAAGTTTAAGATATGTTGAGAGAATGGAAAGGGATCTTTGGACTGAAAAGTCGAAAAAGCGCAAGTGCATTTCCAACTAAGACCTCCTGACCATTGCTCAAAGCTTACCAGAATGTTAACACGCAATCCAATACATGTTAAGGCATTGTATATTAAATTTTAGATCTTTTCAATCAGCCAGTGTACGGGAAATAACTTTTTTTTCTTGAACATTTCTTAAAAAGAGCATACAAATTGCAATATCTCCACACTTGCTAATTATTTAGATCTGAAAGTTGATAAACAATACCTCAGCGTGTGTTACATAGTGTGTGTAAAGTTTGAAATATTTGTAGAGAATGGAAAGGGATCTTTGAAATGAAAAGTCGAAAAAGCGCGTGTGCATTTCCAATGTAGACCTCCTCACCCTCGCTTAAAGTGTGTGAGAATGTTTACACACAATCCAGTACATACTGAGGCATTGTATATTAGGTTTCAGATCTATTCAATCAGCCAGTTTGGAGGAAATTATTTTTCTTTCTTAAAAATTTCCTGAAAAAGCACAAAAATTGCAATATCTCCAGACTTACTAATTATGTAGATCTGAAACTTGATAAACTGTCCCTCAGCATGTATTCCATTATGTATGGAAAGTTTAAGATACTTGTAGGGAATGGAAAGGGATCTTTGGAACGAAATGTCAAAAAGCCGCATGTGCATTTGCGACAAAAACCTCCTCACTCTTTCTCATAGTTTACCAGAATGTTCTCACACAATGCAATGCATGCTGAGGCACTGTATATTAAATTTAGATCTTTTCAATCAGCCAGTGTAGGGGAAATAACTTTTTTACTTGAACATTTCTTAAAAAGAGCATACAAATTGCAATATCTCCTCACTTGCTAATTATTTAGATCTTAAACTTGATAAACAGTCCCTCAGCATGTATTACATAGTATGTGTAAAGTTTGAAATATTTGTAGAGAATGGAAAGGGATCTTTGAAATGAAAAGTCGAAAAAGCGCGTGTGCATTTCCAAGGTAGACCTCCTCATCCTCGCTTAAAGTTTATGAGAATGTTTACACACAATCCAGTACATGCTGAGGCATTGTATATTAGATTTCAGATCTACTCAATCAGCCAGTTTGGAGGAAATGACTTTTCTTGAAAATATTTTGAAAAATACACAGAAAATGCAGTATCTCCACACTTGCTGATTATTTAGATCTGTAATCTTTGGAATGAAAAGTCGAAAAAGCGCATCAAATCTATAGTTGGCCGTTGTTATTTATACGCCAGATTGCTAGATAGGTATACCTATATATACGTAAAACCTAACCTTCAATTTTCTTTAGCCGAAGAATTGACGCTTGATTAAAGAAAAAAAAAAATAGGCAAGGATTGACGCTTGACTAAAGAAATAATAGTCCCTTCCATCTCAGACTTTCAAAACAGTGATTTTTACACGTTTCTAAGTGGGTTATAGGTTATTTGTACGACAGATCTGTCGTACAAATAACAACGCCGTAAAATAAATAAATTCTTGTATGACTTACTTTTCTGTCTTACGGCGGGGCCAAGTCCAAGCGGCACGGTCCGTTGGGTGTGCACGCACACGGTGCGGTACGGACGCTACGGTCTGCGAGGTGGGCGGCTGATGCGGCGCTCCAGGCTGCGCCGTCTGCGAGCGGTCCAGGCGGCAGGCACACCGATGACACGTCGATTAGCAATGGATTATAGAGGAGGGCACAGGTGGCGAAGGTGACGGCGGAGGTGGTGGCGGCAACACGGAACCGCCTCCCGGAGGGCCTAGGCCCAGGCATCGGCGATGGACAGCTCAGCTGTGCTGCAGCCAGCAGCGCATGCGCGTACACACACACGGGCAAGGCCGCGCCGCTGGCCGCTGCCGTCACTGCCGTCGCCGACTCGCGAATCTCGCGATGCTACATATTACCCATATGGTACAATAATCTATTTTTTTTTTTTTAATATTATGCATAATCATGAGTGCATTGCCCTCCGTAATGACATTATGAATCATTCTGCAAAGTTTCACGTCGATATTTTAAGGCATCTGAGAATGGCATTTGAACGAAATTTTCGTTCAAATGCCATTCTTAGACGCTTTTGAATATTGACTTGGCATTTTGCAGAATGATTAATAATGTAATTACGGAGGGCAATGCACTCATTATTTTTCATATATCGTTATATTTTTTTTTTTCTATTAAAAACAATATATTTTTGCTCGGTCGGTAAAAATTGAGTTTGACACCCCCTTAATTGAAGAAAGGAAAAAGTAAAAGAAAATGTAATTAAAAAAAAAGCAACTCTAATAAAATAGTTTATATAGGTTAAATAAATTCCAAAAATTTCAAAAAAACAATAATAATAAAAAAAAATTATTATTTTTAATTTTAAAATGTTAATTATTTATTAGATCATTCCATTCTTTTTGTTTATTAAATTATTTACGTATATACCTAATAGGTTGCAGAGAATAAATCAGTAATTCTTTTATCACTAGCTTTTCAAAGTAAAAAAAAATTAATAACGAAAGAAAGGTAAAATTTAATTTTCAACTTGGAGTTAAATTGAATTTCGTTTAATAGCAGTTTATTTTTATTATTTTAAACTTATTTTCCTAAGTTTTTTTTTTATAGATTGTATTTAAGTTTGTTATTTCTAGTATTAATTGACAATAACAACAAAAAAAATTTAGAAATGATTTGTTTAATTAAAATTTAAAAGATTTGTTTTTTTATTATTATTAAGTTTCACCTGATTATTAAGTAGAATGCAACAATATTTTTGTTGTATATACTTAGAAAAACCCTTTAATTTATAAAATAATAAGCATTGTCAAAAGGTAAATACGAATTTACTTAAATTTTTATTTCCTTCAATTAGTTATTATAAAATAGAAATATATTAAAATTTGAACAAAGAAAGTACATGAATATTATCTTTAACTTTTTGCTTCGAGTAAAAATTAGTAAATAAATTCGATTTTATAAGTAACAGTTTGAAATCTTTTGGTATATATAAAAAAAATTTATTTGTTTTCCAAAGTATGGAATTTCGATATAGTGAATTCGGTAAAAAAAAAAATTCTAAAAAGTTATTTTTCTTAGTTTCTCTTCTTAATAATAAAAGGTGCAAAATTTAAGTAAACCAAAATTTATTAATAAAAAGAATCTTTATTCGTTATCGAATTTTAACATCGAATCCAACGGTGGTTGTAGAGGTAACTTTTTAAACTTGTTATTTTTCATAAAGCAATTAATGCAATTTTTAATTACAAATTCCCTCTTAACACATTCCGAGCAATTTTTCAATGGAGAATCAGCTGGCAGGGGTATGCTCCCTACCTCCAAATTCTCTACCACAGGAGGAGGTGGAGTCTGCTCCAATTCTCTCTTCACCTGTATCCAAAACTCTCTTATCTTTTTTTCTTGCTTTCGCTTCCGCTTTACTCTTACAATCTTGGGAGGGGCACGATCTTTATAGGGATGTTTTTCCACTACAATGAAAAAAGAAAAAGCATGATCTTTAACTGCGAAAACATTACCACACTACCTTTACATTAAACGAACTAAATTGATAACCATCTTAAATTCTTTTAGTATTTAGATAAATATATTTGCGAATTTAATATAATTTTGTATAGAAGTTTTAATAAAATTTCTCTTCTCAAATTTTATAGAGGGTTTTTAGATTTTTAGATTTAATAAATTTTATTTTTAGATTTAATATAATTGTGAATTTAATATATTTTATATAGAAGTTTTATATACTTCTCTTCTCTATTTTTATAGAGGATTTTTGGATTTAATAAATTTTTAAAAATAGAAGTTTGCAAGATTACTTTTCTCAGCGTGGAGATTTAGTAATTTTAATACTTTCTTCTTTTGAATTTGTTTCAATTTTGGTAAGATTTTTAGACAGAATAAGTGAACATTTTTTTTGTTTCTCATAATTTGATTTAGTAATGATTTAGAAAGAATAAATGAGTATAATTTTATCTCACTCGTAGTTTTGATTTTGTAAAATTTAGTATAGAAGTTTTAATATTACTTCTCTTCCCTATTTTATTATAGAGGTTTTATAAATTTCTAAATTTAGTAAATTTTAGTTACAATTTTTAGTTTCTTTATTAATTTTAAATTAGTCGAGAGGCCGTTGCTCGTGGTCATCCGTTTGTGACACAGAGGCTTTGGGGCGTAGACTTAAAGGAAAAAAAAAAACAATTTCACTCGCAGATTTTTACTTTAGTAAAACTTAGTTTCATTTTTACTTTCCGTTTATTTAGTTAGCTTTTTTTTTTGTTTTTCGTTTAATATATATATATATATATATATATTTCTTTTTATTTTTAAACTTGAAAACACAATAAGTTTCTTTTTCCTACCTATAAACTTTTTGCCCTAACATAAAATTGATTTTACCTAATATGTACTTGTATCTATAAGCCCTCCGGGGCCTCCAAATTTGTTACGTCGGGTCTACCAAAGAAGACCCAACAGTTAGTTTTAAATTAATAAAACTATTGTGCTCTCTTTAGAGCCTAGATTAGGAAAAACCTAATAGCTCGGGCAGAGCCAGATTCTAACCACTAGGTAGGGTAGGATTGATGGGCAGCAAGGAAAACGCGACCCGGTTGAATGACGTTTTTGCAGAAGACGAACTGATTGAATTAAATTATAATTTACTAGCTTGCCTAGATCTATCAAGTAATGAGCAGCAAGCTCCTCGTAACCTCGATTACTAGGCTAAGTCTAGTTTGTTTATTGCGCGCAATTATGGGGAAGTTTTTATTTGTTTTCAGAATACGGAGATCACTTTATTTAAAAGGGGACGCGGTTACGGAAGCACGATTTAATTTACGTGAAATGGGGTTTATAGTTGTATGGGCTAGGGGGCTTCTGGAACTTTATCCTCCCTACCTTGCCGACCACGGGTTCTACTCCTTGCTAACTTACCAACAGTCGATACCGACCGATTTCCCCGGCCGGTAGTGCATGCGCCTGCAATACCAACCGGTTTTCATTTACCATGCCGATCGCGACCGAGATTTCCCCGGCCGGTAGTGCACGCGCCTGCAGTACCAACCGGTTTTCATCTACCATACCGATCGCGGCCGATTTCCCCCTGATGGTAATCGATCAGATCGATTTACCAGCGAGCATCGGGATGTCACATGTGTCCTGATTATCTTTTTTGCAGTGCAATGTTAGATGACACATATTTATTTTACTTATAGCTATATTTGGAAAATTAAGAATATAAAAAATCTAAAAATTTTAATAATGTTTTAAGAAACTTTTTCTTAAGATTTTTTAAAGCAAAGGCGCAAATGCATTGTAATCAACAAATAGAATGAAATAATGAAAATAAGATTTAAATATTATGTTTGAGGGTGAGGTAACTATAAATAAAAACACACATATAATAAATCTTATGATAAATATTTATTAAAAAATATAATAATAAAATAATTACAAATAAAAGAAAGTTATTAAACAATTTTTTTAATATCACCACTAATCGGATTATATTTAATGATGCGATCATGTAAAATTAGACAATAAGCTGTTGTTCCTTCAGGTATATTCTCCTTGGTCTCAAACTCTAGACGAACATCTACAGCAGCTTGCTTCAATGATTCATTTTGTTTTGAACAATCAATAATTATTAATGGAGTATATTTCTTGAAATCCTTTTTACTGAGAAATGGATCTGTTGAAACACTTACACCGTGATAATATTGTTTTTGAAAATTTACATACATGTCATATAATATTGCATACTGATTTTGATTTATGTCTAGGTTTAGATTTCCATATGGGTAGTATTGAGAATTTAGAAAAAGTTTTACATTTGATACATTACAATGATCAAATTGACTTGTAGTTTTAGTTCGTTGTCCTTTTCTATTTGTTTGGAATGCAAGAATAACAAAACGTGGTTTTTCCAATTGATTTGATGTTTTGACTGTCCATACATGTCGTGATGTTGCGGGAAGCATAGGATATTCATATAATTCCCACGAACGAAAACTCATTGATATTGCTATATCTTTTTTAATGTAGTTATAAAGATGTATCTTATGTTTATCTGACAGCATTACATAAGGCATTAACCATTCTATTCTACTTAAATTAATTTTAAAATCCTCATATTCGGTTCTATCATCCCGTTCGACTCCTTCTTGATATACAGTGTTTATGTTATTTCTAGATCTTGTCAGTACAAGTTCATGCTTTACGTTTACAACAATTTTACGATAATCTTCAACAAATCCTAAAATCATTTAAAGTGGTATAGATATATCAAAGTTTCCATTATCATCAACAATTTTGTTAGTTTCTTCAACATCGATCCATCCAGAATTTTCAAGAATTTTACTTTGATTTGAATTGAATGAAGCATAACCTTTCATAAGAGTAGTTAAACCTACATTTTTACACTTATTGATTTCTATAGCATTTATCTCATAGCGAATTTCTTCAAATAAATGACATATTGCATTGTTTACAAATTGAGTCTTTTTTACTGGTTGTCCATTTGTAAGTGTAAGACTTCCACACATATGTAAAGAACTTCGTGATGGTAATAAACATAAGTCTTGATGTTGGATAGATATACGAATTTCATCACTATTATTAAATGCTACTGAAGTGTATGGTTGATGAGCGTGAATCTCATAGTGTGATATAGATTCATCGAAAATAATAGGTGTCTGTACATTAAGAATTTCCTCCATTATTTTCAAAGATGCAACGATAACAGCATATAAATATACAAGTTAATTGGCGTAAGAACGTTTCCTCTTGCGATTCTCCTCGTTTATTTTTAGTTTTAGTCCAAGACTTTTTAGAAACTTTATGTTTCGTAGTGTTAGTTGCTTGACTGCTTGTCGTTGACTGATTTTTGGATGGCATGTTGATGTCTTAATATAGTTTTCTGCTGCTGTTGCATTAAAAACAATACCCATTATACAGCTTTCTTCAAATGTAAACGAATTGTAATAATTTCACCTCGTAGGTTAACCAAATTTCCGTTCTGATCTACAATACGTAATTGTAAATGATCAATAATTTTACCATTAACTGGGAGATATATGATTTGCTTAGGAATTTCAATAATTTTAAATCCTGGTGGCACGGCTGGGAAAAATTCGTGAATCGTATGAACTTTATTCTGATTGATATAAGCTCCAGACGAAATATTACATTCTACTCGTAGAGCGCTTATCTGTAAAATGGAGACGGGCATGTCAGAGATGTGATTTATATAGGGTTCCAACAAACGTTGAGTGAAACCTAACAGTCTACCAATAGAATCGTATGGTTGAAAATCGATTTGTGAACTGCAAGAAATTTCACTGCGTAGAGTGTTATTATTAGGTGCAATACTTATTTTAATTTCATTGGACTCCAGAGTCTTCTGTAGAAAACTTTCTATATCACGAATTTCATAGCTACCTGTAGGTATTTCAATAACTTCTTCTCCAACATAAAATTTGTTTTGCCCATAGTCTACATTAGGAATAGAATTAAATGTTAATAATTCAATTAATCCAAGAACATACATTTTCTCAGGATCAAGCTCTATCGGTGGAAAATAATGTGTTTCTAGCACTGACGAAGAGCCAGATAAAGTAAGTGTCAATGATTCTATCATCTTGAATAATTTAGTTAAAGTGAATCTGATTTAGCGGGGAATCTTCTTATATAGATTATAATTGTCAGAATGATCAAGTAAATTACATAAAAATTTTAAACAAAGATGACCACATATAAATGAATTAAATGTTTGATACCGCTGATAATTATATTTAATTTTTTCAACATTCCAATATTGTATAAGATCCATTGGAGGCTGTAAATCACCAAAACTATCAAAATAGATAACATTTTTACCATTTTTTTTATAAGCTACCCAATGTGTACCGGGACCTGTACTATCATCAAGATTAATGATAGCTGACTCATTATACAGTGGTCCATTTGATGGTAATGCATTCCTCATGAATACTCCTCCAAAATTAAATATTTTCAAGTGATGAGCATATTTTCTTAAATCTAAATTTGTTAAAGCACGTTTCGGAAGTATTACTTTAATAATGTTTTTTTTTCTCTCGTGACGAACTTTTTTTTTTTTTATTACTTTTTTTTTTCTTCAAGCAAATCCCATATCCTTTTTGATAAGGTTTCAAGTATAATCCTTTACCAAGAGCCAAAGCTTCTATTTTTTCATTATATCATTTCATTTCATCGAATTTTTGTTTAGCATTGTTTGTTTTATTAATAGCTTGAGCTATACCAGTAGCGTCACCTGCTAACGAACCTACTGCACTTAAACCTGCAAATATTGGAATAAGTGCAGGAAGAAAGCTACCTACTTTTGGAACAGGCAATATTCGCGGAATATTAATATACTTTTTACCACCAATCTTCTTTATACTATTACGTGCAGTTCTGAGTGCTGATTGAATAGCAATTCGTGAATCATTACTTGGTTTGATAGTCTTTGACATTGATTTTATTAGTTTTTTCAATGTAAGCATTGTCTTCTTCTTATTTTTTTTCCTCTTACCAATCCCCATTCCAAGCTTAGACTTAGCTTTCATGATGTTCGCAACAGTGTAAGCGGCTGCTTTTTCACTTAGATTTGCGTCTTTCGCTAAGACACGTTGCCAAGCTCTTTCAGCTAAAATTTTATCTGCAACGTTTCTCGCTTCAACGTTTTCACGGTTTTTCGAATAAGCAATATCGTGTTCTTTGCAAGCAGCGTCTAACGGATTTATACCGGGATCGCCACGTCTTAGACTTTTTTGTAATTTCGTTCCTGGTCCGCAATACTGGTAACCAGGTAAATGAAGTTCGAATGGTAAATTATTTATGAATTTGTTCACTAATCCTCGACCTTTATGAATGATCATAACTCTTTAAAAGTTTTATGCTGACTGACTTAATGGTTATAAATACACGCTTTTATAGCTTACTGTCACAGTTTCGTTTATAACTTCAAGCACAATGGATTTTAAAAAACAAACTATTAAATTACCGGTGATAAATTTTGATACTTTTACTGAGCCACATAGAGAAAAATATAAACGACACGGAGAACTACTTCCAAATAACATTAGAGCATGCATCACAGGCCCTTCAAATTGTGGTAAAACAAATACTTTACTAGCACTTTTAACTCATCCACATGGTTTAAAGTTCGAAAATATTTATTTGTATTCAAAATCTCTTAATCAACCAAAATATAAATTTCTGGCACAACTCATCGAGCCAATCGAAGGAATTGAATATTTATCTTTTCATGAGCATGATACAGTTATTTCACCTGATGAAGCTCTTCTGAATTCTATTATGATATTCTATGATATAGCATGTGAAAAACAAGATAATGTTAAAGCGTTTTATTGTATGGGTAGACATAAAAATGTTGACTGTTTCTATCTCTGTCAATCTTATGCACAAGTTCCTAAGCATTTAGTACGTGACAATATTAATTTTTTAATTGTGTTTCGTCAAGATGATATAAACTTAAAACACATTTACAATGATCATGTTACCACTGATATGACATATCAATCTTTTAAAAATTTATGTTCATCTTGTTGGAATGATAAACATACTTTTCTCGTAATCGATAAAGAGCGTGAAATTAATAATGGTAGATATAGAAAAGGATTTGATTGTTTTTTATAAATATAAGTCGTTTGGAAACTAATTAAATAGTATGTCATTAGACATTGAACTAATAAGATGGCTAACTTTACCGACGAGATCAATATTTTACAACAAATGGAAAAAGCACGTGATGCTATCAAACAAAAATATAAACTGTTGAAATCAAGTAAATTAGACATTGAAAAAGTTATGAATGAAACATTTAAGCCAATCGTTCAACCATTAGAAAAATTAGTGAACGTTTCTGAAACAGCTAATCAAGAAATAAAAAATCAAAATGAATTAGCAATAAAAAATAAGCGAAATAGTATAAAAAAGGAAGAGAAAGTTAAAAAAAAGAGAAAGATGAAAAACAAGAGATAGAAAATGAGTATGATACATCATTTGAATCAGCAAGAAGTGAAAGTGAAAATATTGAAGATGATAATGATAATAACACTACATTAAAAAGTGATAATATTAATGAATATTTACAAATTTCAAATAAAGGTAAAACTGAATTATCAACAAGGAATGATATTACTGAATATTTGCAAATGTTGGATAACAATGAAACTGAATCACTAGATACTACAAATGGTGTACGTAAGTTGCGTGGAGGTTATATGATTGGTAATGCTTCTATATATTTTAATGATAATTATATAATTATAGATGATAGAAAGTATGTGAAAAGTCAGGGTCTTGTAGAACTAATATTTAAAAAAGAACTAAATGAAAGCCTTATTTCAAATAAAGATATGAGTAACTATGGAGAAATCTTAAATATGACTAATGCTTACAGAAAATATTATAAATCAGAAGAATCTGTTCGTGAGCAAAATACGTTGAAATATAAGAATTTTATTTCTAAATTAATAAAACCGTCTAAACGTTCCTCTACAAGTGGTAAAGGATTAACTTTACCCCACCATTTAAGATAGCACGAAGAATGACCAATATTGACTATATATACTGGGATGATCCTAATGAATTAGTAGAACGATTAAAATTATTATTAGCTGAAAAATCAGCTGGTAATCAGAATCATATAAACGAAATTCACTCGATCATAGAGGAGCTAGGTGAAGCTAATATTATACATTAAATTTAAGATGAGTGTAGATGTGTTTGGACGTCATTTAAATGAAATTCAAGGTATTCCAGGTCCTGCCGGTATTGGATATAAATTCACAGATAATGGTGAGTATGACATTGACAATAAAAGACTGTGTAATGTTGCAGCTCCTAATGAATTGACTGATGCTGTAAATTTAATAACTTTACATCGAATAGTCAGAGCTGAAATTGAGAGCGTATTGGATATTATAAAAAAAATAAAATCTGATATTCAAGATTTAGATGTAATCGTTGAAAATCACCGAGATGAAATTGATGAAAAACTAAGCAAACATGACATAAATATTCAAGAGATTAAAAAGTTGATAAATGAAAATTAGTCATTCTCTCCATAAGCAACGCTGCAAAACTATAAATACTTTCACACGCTCTTTAAATGTGCATTAAGTATAATGGAGCAGAAATACAAAGATATAAAATATACTCCTTTCAAGGAGGCTGAACGAAAAAAGGAGACACATAATTTTGAATGTACAAAATATACTGAAAAATCTAGCTTTGATTGGAAAAAATATTCTACTAATACTTATTCTCAACCTGAAAAGAAAGGATATAAAAAATTTTAAAGAAGTAGAAGAATGGAACATAAACAGCTAGTAGAAGAACTTCATAAACCAGCTCGACGTAATTATCAGCGTCGAAAGTTTGATTTGCGTGATATAGATGAAACATGGCAAGCTGATTTAGTAGAAATGATTCCATATGCGTATAAAAATAAAGGTTATAAATATTTGCTTACTGTATTAGATACCCTTTCAAAGTTTGCTTGGGCTATTCCAGTAAAACAAAAAAGTGGTAAAGATGTTAGTAAAAGTATGGAATCAATATTTCAAGAAGGTCGCATACCAAAAAATCTACAAACTGATCGTGGTAAAGAACTTTATAACAAAAACTTTCAAGATCTCATGCAACGTTACAATGTGAATTTGTATTCAACATATAGTAATCTAAAAGCATCAATATGTGAACGATTTAATCGTACTTTAAAAAATAAAATGTGGAAAAAATTTAGTTTGCGTGGTAATTATACATGGATAGATATTTTACCTGATTTAGTATCACAATATAATAGCACATATCATCGAACCATTGGAATGAAACCAAAAGATGTAACTCCATCAAAGGTGCAACAAATTCTTAGTCGAGTTAGTAAATCTCAAAAAAGAATAATTAATAAAGTAAA
Organism: Torymus aiolomorphi; assembly: GCA_036365515.1. NCBI lineage: Eukaryota > Metazoa > Arthropoda > Insecta > Hymenoptera > Torymidae > Torymus > Torymus aiolomorphi. The sequence continues at coordinate 84,282,417 of CM070875.1, forward strand.
ATTTAAAATCGATGACAAAGTCAGAGTAAGTAAAAGTAAACAAATTTTTGAGAAAGGTTACTCACCAAATTGGTCAACTGAAATTTTTACTGTTTGTAAAGTTATTAATACAGTTCCTGTGACTTACCACTTAAAGGATTACCAGAACAAAACAATTGCTGGAGGATTTTATGCTGAAGAACTTCTGAAGACTAAATATCCTGATATTTATCTAGTAGAAAAAATATTGAAAAAACGTGGTAATAACATCTATGTAAAATGGTTAGGTTTTGATAATTCTCATAATAGTTGGATAGATAAAAATTATATTAAAGATTAATAGGAAAATCTGAAATTTGTAATATATTTTTATTAAAACTATAAAAAATTACATGTAATATATATTTTAAGATAACAATAAATGATATCAATATAAAAATGTATTTATTTATTTTTTTTAAATTCCTCACATTTTGTTAAAATTATTGGATCAAGTACTTTACTAAGTTTTTTAATTCTTAATCGAAACCGTTCACGATCACGTGCAAACATTTCCCATTCACCTCGTCGAGCGTTTTGATACGCATATAGCCAAGTATGCATTACATGAATAGATATATTTTCTTGAAAACGAACGCGCTTTACCTGCTTACACCTGAAATAAATGTTTACTATTTTAATTTATAATTTATTTATGTTTGATTTAAATTTAAAAAAATAATTTACATATTATAATGTCCCCAAGCAAGTGTCTCTGTGCCACCTTCTTGTAAGCATCTTTTATCATCATAAGGACTTAGTGCAATCTTTTCTTGTCTTATTGTTTCAACTTTATGTAACTTTGATCGTATCATACACTGTTTTCGCTTTTGAATCAATAAATCTTTCAAACAATTAACGTAATCATCAAAAGTTATAGTTTTCATAACAGCAGTTTTAATCCCTTTGATTTTTTTGTAGCATCTTCTCCATTTACACGTGTACTGTACATTTTACTTCTTAATCCTACGAATTCTGTGAGTATTTTTCCATTACACTCGTCTTTCATAAGTCCAACAATTTTTTTATTTACTTGTGGAATACCAAATTCATTGTTCACTAAATATTCTGAAGTATCAAAATAATGAATATTCAATTTAATATCATTATAAATATCATGACATTTTATAGAATAAATTAAACTATCAGTATCAGTATAAAGAAGCTTACAATTATTATTATACATTTTATGCATGTAATCATAATGAAAACTGTACATGAGTATCTTGGATACATCCAGAACGGTGAGTCCCACATATATTGGTTTATCCATTAAAATTTCTACCTTTCTTAGTTCAACAGCTACTAAATTTTCATTAAATATAGCACTGTTATGAAAATTTGGTTTTGAAATATAAGCTTCTAAGCCATATCTTCCTTCCCATTGTGTTAAAAGTTTCACATCAACGCGTTTACGTACATTTTCCATAGTTTTTCCATAAACAGTATTATTCATTAATTTGAAGAGATTTTTTTCAAATTCATTTTTTGCATTTGCTCTCATAGAACTATTCAAATCAATATAAGATTTGAGCCATGGAGATTGTTTGAATTTTAAAACTTTATGTATCTTAACAAGTCGAAGTCCATGTGCAATTGCTTGTTTTATATAACGATAATGAATAACGTAGTTACGTTTGTTCATCAATGTAGCGCAAAGCTTTGTTTGTTTTGATCCAGGCGGTTTTATATGCTCTGGATAAAATGGCAAATCATTGTGTTCATCATGAATTTCTGAAGGATAGTCTAAATCAACTTCTAAAATATAACCAATCGAAGCATTATCATCAACATTGTAATTAAAATTTTCGTAATCCTCAACCCACTCAAATGAGTCATAAGGAAGAGCTTGTGTCATTGCCCAGCCATATAAATTATTAGCATCAAAATACATTAAATACACATCCTCTTCATTTTCTTTATAATCTTTCATGTATTTATTATTAGCAGCAGCGTAACGATTTGAACATTGGCTTAAACCGCCTCTAATACCACATTCGATAAATAAAAGCATGTCTATGTCTGTTAGAAGACTTAATTTGACTCCTGTGCATTTAAGCATTGCATCCCAAGAAAAACCAGGTGTAGTATAATAATGAACTGGATCAAGTCCATATGATTTCATACATTGATGTCTAAAATTTTCAAACACATCAGCCAACAGTAAAATATCTGTTTTCATGTACAGATCAGAATATTCACCAAGACTCTTTATATTAAAAACATTCCAGATTTTTTTAGCATGATTATAATCTTCATCTGATATGTTTGAATCATTAAGTGTACTATAAAATTTATCCTTTGCTGGTAATTTTGTTTCATCTAATTTTTCCCAAGAATCAATATATTCATGTGGTATAATACCTTTTCTTGTAAGCAATTTAACTTTTTTTTCATCCAAGCCTGGAAATTGAGAGTATATAATATTGTATTCATCGAGATAAGATGCTAATTTATCTAACGAAGAAGCCATAAATTTAAAAGAATCAATAAATCGAAATTTTATATTACTATTTTCTATATGTTTTGTAAAAGCAATATATCTTTCCTTGTTTAAAGGCAGCAAATCAACTTTTCCGGGAAAATGATTAGAAACATCTTGTATAATAAAATGAGCATCATACCCACTAAGATTATGAAATACTACAGGTATAATTCGTGAATCTTTATAATTAAGATTACAAGATGCATGAGCTGGTCCTCTATATGTTTTATCAAGGTGTGAATGATCATGAACTTTAATGCTAGTATTATTGAATGGCTTACAACATATATGACATGTTTCAGCTTGAAAAAATGCAACATTTTACTCTAATGTTAGCGTTTCCATAGGTTCTGCATTACAATATATATTTTCAATCAATTTTGCTATACATTTTAATTCTGTAGCGAACCAAAGAGCTGCATTTTTACCTCTATAGCTTCTATAATATGAAAGACAATCATTATAACTGCATTTTAAGTAATAACCAATACTAAATATTTCATGTCTTTGAAAAACAGCTGTATTACTTTCTTCATTTTTACACTCAATAACAGACTTCAATAAACATTCACAATCAGCACAAATTATAAAAGGTATTTTTTTTTTATGTTTGTAATTTTTAAATTCTATGATATTTTTACAGTCTTCAGGTAGATTAATTCTACAGTTATTAAGTTGACTACAGTATATTTCATGTTTAGCTAGACTATTTGAATCATTAAAAAAATGTAAACATCTATCACAAATACAACATTTTTCTTTATGATGTGAAAGGCTTCTCCCTACAAGTCTGGACAAGTTTTTTATGTAGACGTAATGAAACCTTGAAACATTTCATTTTCATCACCCATTTCTTCAATCAAAAGAAGATTTACATGGTTTAGTTTTTTACTAGATGTTAAGTATAATGGTACAATATTTTTACCATTAAGTCCAAAAACATTAACTGATATTTCAGAATTCTGTTTCTCAAATTTCTGTATTTGTCCTAAGGGAACAGGAAAGTCTATATTTTTCATATTTAGTTCTTCGGCGTGTGATAAATAATTTATTAATCTGTGAGGATTATTTTTTGTAGGTATTGGATGTAAAGCTGCTAAAATAGACCACTTAAAACAATGATTATCACTATTTTGTACGTTAACACAAGCCTTCTTGTTTTGAATAAATTTTGGCAAAGGAATGTATGAACTACCACTACGTATAGGATTATATTTATTTATATTAATCTGAATATTTAGTATGGAGTGCAGAGACCAACCTGAATCTCTATCTTGAAATTCTTCAATGTCAGATGTCAGAGGAGTTTTAATATTCTCATTGAACCATTGCTCAAGATCTGTTGAAAGAAAAATTTCAGCATTTTTTGTATTAAAATGCTTTTCTTCAATTTTTTCTTCTTTTTCACCGTTGCTGTTTAACTCTTGTTTGTACTTACATAGAAGAACTGCGTTAATTTTTAAAGCATCAATATAATTTTCTTTAAATAATTTTTTTACATAACGAGTAAATAAAATTTTGACATCATCTAAAAAAGAATGGACATCAATGTGCGCAATATTTGCAACGATACTTGTCCGTATACGTTTTCCAAAAGCACTATCAATGTCTATCCAACGTACTCTATTTTTAATTGTTTGCTGTGCAACTCCTGCACCTCGTTTTAATAGAGTATCTAGTCTAATAATAAGGCATATAAATCGTCCCATTGCATGTAAAATACTTTGCTTCTGTGAAACTACTAAATTATTATATTTAAGAATACGTTTCAAATTTTTTTTAGATGAAAGACAATGTTTTTTCCATCGGTTGATTGTATTTATATCCACGTTCTGTGCATAAAGTAAGTCTACTCCTTTATTTAACAGGTGCACTTGTTCAAGACACTCACTTATAATTTCTTCAGTCATAGTTTCTATCTTGAATTGGTAAAGTTAAAATGAATACTGATGATTCACTGTAGGCTACTCACGTTTTTATAAAGAATTGTAATAAACTGGAGGGGATAACTTTATCAGTCTTCTTACTCATTATATGAAATTTAAATTTATGCGGTCAGGGTGAATACTACTTTACCATCACTCACTAAGTGATTGTATTGATAGCTAAGGCGTGTATATATATATATATATATATATATATATATATATATATATATATATATATATATATATGTACAAGTACATATAGTCGAATAGACCGCAGGAGTAACCTTTAAGGTGCGATTTCATGGTAGAAAAGTTGTCGCTCTGTCACTGTGTGTATATGTATAAAAAATTAATGCAGTTCTTCTATGTTAGTACAAACAAGAGTTAAATATATAGTTAAAAATTAATGTAGTTCTTCTATGTTAGTACAAGCAAGAGTTAAATATATAGTTAAAAATTAATGCAATTCTTCTATGTTAGTACAAACAAGAGTTAAATATATAGTTCAAATTAATGCAGTTCTTCTATGTTAGTACAAACAAGAGTTAATTATATATATGAAAAATAAATTGAAAAAATTTTTTTAATATAAATAGTAATATTTTTATTTAAAAATAATATTCTAGTTACAAATATTAATAATACCAACATTTTTTAAGAATAATTAATTATTTATTTATACTTTTGACTTTCCTCTTCAAATTCATGTGTCAATGTATAAAAAAATGATCTACATTAAAGTCAAAATTTAATGAGTGGGGAGGAGAGGTCATAGAATGTAAACAAAAAGATGTTGGGTTTGGTTCATCTTGCTGTTGTAGTTGTTCTGACAGTTGATTCTGTTGATATTCTATCTAAAATAAAACAAATGTTAATGAATGTTATTTTATTTTAAAATTAAAATATTTTGAAAATTCTATAAACAATAAATACCTCTGCTATTTTTTGAATGATTGATTTTACTGCTTTCTCTTTCTGAAATGATTGAAATGTTATTTTATTTTACTTTATGATTAGATAATTTTTTTAAAATTCAGTAAAAATAAATATCTCTATTATTTCCTGCATAATCGATTGAGTAGTTTTCTGATCTGAGTGTGACAGATCATTCTGTTGATCATCTATCTATAAATGAAAATTTATTAGATTTATTATTATCTAATTTCATAATTAATTAATATTTTAATAATTTAATATAAAATAAATACCTCTTGAATTTCTGGTGCGTTATATTGCACTGCTTGGTCTTTTTGTAATATAATATCTTTAGTATAAAATTCTTGTTGTTTCAGTTCCTACAAATAATTTAAACATATTACTATCTATACGTTATGTCAACTTCTTTTTTAAATTTATAAGAATAAATGTTAAAACAAAAATTAAAAATCAAAATGAAATAAATTAATAGTTATATAGTAAAACTTACTTCTGCAAATGGTGGTAACGGAAGATCACATATTTTACGAGGATCTCTTCGGAAGTGTGTGACTGTGACTTCACGCGTTCCGTGTTGCGGTGCCACCGATAATTTTTTTATCCTATAAATTGAAATCATTTTTATTAATCTATTCACTCACTCACTAGTGTTCGCAATCAGAAACTGAACTAGACTGAACTACATTCGTCACCGAATTCAAGAGTCCCTTATTATCAAAGATTAGTTTGTAAATATAATGAAATACTTTAGGTGTTCTATTACCTTCCAAAGATTTCCTATAGCATTAGTACTATAGGTTTGAAAGAGGTCACTAAATTCATTACCAACTTTTATTTAAGACAAACTAGTTTTATATCTATAGAAACAAATTTTATAAATAATTGTTAACAAAAATATAAAAATTATAATGATTAAAAACTAATTTTCTATTGAAAAATAATATGTTGAAAGGAGCTGTTGCTAAAAATAGATGATTTAGCTGTAAAAATGCTGTAAACCTTCGAAATTTGAATGTATCTGCTAAAAAATTTCCTGTTGAAAAATAATACGTGTTTACAGGAGCTGTTGCTAAAAAATAGATGATCTAGCTGTAAAAATGTTGGAAACCTTTGAAATTGAATGTATCTACTAAAAAATTTCCTGTTGAAAAATAATACGTGTTTAAAGGAGCTGTTGCTAAAAAATAGATGATCTAGCTGTAAAAATGATGGAAACCTTTGAAATTGAATGTATCTAGCTAAAAAATTCCTGTTGAAAAAATAATACGTTAAAAAGAGCTGTTGCTAAAAAATAGATGATCTAGCTATAAAATGCTGGAAACCTTTGAAATTGAATGTATCTAGCTAAAAAATTTTCTGTTGAAAAATAATACGTTAAAAAGAGCTGTTGCTAAAAATAGATGATCTAGCTATAAAAATGCTGGAAATCTTTGAAATTTAAATGTATGTAACTAAAAAAATTCTAAATATTGTTGACTTGGCTAAAAAAATCTCTGTTTAAAGTTGAGTTTTCGATGTGAGCTAAAAATTGATGAAAGTCTTCTTCCTGTAACTAAAGAAAAAAATCTTATAAAATTAAACAAAATTTATACTTACCTTTAACAACATATGCCCCATTATTCCATGTAGTTGCAGAATTTTATGCAACATTTGGAGCGGTAGATAAGCGCGGAGCTCAGTCTCCTTACGCTTGCTCTTCACTGAGCCACCATCCATATTAAAATGAGCGCGTGAAACTGGGATTGCAGTGACTCGTGTCACCTCACCGCTGAAATCGTGGAGGGGTGTAGGGTGAACTATCTTATTGTAGTGGGGACCTCGTTTGCTATAGCTAAGTGTAATAAGTGGGACTGCGGTGATTTGCCGCCTCGCCGCCGAAATCGTGGAGGGGTGTAGGATGAAGTGTTCTTATAAGCTTGCGTAACAATACGAATCAATTAGTCAAAAAAATCTTTCTTAATAAGAACTTCTAATAAAGACATAGTGCTGTGAAGCTTATGCTATATTACTAATACAGCTATAATACCATAAAAAGTGATTTTGTGTGTGCTTTTGTAATAAACTATTTCAATAAAATATTTTAGTGCAGTGAAGTGCTACTTAAAACCTATAATTTCAAAAGATCATTAAAAATAGTCTGCAAAAACGTTTAATAAAGTTATTATTTAAGGTGTGAAAAAATTATATATTATTTTTTATTTTATAAATTTTAGTTTTTATTTAATTAATTCTCATCCACACAGCAAAATGGAAGTAGTTATGGATTTTAAGGGATTTCGTGGAAACAACAATGAATTCATATGTAAAGAATTAGCTGCAGTCAATGTACAAACAGATAGTAACAAAATAGTTAAAATGGTTATAAAATCACCATGTAAATGGTATGAATTGAACAAAAAATCTCAAAAAACTAATTTATGGTTACAAGATTATTTACATGGCTTAGATTGGAATTATGAAGAAGATACACATGAAGATTTAGTAAATACTTTAGAAGAACTGCCTGAAATGGCAAAGAAAATCACAATTTATGTAAAAGGTATACAAAAAAAGACTGGCTTCAATCGTTTTACAGTAATCATAATGTACAAATAGTGAACCTAGAAGATCTTGGCTGTCCAAAAATTGGAAAATTAAAGTCCTATGTGGATGATAGTGAATCGTGTGATGTGCATTTAAATAAAAAATCAATAAGTTGCTATGCTGTGCAGTGTGTTTTACTTTTAAAAAATTGGATCCTGCAGAACTCCATTTCTACAGAAATGTCTGTAAAGAGTGGATTAATATCTGATATTATAGATCAATTTAATTTAATAATATTAGACGAAAAATTGTCAGAAGAATTACAAAAGCAAAGAATTTTTACTAACAATAATGGGGAGGAGGAGCCAAAGGAAGGTGGTGGGGAGCAGGTACAACCAGATAAGAATTATGAATACAGTGAGGAGCAAGTATAGTCAGATGAAAATTATGAATCCATGGAAATTGACTAGGTGGGGATAGAAAGAAACGCTGGAGTGCTTATAAACCGTTATAAAAATATCCTATAGAAAATCCTGTAGGAAATGCTATAGAAAATCCTGTAGGCATTCCGTAGAAATCCTATAGGAATCCTATAGGATACTCTATAGGCAGTCCTATATGAAATTCTATATAGGAAGTTCTATAGGAAATCCTATGTGAATTTTGCGCTTGTCCTGTAGGAAATCCTATAGGAAATCCTATAGGAAATTCTGTAGGTAATTCTGTAGGAAAAACTGTAGACAATTTTACATGGAAAATCCTGCAGGGAATTCTAGAGTATTTTCGTGAAAACAGTTTATAGAGGTTTAGCATCTTATTAAGCGCTGTAACATCGCACAGCAGAATCAGTGGCAAACAGTCCTAGATAAGGAGTTGCATCTAGGGACTGCCGTGCACGACTGCCGGCGCTTGCCGATTAAGCCCAATGAGCTCAGATATCAAAATCAAGGTAATCCTTGTCATATTGACTCTCGGTAAAGTCGTTCGAACGGTTGAATCTCATGGCTTTACATACCCTCGCGGTTCCAATGTGTTTATGAGAGTCCGGACTGCTGCGCTGCGCTGCGGCATGCGGTAGAAGCTTGCTTCTCCAGAGCCTCGTTTATGTATGTTCGCTGCTATGCCGCTATGGGGCGCAACAGTCGGGACTCTCATAAACACATTGGAACCGCGAGGGTATGTAAAGCCGTGAGATTCAACCGTTTGAACGACTTTACGGAGAGTCAATGTGACAAGGATTACCTTGATTTTGATATCTAAGCTCATTGGGCTTAATCGGTAAGCGCCGGCAGTCGGGCACGGCAGTCCCTAGGTGCAACTCCTTACCTAGGACTGTTTGCCACTGATTTTGCTGTGCGATGTTACAGCGCTAAATAAGATGCTAAACCTCTATAAACTGTTTTCACGAAAATACTCCAGAATTCCCTGCAGGATTTTCCATATAAAATTGTCTGTAGTTTTTCCTACAGAATTACCTACAGAATTTCCTATAGGATTTCCTATAGGATTTCCTACAGGAAAAGCGCGAAATTCACATAGGATTTCCTATACTTTCTATATAGTATCCTATAGGATTCCTATAGGATTTCTATGGAATGCCTACAGGATTTTCTACAGCATTTCCTACAGGATTTTCTATAGGATATTTTTATAAGGGAAGTGAACGCTCCTAGTGCCAAGACATCAGTTACGCTCACTCTACTCTACTTTACATAAAATAGTCTTGCAATTACACTTAAATAATGGAAGAACTCAATATTGCAGCACGTTCTTCTAACTTTTTACCTTGTAAGAAATTAAAAGATTTAATTGTTAATGAACAGTATAAAGTGACTAAAATAAAAATAGTAACTACAAAATATGGGAAAAAAGCTGTGGTAGAATTGAACAATAGTTTCGACATCTTCTTACCAAAAAAAGCTAGTGATTTATTGGTAAGCAATGAAACTTTATATAATCATCTTCAAGAAGAAATTCATGAAAAAGAAGTTAAATTAAAATATCTTGGTGGCTTTGCAGTAGAATTCATATAACTTTTTAATCTGAATAATAAAATTGTAACAATCAGTTTATACATTTAAAACTTAATATAATATCACAATGTGCTTTTATATTACTTTTATAATACATTTTATACATTTACACATAGCTATTTTTTATATGTTTAATATATACTTAGTTTCAATTTTGTAATATTCTTTTATATCAGTTCTAAACGATTTAAATCTTATAATTTTTATAATTTACAATTATTTTGTACCAGTATATTCACACATTTAACACATAATATAAAATCATAATGTACTTTTATATTACTTTTATAATCCGTTTTATATATTTACGTATAGCTATTTTTATATGTTAATACATTAAGTCTCAGTTTTATAATTGTTATATCCTTTCTAAACGATTCTCTACATACCTATACATTTAACTATTATATTATATCAGATCTAATTTTGTATTACTTTTATATTACGTTTTAACTATTGTATTACTATGTATTAATCTTTATAAGTTATATATTTCATATTATAAATAAAAACTAATCGATTTTTATTTCTATTGTATTTTTTATTGTACGTCTTGAACTCACATTTTCATCTAAAATTATAATTAAAGTTTAATTTTAGTAAAAAAGTTATAATTCAATAAAAAAATTTTATAATTTTTTATATAGAGTGAAAATATTAGATATATTTTAATAAAGTTTTGTTGAAATTGAAATGGAAATTATCATTCAATAATAATTTATTGTACAATTTATTCTATTGTATACAAAGTAATGATAGTTTTATGAATTTAAACAACGTTATAAAACTTTTAAACATCTTAACTTTTTCAGAACAAAACTTTTATTAACTTTAACGATGGGTAAAAACATACATCTATTTCAATAATGATTTTACATTTTATGTAAAGTATATTACATACTTTGATAAAGTATTATAAAATAATGATAAGAATGAGAGGTATTCAATATGTTTCACACAACTTATTTATTTCATTGACTCTGTCGTCTTATCATACATAACAAAAGTTTGAATATCTTTTCAATTTGTAGTTAATATTAAAATAATATAATTTAATACTCATTTATATTCATTTTATTACATATGTAAAGGAATATTACTCAAGACACATGAGACATCCCGATGCTCGCTGGTAAAACGATCTGATCGATTACTATCACGGGGAAAATCGGCCGCGATCGGTATGGTAGATGAAAACCGGTTGGTACTGCAGGCGCATGCACTACCGGCCGGGGAAATCTCGGTCACGATCGGCATGGTAAATGAAAACCGGTTGGTAGTGCAGGCGCATGCACTACCGGCCGGGGAAATCGGTTGGTATCGACTGTTGGTAAGTTAGCGAGGAGTAGAACCCGTGGTCGGCAAGGTAGGGAGGATAAAGTTCCAGAAGCCCCATAGCCCATATTACTGTTTATATTTGGGAAAATGTTCTGGCTAACTAGTAGGAAAGCTAGCATAGCAAATAAGGATTTGTACTTACTTTGTTTTGGTAGCTAGGCAGTCTTGAAGTTCTCTGATTGCAGCACGTTGTAGAAAGGATAAGTGTTAAGGTAGGGGAAAATAAATTTTTCACGAATTACCATAAAAATAATTTGAATTTAGATTTATTTGGAGCACACGCGTAGTTATCTTTGCTCGCTAACTTGGTTACAATATTGTATAATAAGAATATATCCGTTCAAAACTGGAAGTGACGCGGCACTTTGAATTTCCTCGAACGCGAGAGAAACTTGAAAAATAAAATTCAAGCTTGAACTGTAGGCCAATCAATAGAGGTTTTTTGCGTGCCATAAATCTTATTAGTAAGCGGTAAACGCTATTGTACGCAGAATAATCCACAGTATAAGTGGTATATAAACTCGACTAGCAGCTCCGTTCTATATATATTGTAATTAACAATTTAATGCAAAAAGAAGCGCTTTTTTATGGTTTTTTGCTTTTATAGCCGAAACTAGTGCACCGATCTTGATAGTCCAATAAGATAAATTGTAGTAAATGAAATTACGAACAAAACTAGATATTGATCGAATCGATCGGACGATTAGTTACGGAGAAAAACGTGAAAAACCGAAAAAATGAGCGTTTTTTGAAAAATTCATATATCCGCCATTTTTAAAGATGTGGCGGATATCTCTGGCGAATTGATAGTAATTCACATATACTTTATGTGTACAAAAATCAGGGACTGTGCGATTATTAGTTTTTACGTAATCGCGATTTCAATTTTTGAGTAGGCTATTTTTGAGCGAGGCTGTATGCTCTACGGGTTATCCGATTTCAATTATCAAAAATGATTTTGAAAGTTCAAATGTTGAACTATAAAACGTCTATCTTGGATTTTTGATTAAGTACTGTTTTATACCTGAAAATAGCTGTCAAAGTTGACCAAAAACGCCCGAGCGCACGGAAGTGGCGGAGTGGTGGGGGCCGCGCGGCGGCTGAGGGGAGCCGATATATATAGTAATAGAACGCGCTGCGCGCAACGCACAGATCTTTGCTTTTAATTTCCTCAGCAACTAAAGGAGCTATTTTAATCATTTTTTTTTTATTTCGGGGTAACTCAACCCAACTAAACCGATTCTGCACTTTTATTTGATGAAAAGCGAACAGAAAGGCAGTTATTGGACGTTTTAATAGGTTGATAAAATAATAAATATAAACTTTCTATTTTTCTTAATCTACATTATATTTATTAGAAAAATTTACAGTGTTACTTAAAAACTATGTTACATTAATTAGTTTTTTTTCGCTTCGGTGGTAGCAAATCGATTTCATCCTCGCAATGATACGAGTCGAGTTCGCATTCGTTCTCGTCACTCGAATCATCTTCTAATTCTAATAATGTTTTATTTATGACTAAGTTATAACATGTATCTTCGTGGCAGTGTGCACAAAGATTTGTGCACTCTAAGCCGTGCTTTTTGCAACTGCACGAAGCATCTATACATCCCTCTTTTGAGCAAGTGCATGAAATTTGTGATAATAATTTTTGGGGTATCGGCGGATCCGTCGTTCCTACCGGGAGCAAACATTTATTTTTTATTTGCCAACCCCAATCAGTAGGTATTAAAGAGTTATTACCTAACCATAATTGGAGTTGGTAATATACTCTAAATGCATGTTGCTTAGCGGATCTCTGCGTTGGTGGCAAAGTTTCTAAAGCAAATTTCGTTTTCGTTTTGGCTTTGCAAAAATGTAAGTATCGCAAGTCATGCAGTGAAAAATTACTGCTTTTTTCGATTAATTTCTTTTCTGCTTTGTTGCTGTACAGGTCGATTATTAACTTATAGGCATTGCTAGCTATTTTTTCAGAACTGGCATTTTTTTCATAAAATACTGCAGATAAATCTAATAATTTTTCATGGTTAACTGTATCTATTAATTTATTTTTGCCTATTCTATAAAAACAAGAGGTTGTATCGCAGCCAGAAAATGCATGTAAAAATGTTATTCTATTTCTTAAAAAGGGATATTTGAAACTATTACTATTAAAATACTGATTTGGTGTTGAGCCTTTGTTTTCTTTACAAAAATAAATGTTGTTAATGTTCTCTGCCAGTTCTGAAAAAATAACTAGCAAGTCTATGTCTTCGCCCACAATCACCACAGTTGTTTTATAATCAGCGCGGGCATTATTTATCGCAGTCATTACTATTAACCGATCCGCGTCCTCCGGGGCTATTTTTGTTTGAAATCGTACAGCATTTAGAGTTAAACAAAGCATATTTATTAATCTCGTTTTATTTTTTTCACTGCTCAAAAATTGCTTTTGATTAACAACAATCCTTGTATTGCTATCGAAAGCAATTTCACGACCTATATTCTTCAATTACCTACGCGAACGCTCTACAGATTTTGTTGATGTTTTATTGTCGTCGGGATATCCATCAAAAATAATATAACTATTTTCGCTGTAATGTCTTGTCGCATACGAAACGTAGGTATTTATTATTTCTGCCATTTTCATGTTACTTTGCCACACGACTCTATGCAAAAATAATCCGCCGTCGACAACATGTGTTATCTTTGATGGTACGTTTATACTCGGTAATGAATCAAAATTGAGGTAGAATGCGGATTTAGATGTTTTCCGCATGCCATTTTCATCAAAAAATGACAGCGGAATCGGCGATAGTTCATACGAACTACAATACTCTTTCATATCGTCTTGGTTTTGAATATTGAGCGAAATTTTTTGGAAAATTAGCAACGGTGAGATATACACATCCTCATTTGCACTATTTTTTATAGTGGAGTTCGCAGCTGCCAAATGGGTAACTTTACTGCTTCTTTTATATTTTACGTCAGTAAACTTTTTATTTGATGCCTCATCCATCAAAATCTTTCCTAATTCAAAAGCTTTGTGGCAATTCACGAGCGAGAATATATACCAATTAATTTATCGCTTTCTGGGAATGGATCAAATGTATTAAAAAAGTCCTGCAGTTTTTTTAAGTCATCTGCGTCTCTGTAGATACGAGAAACTCGATTGTCGACATGCTGTTCAGATGTAGCAAATGTCATGTTGCAAAATAGCTCTATGGCATTGCTGACCTCTAATGCAGCTGCCCTTGACAACACCCATTTTCCAATGACATTTTCCGTGAGTCCACGGCGGTGTGTCAAGCCTCCAGCGCATTTCATTGACCGCATCAAAACCTGCTCGATGGTCATATCAGACCATAATCCAAAAGCGATTTGAACGTCTTATCGTATGAAAGCCCTGCTTACAGAATTTATCATATTCCACTATATCCATGCTTTCTTTTAAATTAACCATCTGTTGGACGTACAAAAGACACGCCTTAGCGTATAAATGATGACCTGAAGCGAAAAAAAAGGTATCATTAACGTTACTGTTTCTACATGTTGGTCAAAATTACCAGAACGTTCTGCATCTATGTATCTTTGCAGTAAATAAATTAGTTTAAAATATTGTAGCCACAGTTGACTTGTTGGGCCATTATTTTCTAAATTCGTTATTACCGATGAAAATTTTATTTGTACGCTTTTCATTAAGAAAGTCATTAAATAATTTTCAAAATTTTCGGTTCCTACTTTTTGTAAATTATCATCTAAAAACGTTTTCTCTTCTTCTGTAAATTCTATTTTTTAAATAAAATAAATAAAATAATAGTAGCAAGCGCAGCTTGTACTAAAAGGTGACCTGGCACAGACCTCGAAAAAGCATGACCTGTTAAAGCCTTATCCGCTGATAATTCGACGTATATCGTCGAAAAAGCTTCTTTCAGGCCGCTACCTGCCATTATATTACCAATAGTGCCAAGAAAAGACATCGCAAGATGAAATCCTCCTAATCGTGGGATTACTGAGCGGATATTATGGGAATCGTTATCTGCCTCTATAGAAGCGACGATTTCGCTAGCTTTCATGTATAAAGGCAAATCAAACGTTACAAAGCAGTGCTTTTGATTATTTGCATTTGCTCTCCGTCGTGCATCGATTAAAGATGTTAAAATTGTTGTATGGTCGCTCGGTGGCGCTTTAATAAACGGCAAAGCAATAATTCTCGTCGTACAAAAATCATTATTCAATAAATGAAATTTATTCATAAATCCGTGCCAATTCGGGGTCTTCCGTGGTGCAGTATGCTTGCCGTAAAAATATAAAAAATCGATCGCTTTGATTTCAATTGTAAAGTCAGCACGATGTATTTCTTTCCAATTACGTATAGTTACATTATCTAATTTGAATGGCTTGTTATTCTTAAAATCGGTCAATAGAAGGAAACCGAACGTGCCATCAGTACTAGTAGATAATGTTCCTTTTAAACGAGGCACACAATTATTAAAATTAACCGAACTTGATGGAGTCGCACACATAATACCGCCCATACAATGAAACGTATTTTTGCCATCAATGGTGGCTGTATTATGGTCCGCATTATCATATACGAATTGCAAATAGGTATCTCCAATGAAATCGAAATGTTCAGGGTCATTAACGAGGGAGTTTTCGAATCGTACTGTTTCTGCGTAGTACTCACAGAGCCCAATATTGTAGAGACAATCTATTAAACCTCGTGCTGCAAATTTTGTATGAATCATACATGAAAGTCCTAATAATATAGGCGATGAAAAGGATCGTGGTCGCATAGATGATATTAAAATATGGGCTGCGGTAACAATTCTGTTTTCCCACTTATCCCAAGATCCATTTTTTCGCTCATGTTTATGAGTTTTTATAAGAATTTCGAGCATTAGTTGCCGTTTCCGGAATATCTTTAATGTTATTTAAGAAATCCGTTGGCGTATTATAATTCTCTAAGTCAACTTTCATAGCCCTAACATCTTGTAGAATAAAATGACTGGCTAATTCCACTATTCCAACCTTTCTTCTTTTTCATTTACTTTGCGATTTGAATACCAGCTATCTCGTATACATTTACCTAACGTTTATTAAAACAAATAAAACGATCATTTGAGCTAGAATAAATTACTATTTCATCTTCGAAATGATTTTTTAAAAGTATTTCTATGCGACCAAGTCGGGGTAGATCAGTATCTCCGAACTTATTTACATATATTTGTAATATATCTTTTAAAGAAAATTGACACTAATCGCAATTCTCCAATAAATAGTTGATAATAAAAGATAATAAGTTACTCATATCTTCGTTTATCGGTCTACCCTTAACATTACTATATGAGTAAAATACGCTTAAGCATTTCGAGTGATAATAAACGGTGTTTTCTATATAATAATTATCAGATTCTTTTTTCAAATTAGATAACCGCGACGCTAGAATTTTATTCTCTTCGCTTTTAGGGAGAGCTTGTAACTACGCCAAAATATTATCGATAGTCTCCTGCTTTGAAACGCGGGTTAAATTTTGCTTACAACTGTGACATTGATTCGAACAAAAAAAACAATGAGTTGAGAAAGCGAACCCTCGTCCTTCTTTACAACGATTTCGGTCTTTTAACCATGTTAATGCCGCTGCTGCTAACGCCCTTTTTATATTAGACCCTCGTATAGAGAGTTTGACAAGTTTTATGTACTGTGATTTCTTTTAATTTTTGTAACTTTAAATGCTTCTTATCTTTTCTTTTATGACTGGCTAGAATAAGATTATTAATGGCCCGTTCTTTCAATATGTGCGATTTAGATGGTTCATTAGGCTTGTCGCAAAGTAAACAAATTTCATCGTCGTCCAGCCACTCCTGTTCGTCTTCCATAGCTTGTGTATTTTCATCGTGCCTGAATAAAAAAAATATTAATGGAATACGTAAAGTTAAAATTCATATATGTGCAAATCTCACGAAAGATGCGACAAAACCTGAAATCACGTTTTGAAAATTTTTTTTCGAGCACACCTTCGAAACCTGGTTTTTCCTATTGTTTGTAGTATATAAAATGAAGATCCGCAATTGTACAGCGTCCATCAAGTTGCCTATTTTTTCTAGAACAACTTCTTACTTTTTAAGAAAATGGCAAAAAAAGCCCTTCTCTTCAAACCTCAGCTATTTAGCCCAGAAACGATCTACTCAAAGTTTTCAAACAGAAATTAAAACTAGCAAAAAAGAGCTTTAATTCCTTTTTTTAAAAATTAAAAAATGTTCATTCCTTCAAAAGTTACAAGGGTTTGAAGTTGAACGTCGAAAAGGCATAAAAATGCTCTCAAAGTCGGCGCGTCCGATTCCTGCGATTTTTTGCATTTTTATGCTTTTTCGACGTTCAACTTCAAATCCTTGTAACTTTTGAAGGAATCAACATCTTTTAACTTTTAAAAAAAGGAATTAAAACTCTTTTTTTCATGTTTTAATTTCTTTTTGTAAACTTTGAGTAGATCGCTTGTGGGCTAAATAACTGAGGTTTGAAGAGAAGGGCTTTTTTTGCCATTTTCTTAAAAAGTAAGAAGTGGTTCTAGAAAAAATAGGCAACTTGATGGACGATGCTCAACCACGAATTTCTCTTATACATACCACAAACAACGAGAAAAACCAGGTTTGGTAGGTGTGCTCCAAAAAAAATTTTCAAATCGTAATTTCGGGTTTTGTCGCATCTTTCGTGAGATTTGCACATATACGTTCGTCGGGGAGAAAATTAGTATATGCACCACGGGAGTAAGTAAAGAATCCATCAGATTGCATATAATTGTCGCCCGAGCCTTCGGCTCGAGCGACAATTATATGCGATCTGAGACATTCTTTACTTTTACTCCCTAGGTGCATAATCTACTATTAGTGTGAACACGACCGAGTAAATAATTTTTCATTTAATTTTAATAAGACTGTTTAATTTGGGTGTTTTTGCAATAACATTTACCTAACATTCGTAGATGTAGATGCTTCGGCCTCGTCGGTAAGCTCCATTACGATGTTTTGTATACTGATCTTGTATACTGATTATCTAGGAATTTTAATAAAATATAATTAATATTTACGACTCTTATATTAAATTTAACTAATGAGAATCAGTATTATATACCACTTGTATAACAACACACATCGAGTGTTTTAAATACTTTCAAAGTCTTATTAACAATCTAAATTATTATTAATTTTTAATTGTTATTTATAATGTAAATTTATAAAGTAATGTTTCTTAAACTCAAATAACAGGCACAAATTAATAAAAGAATTATTGGAAAGAAATTTTGAAATATATAAATATACATACAAATACGCCACACTTACACACTATATACACATAAATAAAAAAAAAAAAATAAAAAAAAGAATTAGAAAAAATGGAACCGTGATAGTATCGGGGATCGAACTCCGGCCGCTTGAGTGAGAATCAAGTGTCTCTGCAACTTGGCTATCCTTCACACTGCTATTTGCTCTTTCTACTCGAATGATTAAACAGAATGCCGGCAATACCGATTCCATTTATACTCATACACTTTCAAACTTATTCTGTTCATGAAGCTATATTACTTATACTAAAATTTAAGTTGATTTAAACCTCAAGTTATATAAAAAAAACGCTACGAATTAGAAAAAAAAGTTTTTCAATTCAACAAAGATTTTTCAAAAACAAGAACCTAAAGTAACCGGATTTTAACATGCTACTGATAAACTAAAATATTTTACAAGAGACTACTTGATTAAAAATTATCCTGTTTTGATTTCTGATTGTTACAAAGACTTTCATCTATACTACATATACTACAATAAAAATTATACATACTTTTGTGTGCACCTCGTATAATGAATGTACAGTACGGTGTCGACTCCACTCCAAAAACTTGATATTACACAATAAAATCACTGAACTTATTATTAATTTAATACAATTAAAATTAAGAAAAATTAACAATTTTAATATTTTAAAATAATTAAAATATTAGTAATAATTAAGTAGCTATTTATAAAATAAACACATGTATCAAAGATGCTTTGCAAAGGTATAGTAGCTAGAGTCTCGGTGGCAACTGTAGTATAAACAGCTGAAAAGACCGTTGGTAGCGTCGCTTTCTCCTTCTTTGACCGCTTCAGTCCACGATATACAATAGTATGGTATAGTGGAAGAAAGTGGGGACAGAACAGAGTGGAGCGAATAGCATTACTATTCTGTATATACAAGCAGATGTTCCGAGCGTAAACGTCCTTGATTATATAATACACGTCCGAGTATATACGTATATACCTGCTTCAAATCTCAAGCAAAATTAGCGTTTCTGTTCATTTTTCATCAAATAAAAGTGCAGAATCGGTTTAGTTGGGTTGAGTTACCCCGAAATAAAAAAAAAATGATTAAAATAGCTCCTCTAGTTGCTGAGGAAATTAAAAGCAAAGATCTGTGCGTTGCGCGCAGCGCGTTCTATTACTACATATATCGGCTCCCCTCAGCCGCCGCGCGCCCCCCACCACTCCGCCACTTTCGTGCGCTCGGGCGTTTTTGGTCAAATTTGACAGCTGTTTTCAGGTATAAAACAGTACTTAATCAAAAATCCAAGATAGTCGTTTTATAGTTCAACATTTGAACTTTCAAAATCATTTTTGATAATTGAAATCGGATAACCCGTAGAGCATACAGCCTCGCTCAAAAATAGCCTACTCAAAAATTGAAATCGCGATTACGCAAAAACTAATAATCGCATAGTCCCTGGTTTTCGCACACATAAAGTACATGTGAATTACTATCAATTCGCCAGAGATATCCGCCACATCTTTAAAAATGGCGGATATATGAATTTTTCAGAAAACGCTAATTTTTTCGGTTTTTCACGTTTTTCTCCGTAACTAATCGTCCGATCGATTCGGTCAACATCTAGTATTGTTTGTAATTTCATTTACTACAATTTATCTCATTGGACCATCAAGATCGGTCCACTAGTTTCGGACATAAAAGCAAAAAACCATAAAAAAGCGCTTTTTTTGCATTAAATTGTTAATAACAATATATATAGAACGGAGCAGCTAGTCGAGTTTATATACCACTTATACTGTGGATTATTTTACATACAATAGCGTTTACCGCTTACTAATAAGATTTATGGCACGAAAACGCTGATTTTTTTCTCTATTGACTGGCCTACTGATACTGAGCGGACGCGCAACGCTACGAGCTGGCCTAACTACGAGGACACTGACGCTTCTTCCCTTAGACGTGGAAGGATAGTATTGGTTGCTCGGATTTTGGGACCACACTTGGCATTGTAAGGGGCATACCTAAATCTACTTGATCGGTTACAATTGGTACCGGAAATTTCGACCGCTTTCCTTTCTAGGAATTCTGAGTGAGGATTGGTTAATTAGTTACAAATATTCATCACGCATTTAAAAATAGTAAATAATAATTACTAATACAAATTTTTACATAACCCTTAATTAAAAAACAACTAAATTATTCTAAAACGTAAAACTTTCCAAAATATTAATTTCCACTTGGTGAAAGTGTCGAAAAAGGCGGAGCTAGTACAAATTATTAAATATTTCAATAAATAATAATTGTTTACATAAACTTTTGTGTTGAACTGATAGATAAACCCGTATAAAAACAGATTCTAATATAATAAACATGAAAATTATTAATTAAAAGGTAGAAAAGCTTTAATTAACTAATTTGTTATGAATTTTAGTTGTTTTACATAGTAAAAATAAAGACTATAGTAATTAGGGTTAGTATAAGTATGGGTAACGCATTTGTTAGTAATAATTTTTGTTTACAAGTATATTTTGGTATCTTAAACTTACTGTGAGGTATTTTCAATACTTAAGTATCTTAAACGTAATTTCCTAACAATAAAACATAGTTTATGCTTAAGTAGCATTATATTTATAAATTATTTAATAGTCAAACATTAATTATTGATAAAAATTTAACTTTAAACATAAATAATGGACATAAAAAGAGAAAAGATACAACATATTTTATACTTGCATATAAAGCGACTGCAAATATCCCTAAGAATATTTGATTTACAAGTTTTATAATATGTTAAATTACTTAAATTATGCATAAACGATGTTTCATTTATCATCATAATTATTATAACAATATTTTAATTATAATATAATTAATAGCACCGCATACATAAGAAAATTCAGTTACACATCAGCAAAAGGTTTCTTATAGAGTTAAAAGCAGAAAAACCTGAAATAAACAAGGTTTTGCGTAAAAACAATAATTAATATTCCTAAGAGTATTAGATTTATAAAACGTCTTAATTTAGTCGTTAAAATAAAAGAAATAACGTTATTAAGTGAATTTTCTTAATATTCTTACAGTGGAAAATTTCCAAATTTTTGCGAGATGGGTAGTATAAAGTTGGACATTCGCCATCAAACGAAGTTTTCCTGGGTGAAAGTGTGGACAGCTACCCACGCTTCTCCGAAAGAGACGCCACGCTTCTTAGAATTTATACCTGAACTACGATGATAGGATAACTACGTTTTCCTAGTATGACGCCAGCCTTGTCTGCTAGGCTTGCGCGTCACTTTCTCTTCGAAAGGACGCCACGCTCTTACTATGGAAATATTTTTTTTTTTTAATTTTCTATTTTTTTATTTTTGTTTGCAAATCTAACAAAAAGGTCAGGATGTGACAATATGATGAAGAGCTCGGTTATTTTTATTATTGTCAAAATCTTCCGTAAAATATTTATTAAATTTTGTCCAAATAGTATTACCATTAATGTTATCTGTTATTAAAAACCAAGTAAAAAATTTACGCAATTGAACAGGTAACATTATATTACAAGCTTCTTCAAAAATTTTGTCAATCTGTAAATCATCTTCGATTAGACCTATTTGTATTGCTGTTTCCTTGTAAGTATTATATGTTTTATTTTCAAATGCACGTAATTCTTCAAAAGATGTTGCGCCTTTAACACAATTTAAAATTAATTTTAAATGAAATCTTTCAATATCTCTTGGAGATACTACATTTAAACGTCTTATAGCAACATGTTTTAGTTCTCGTTGACGTTTTATCCAAGTTTTATTCTTAAAAATATAATATTTTGGTATATTAACGTATTTAATATTTTTTGCATTTTTATCTTTTTTATTTAATTCAAACCACGAAGTTAATGTAGTTCTCCAGTTATCTAAAGCTTTTTCCTCTTTATTGTCTTCGAAAATTATATTTTGTTTATTTTCGGTGTGAATTGCTAAACGTATGACGGTGTGACTTCTACCACTTAAAGGAAATTCTTGTAATCTCCATGCTGCTTCCATGGGACTCAAATATCTACCATCTTATTATGTTTGAGATCGTCAACTTCTTCGTAAGCTTCACATATCTGTGGTTGCATCCTTTTTATGACCCCGAAAACCTCTGAGTAATAATTTTCATCGACATTCTTAAAGATTTAAATCTTGGATACAATTCATTATGGATTAGGCTTACTGGGGATGCCACTTAAAAATAAAAGGCATCTTTCTATTTACCTCCAAGTTGATGTGGAAAAAATAGAATTAAATATATCTTAATATAATTAATGTAATTTTCTTAATAATTTACTATTTTATTTCAGAAATTAAGAATTCAAAACTACTCTTAAGCGTTACATCTATAAATATTACCCTATTAATAAAACATATGAAAAATATAAATTATTAATTTTATATAATATATGAAATATACATAAAATATATTTTTATATATAATTAAGGTAATTTTCTCAATAATTTACTCTTTTATTTCAAAAATTAAGAATTCAAAATTACTCTTAAACGTTACATCTGTATATACTACCTTATTAATAAAACATATGAAAAATATATGAAAAAAATAAACTTTTAACTGAACATTTAAATGAGGGGGGTCTGAGGGGGTCTGAGGGGGTCACGAGGGGGTCTGAGGGGGTGAGAGGGGGTATGGGGGCGAGGAGGCGAGGGGGGGCTCTATCATACTCAAAATAACGTAGAAAAAATCACAATTTTACGTTATTTTGAGGAGGGGCTGAGGGGGGCGAGGGGGGTCTGCGTGACACAAATAACGCTTACGACTATATAATATATATATACATTTCGGAAACCGGTACTTCTGAGGATCTATAGTTTTTTTCTCCAGAGTTCGTATATGCTTGACTAAAGAAATAACTCCCTATCTGCGTTGAAGGTATTAATATAAATCCTCAAAAGTACCGTTTCATACCGAAGGAATTTTGAGGATGTCCTCAAAAGTCCGAAAAATCTTCAAAGTATCGAATCCGTGCTGACATAGATCCTCAAAAGCTGCATTTGATATATTTATATATATATATATATATATATATATATATATATATATATATATATATATATATATATATATATATATATATATATATATATATATATATATATATATATATATACTAGGGGCGCTGCGCCCCCTACTCGCTCCGCTCGTCAACGCCCCAACTTTGAAAAATAAGACCTTGAAGTCTTTGAACCTATTTATTTTCAAGGTAGTGATTTTTTTGAATATATAAAAGTACATTTACGCTATTAATTTTGATTTAAAAATCTTTTGTTGTATTTTATTTTTATTATTTTATGTATAAACTGAAACTCAAATAAATTTCGTATACTGATTTCATTTAGCTATTAATTTAGATCTCTTATAATATCGTTTAAACAATTCCTCATTTATTTTATACTATTATTGCGTATATTTTATATTATGTAATTTGTTTTATGAAAATATAAGAGCATAATCACTTTAAAAATTTTGATTTAAAAATCTTCTCTTTGATTTTATTTGTATTTTTATATGGATCAAATCGAAACTTAATTAAATTTGATATAGAATTTTCATTTAGCTAATTATTAAAATCTCTTATCATTCAAATAATTTCTCCTTTATTTTATACTTTTATTGCGTATATTTTATATTGAGAAATCTGGTTTTTGAATATATATGAACATATTTTTTAATAAATATATGCAATAAATATATATACATATTTACTTATATAACTAATTTTTTTTTTAATTATCAAGAATTTCTTCCCAAACAATATTTTCAATTTCTAATGAATTTTCTAAATTATTTTGTATATATATATATATATATATATATATATATGTTATCTGGATTTCTACATCGTGGTAAAGCAACATATAACTGACCGTGTGAGAATAATTGCCTTTTGATGTATAACCCCACATAATCAAAACTTTGTCCCTGAGATTTATTAATGGTCATGCAAAATGCTAATGTTAATGGAAACTGTTTTTTTATAAAGAATAAACGGTAATGAAGAAGATTCTCCTGTATTTAATGTAATTTTTGGAATAAAAAATCTGTTACCTACTTTTTCTCCTGTTACTATTTCTGCTTCAATATTATATCTAAATAATTTGGTTATTTTAAGTCTAGTACCGTTACACAAACCTTCGTGTATACTCAAATTTCTAATTAACATAACAATAGCATTAACTTTTAAATCTAATTTATGAGGTGGCAAACCTTCATAAATATTGTTTAATGTTTTTATTGGAAAAAGTAGATGAATGTTGTCATCACTTTGATCAACACCTTTACGAGTCGCATAATCTGTACTATAATAAGTCTTCTTATCACCATTTAATAACATTAAAATTTTTTTATTCAAAAATTTAATGTGTTCATTATGAGGTGCTAAAATAACACGATCATAATCATTTATTTTATTAATATTTTTATAAATTTGTAAGCAAACATCGTTAGTTCTCCAATTATTAGGTATTATAAAAGGATTTATATTACCGTCTCCAATTTGTAATAATAATTTTGAGAATTCATTATTCTGAGAACGAATATTGTGTTTAAATTTAAAAATTTTAAATAAATGCCAAAGTTCAGAATATTTAATAGTGTCTTCAATTATAGCACTTCTAAATCCGTTTTTCATTACTGGGAGTATTTGTCGAAAATCACCTCCTAAAATTATTAATTTTCCCCCAAAAGGTAAATCGTTTGTACATAAATCTCTTAAAGTTCTGTCAATAATTTCTAAAGCTTTTTTGGGTATCATAGATGCTTCATCCCAGATTATGACTTCTGTTTCTCTTAATTTCTTTTTATCTGATTCTAATTTTAAAAAAGAATTTTCAATACTATTTAAATCTAATGGTAATCTAAAGGTTCTATGAGTAGTCATTCCTTTGGGTAATAGAATAGACGCTATACCAGTTCAAGCCATTGATATAATATTTTTTCCTTTTGATAGAAAATAATAGATTAAAGTTTTATATAAAAATGTTTTACCCGAATCTCCAGGACCGTCTATAAAATTTATTTTATTTATATTTTTTATAAGTTGTTTGAAAATAAATTTTTGATCTTCATTTAATTTTGTAAACATATCTTCGAATATTTCCTTACTAATTGAAATTATTTTACTATCGTATTTTATATCATTTATGATGGGATTAGGTTCAGGTAATCCAAAATCTGTACAATATAAATCTTCCAACAATAATAATTTATTTATATGATCTAAAGCTAAGTTATCTTTATTTTCATCAAAATCTTCACTAAAGTATTTTTTACAATTTTCCCAAATAATATTGGCTTGAATATTTTCTGTTAGTAGAAACGAAGTAAAAAATTTACGTAATTGAAAAGGTAACATGATACGACATGCTTCTTCAAAAATTTTTTAAATTTGTAAATCGTTTTCTATTAAATCCATTGCAGTCGCGGCTTCTTTATGAGTATTATACGTTACATTTTTATATGTACGTAAATCTTTAAAGGAAGTAGCGCCTTTTATACGACTTAATATTAATTTTAAAGCGAATCTTTCAGAATCTTTTGGAGATACTATATTTAAACGTCCTATAGCATAATGTTTTTGTTTACGTTCACGTTTTACCCAAACTTTTTTTGCGTTAAATATATAATAATGCGGTATATTAACGTATTTTATATTATTTGCAAATTTATCATTTTTATTCAAGTCAAACCACGTTGTTAAAGTTGTTTTCCAATTATCAAGAGCATCTATTTCATAATTTTCTTCAAAAACAATTCAAAAATAACAGTGTGACTCCTTCCACATAAGGGAAATTTTTGTAACCGCCATGCTGCTTCCATTGGGTTCAAGTACCGGCCATCAATATATTCAGTAATTTCATCATATATTCCATTTCTTTTGTCATCATTTTTTTTTAATGTACAAAAAGCTCTATCACTACCTTTATGTATATAATCAAAAATATATTTGATGCTTTGAATTGAAGCACAATATTCAACATTAATAAGACATTTATATTTTTCTAATAAAAATTTATTGTAAGGAACTACCATTGAATTATCTACTGGAATAATTTTTTTACTTCTTTTAAGTCGATATGTGTAATTATCAGAAGAATTATTTGTCCGTTTATATTGAGGATAACCATTTTTTTTAAATGGTGTTGACGATTGAAAAGGTTTAGGAACATTTTTTTTACAAACGTCTTTACATTTATCGTAATTTGAGAATAGACATTCGACTAACGCATAAGAGATTGGCTCGTTGAAGTCCGATTAAAAATTCAAAACTATTAAGATAGCACCACGAGCGCTTACAACATATTTAGAATCAAATGGCATTCGGACACTAAAATGCCTTTCCTTGTCTAATCTTAGTTCCAAACTTTTAACACTAGATGGCAACCAATTTTTCAAATCCACATATAAAATTACAACTTACACACTATAAGAATTCACAGTAATTTCATTATTTTGGAGTCGAAGATATATCTACTTGGGTCTTCCTGACGAGTCCACCAAGTACGACAAGGACGAAACTCCCCGATATTATATTTTATTCCGAATTAATAGTTATTCATTTAAAAAAAAAATTTTCTCTTATGTGTGTCGCATTTTATGTGTGTTCTGCATTTTTTTTGGTAATAAAGTATTTGGCGTTATATGACAAACTTGTCTTTGAATTTTTAAATTATAAATAGCTTTTTTCTTTTCGTATTTTACATTTGCACTAAATGTAGCAAAGCAAAATAAGTTATTATAATATCTGATTAAAGTTCGAAAATTGTTATCATATAATAATAGATTCTTTAGTGTTTTATTATATATACTTAACGGAGACAACATTATTTTACCCTGACTACAACAAATTGATTTATTATTTTCTTCTTTCCAATATACTGTCGAAGAAAATTTACAAACATAACTCATATTACCAAAATATGATTCATACTCTAAATTTTTATTTTTACTACATTTCTGTTTATTTACTTTTAACGTAGAAAAGGATGATGACGCGAGATGTTCGAGGACGAGCTCGGCAACGCCTCTCCTACACTATATATATAAGAGAAAGAGAGAGAAGAAGAGAGAGATAGAGAGAGGGGGAGAGAAAGAACTAACGAAGGCACTCAATCCGTCTCTCGCCGTTTTCTCATGCTCTGTTTGCAGTTGCTGCACTTTTCTTTGGAAAGGAAAAATACGGACAGCGTTCGACTTGTAATTGAACTGTCAAATGAATGCGCATACGCCGCGCTGCGCTCGCGTGAGTTTGGCGTTATCCTTGATTTGAATAATTAAGAAGTTTCCTTTCAAAAAGTTGCTCTGTAATTAAATGGTCTGGTTAATTGCGGAGAAAAGGCGCACATTATAATAAATGCGCGAACGCTCTTCTTGCGCTGATGGCAGGAGGGTGGCATAGTTTGTTTTCAGAAAGCAGCCTGTTATTTGTGTATCGAGGTGAAGAACTGACAACGGAGCGATGCAAAAGTTGTCGACAGAAGTGTCTTCTGCATCACAGATAGTTGTCATTAGAGGGACAATGCGGAGGGACAATGCGGAGGGACGCGGAGGGACGCGGAGGGACGCGGAGGGATGCGGAGGGACGCGGAGAGACGCGGAGGGACATGCGGAGAGACAATGCACACCCCAAATAACGCAAAAAACAGTGAATTTTACGTTATTTTGTGGAGGGCACTTTGCGGAGGGACGCGGAGGGACGGGGACGGACGCGGACGGACGTGGAGGGATGCGGAGGGACGTGGAGGGACGCAGAGGGACGCGGAGGGACGCGGAGGGATGCGGAGGGTTAACGATTCAATTCAGCTTACAACTATATAGTATAGTAAGATATATATATTGTCACGGGGTGGTTATTTTCGGGCTAAAGCATAATAGCCAGATTAGGTAACAGACGCTACAACGTCGTGAAATGTTAACCTAATCTGGTTACTTACCGTGCAACACGCAAGTCGAAGACTCGCGCTTTATTTCTCACCAGTGACTCGAACTCTTCTCCTGGTCACTGGTTCGTGTGCCGGCTGCTCAGATGAAACGAAACGTATCCTCTTACGTAACGACCGCGGAGGCGTCGGGGAGCGGGGAATTACTAGGTCGCGAAATAATAACTCGAGCGGTTAAAGTTAATAATAAAAGACTAGGGTTTATTAAATAAAAGAAGTTGAGGTTTGGTAATGGATTAGTAATATAAAAGAAGTGAATTTAGGTTCGCGTATTTCCTATCTAAACGGTGCGCCAGCACGTTACCTCTGACGTCAGCTGCCTCGGAGACTGACGTCACGCTCGCGGTAATTTACGCCGCGCAAGTGTAGTATAATACGCCTCACTTATGCGGTACTCTACGCGCGTGCTCACCGAGTAAAGCGACGAAGTGTGAGAGCAGTCGCGATCGCCGCGCGATGCACACACGTATAAGTGTGAGAGAGAGGGTAGATGGCGGGTTTACACGTGTGCGCACCTGTTGTGCGCACTCACCGGTTTTGAAAAAGCTGGTGGTTGGACCTCGCGTTTAACCTTAATGAAGTGCGAACCCGATGCCTACACTCTCTCCTCGCACTTGCTTTCACCGCACGAGAACGCCTACTCGAAGCCGATGTCCAGGTGCGACGAGCCGGACAAGCAGTTACGCGGAGCTAATACGCGGCGCGGAAGAATGCGTGCACGCTTACCTTTGATGCGGTTTAACGACGGCTCAGTAATGTGATCAGTCTTGGACGCGTCGTGTCTTACTCCCTGGAAAATATTGAGACCTCGATGTTACTGTGGAGTGGACACGAGAAGTGCTACTGCTTCCTCGAAACAACCTAGTAGTTGATACTAGCCTGTCGCACTTGCACTTTACACTTTAACGCGAGAAAACCGCCGAAGTACTTCGATACACGATTTCCGAAAATCACGAGCAAAACTCTCGTGATTCGCGCTCTAACACGGTACTTCTCTTCAGAAAAAACGGACGCGTCTTCTTTTAATAAAGGGCGAAACAAAGTGGAGCGAAAAGGAGAAGCGGTTGCAAACTACTATAGCGAACTATAAGATTGCTGTTCTCTCTCGCCGGGGTCTGCTAGTCATCACGTCGATGCAGCTCAGATTCTGCATCGACGCGACAAGATTCATTCTGTGGACAGAGGAGAAGATAGCGTTTATCCTCGAGAACCTTAGTTCGGATTCGCGCATGTTCTCCGAGGGGACGTCGAAACGGGTTCGCAGATTAGTACGCGATTCCGCGAACCTTTCGGTCGGCCACAAGGTCGTTTTGAGGGCTCGCACGCTACAGGAACGGGGTTGGTTGGTGCAGGAGAAGTTTCGCCTGGCCTTCTCGTGACTATCGCAGTCTTTCTCGGCCTACCTCTCCCGCGAGCTTGCGTTGTCACGCCAACCTCGTCCTGACCTTGCCCAGCGGCCGCTGGTGGCTGAGTTTTCGCAAGTGGCGGGTCGCTCTTCGCCGTTTCTTCTTCTTCCCCCGGTGGTCGGGCCACGTCATCCTCTCCTTCGGTTATATCGCGGTCGGGTGTTTCCTCGTTATCCTCGGGTTCTTTTCCTGCGAAGTGCGGCTTCAAGTGTTCTGGATGGACCAGGTCTTCAACATCTCCTTCCTGATCCACCAGTTTATACGTGTTGGGCCCTTTCTTCTCCAAAATCTCGTAAGGGCCGATGTATTTCGGTGCCAACTTCGCCATCACTCCTTGAGCTGCTGAGGATAACACGCGATTCTTCTTCCACACGCGATCTCCGACCTTGAACTTCGGTTCTCTCCGCCTGGCGTTATATATCTCAGCATGCTTCTCTTGTTCTTCTCTCGAACGGTGACCAGCATCATCTGGCATATTGCTGAGATTTTTCATTCTTTCTAACCAGGCGTCCTCGTCGTCTTGAACAGCAGTCTCTTCAACTACCTGCTCTTGTTCCCTCCTTTTAGTCCCGGGAGGCACTGGCTCTCTGCCATTATTTAACATGGCTGGTGACTTACCAGTGGCGCTGTGGGGTGCATTATTTACCGGGAACACTAGTTCAGGTAGCTTCTCATCCCAAGTATTATGGATCCCTCCACAAATGCCATAATACTGGTCTTAAGGGTTCTATTAACTCTTTCCACAGGATTCGCTTGAGGGTGGTAAGGCGGAGTATGTGAGTGATGAACCCTTATCTCGTCTAGATATTGGTCTATTATTCTGTTTTTAAATTCGGTTCCGTTATCGGAAAGGAAGACCTCGGGTGCGCCATATCGTAAAACTATCCTATTCTTCAACTCTTTTCGAATAGTCTTACCGCTGGCTTTTCGGATAGGGATACACTCTACCCATAGAGTAAAAAAATCCTGGAAAACCAAGATATACTCGAATCCGGCCTTGCTTCGAATGAAAGGATCCGTTATATCTGCTGCGACGACTTTCGAAGGCTCATGAATAACTCGCCGCCCCATCAATCCAAGGGGTGGCCTCTGTTCTACCTTACACTGCTGACATATCAGACACGTTCTCACATGTTTTTTTCCTGACTGGTAATATCTTGGCCAGTAGTAATATCGAGCTACTCTCGCGAAGGTCTTCTCCCTTCCGAGATGTCCAGCAGTAGGGTCGTCGTGACATTCCGAGAGTACTTTCTTCCTTTCCTCGCTAGGAACTACCAGTTCCCATGCATCGTCGTCTACGCCTAAATCCTCTTCGATATCTTGATTTGGACGATACATGTAGAGCTGGCCGCCTAATACTTTCCACCTAGGATAAGTATTAGGTTCTTCTAATACCTTTTTCTGCCAGCCGAAGTACCACTCGTCTTTCGTCGTTATTGCCCACGAGATAGCGCCTACGACTGGTTATTCTTCGTCCTCGTCTTCTTCATACATTCTCGATAATGCGTCCGGCACGCAGTTGAGACTCCCTTTGCGATGCTCAACTTCAAAGTTGTGCATCTGCAGCCTAAGCGACCATCTTGCTAGTCTACCTGTCGGGCTACGCAGTGATCGAATCCAACGCAAGCTGCTATGGTCGGTCACTACGAGGAAATTATATGTCTCTACGTATGCCCGACACTTCTCGATAGCCCATAACACAGCAAGACACTCTCTTTCTGTTACTGAGTAATTTCGCTCAGCTTTAGAGATTGAACGGCTCGCGAACTCCAAAACTCGCTCCTGGCCATCTATCACCTGGAACAACACTGCTCCCAAACCAGAGTCACTTGCGGCAGTTTGTATTACAAAGCGCGAAGCGAAATCCTGATGGTTTAGGACCAGAGCTGAGGCTATGAGTGCCTTGATGTGATCGAAGGCTTGTTGTTGTTCCTCTTCCCGTACCTGAAGTTTCTCTTCGTTAGGCGTGTGAGGGGGTCGGCAATCGTGGCGAAATCGGGAGGAAACTTCCGATGCCACGATGCCATACCGAGGAATCGCCTTAACTGTTTTAGGTTCTTAGGCGCAGGGTATTGCATAACCGGAGCTATCTTATCTGGATCTGGTCTAAACCTATCTCGGTTGACGAGAACACCAAGATATTTTACCTCGGATCTACCGAATACGCTCTTCTCTCGGTTTATCGTGAGGCCTGCCTCATTGATTCTTGCCAATACGCGTTCTAACGTCGCTAGATGCTCTTCAAAAGTCTCTGTTACGATGATGATGTCATCTAAATAAGAGAACGCGTATGGCTCTAGTTCGGGCCCTATGACTCTGTCAATCATGCACTGAAAGCTGGCTCCTGCATTTGACAACCCGTATGGCATTCTTTTAAATTGAAATAACCCTAGACCGGGTACTGAGAATGCAGTAATCTCCCGCGATTCTTCATTCAAAGGGATTTGATGGTATGCGCTGCTCAGATCTAAGGTTGATATATAGCGGGCAGCTTGGAGCTTCCGCAGGATCTGATCCATATTTGGCAGCGGATACGCATCTCCCTTTGCGGCGGCATTCACCTTTCTCATGTCGATCACCATACGATGTTTATTGCCAGCTTTCAGCACCGTGAAAGCAGGACTGGCCCAGGGGCTCGACGAAGGCTCGATCAATCCGGCTGCAAGCATCTCTCGAACTTGTCGATGCATTTCCTCTTCCAATTTTCTGGAAATCGGGTATTGTTTCTGCCGGATTGGTCGAGTTTTGCCAACGTCTATCTCATGCTCAGCATAATTAGTGCAGCCGAGTGGAGCATCCACTGCTGGTAGTACTCTTGTTAAAAGAGCTTGTAAGCGCTGGTGTTCTTCCAGCGTAATATCAGCGAGACCCGCTGAAGAAGCTTTCATCGTGTCGGTGGAGGCGGTCCTGATCTTTGTCGGATCTTTTGGATCTGACGTGGAGACACAGGCTTGTTCTAGTCTGACACTCTTTCCGGATTTTCCCACTATCAACCTGTTCCCCACGGGATCATGCATTGTCTCGAACGCACGGACGAAATTGGAACCTATATAGCAGCATCCCGCCCAACTCGAACGGGAGGTCTACGTGTCCCGTTACGTGGAGCAAATTATTACCAGCACCTCTGGCTCCTGCACCAAAGGCTGGTCGGAACGTACGTCCGCATTCTGTTGCTAACTGTAACCCGAGCGATCCCATCACTGTTCTCGATGCTGCGGTATCATACAGGGCGCGAATGCTGAACCCTCCGATTCCCACTTGTACCCACCAACGCAACTCTTCAGATTGTACTGGGATCTAATTGGAGCTGGGTTCGAGCTCCTTCATGGAACTGTTCCTTTGCTCGACTTTCACTTCGTCTGAGCATTGCTCGGCTTTGACCTGACTAGCGGTCACTTCCAGGTCAGTTGGTCGCTCTACCTCCTTGCGTAACACTTTCGGGGCCTCTTTCATGGTCTCGGCGTATTCGGACCCATTTAATGTCGCCGGTTCTCGTTTCTCGAACACTCGGGGCAAAACGAGCGGCGATATCCTAACCTACCGCAGCCCCAGCACTTAATCGGCTCGGCAGGTCCGCTGGGTTTGTGGCTCGTCTCTCCGCCTCCTTCATTTTTCTTGCCGTCATCGGTTGGGGGTCTTTTTCCTTCATCTTTCCTCTCTTTAGCCTTTGCCGGTGGCGGTTTGCCCTTATCTTGGCGATAATCGCCTTTTCTCCTAGGGTTGTTGCCGGATTGACGAGAGTTCTGCTTATTTCTCATCTCATTCAATCAGGCTTCTAACCTCGAAATCGCCGCCAGAATCGACTAATCTGGGGGCGTTTCTTGGCCTGCGGAACCATCATACCCTCCGGCTCCAACACCGGAGAGCTTTGGCTTCGCAGGTTTTGAAGCTTTGGCTTTGTACGCCGCCTCTGGTAACATAGTTAAATCCGGAAGCGGTGGAGGTCGGAAAAGCCTTTCCGTTTCAAGAGTCATCTCTGCTTCGCGTGCCGTCTCTTGGGATTCGTCGATGTCATGGAAGTCAGTTCTTCTCACCAGCTTCTGAATTTCCGGCCTTAAATTCCTGTGCAGCATGTCGAGCTGCATTTCTTGGCTCCATCTTCCTGATTATTACCAGAAGACAAGTTATGAAATCTCTCGACAATTCATCTTCTCCTTGCGTCCTGGCTGTCGCTTCGGCTAGTAACCGCTGTTGGTAACCCCTTCCGGTTACATACCAACGACGACCTGCTGAACGAAAGTCTGACCATGTGTTCCATCTGTGTTTCTCTACTTGGAACCACATGGCTGCTACTCCTTTCAAGAGTTCAGGCAGGGCTTGAAACACCTCAGCTTCCGTCAGACTAGTAGATCCACGACATGCTTCTACTTTTTCGAGGAAAACTTCTATACTCTGACCTCTTTCACCGGAGAAAGACACGTTCCATTTTTGGACGGTGAGTCCGACGTCAACAATGGGGAAGGTTCGCCTTCTTAACGACGAATCTTCGACTCCACTGGTGCCGAGGTTCTCGGAGGTTTCATTCCTCGAGAATCCTCCCCCCTCCCCCCCAGGTTCTGCCACGGTTGCCCAACAGTGGCTGGGTCCTGTCACCTAAATGCGCCTGGGGAGTCGATGCTCCGTCTCGATGCGGATCGACGGGGTACTGACACGTGTATGTGTCTTGTAGGCGCATGTGTTCCTTCCATTGTCTGGTCCGGTCGTCTTCCATCCTGGTGCTAGATGCTGCTCCTTGCGTTGCGCAGGTTGCATGCAAGGTTTTGTTTTCCTGCATCATGTTACCGCAGAACTCTAAAAATGCTTCTGGCACCAGGAACTTCATGCCGGATGCGGATGTCATCGCTGCCATCGGCTCGGAAAACTGTGGTAGCGTCGTGTCGTCTACCACAGAACTCTGGTTATTGCCAGAGTCCTGTTGACTCGGTATTTCTGTGGATTGTCCGACTGTTAGTTCTTTTTCTGTCCTTTGTGGCGGCTCGGTTTCTTTTATTGCCAACCTTGTTGCCTCAAGGTTGGCTCTTGTCGTATTGTCCTCTGCCAGCATGGTTAATGGGTGTGGTTCGTCCATGGATTTACCCGTTATGTTCTCCCATGCTGGTGGAAGGTCTTCCGTGCTGTGTTCTTGAATGAACCTGGTCCGGAGGTTTTCTCTCTTTATGAGCAGGGAATATTCATCCTGCCCTTCTTCCATTTGAAAATCCTCTAGTTCGTATATTCCAAGCAGCCACTGCGACATCCTGTTCATCTTTATAAATTTGGAGCCGCTGGTTTTTAAATTCAGTGTCTGTAGATGATCGTCTACTTCTTTTGCCGTCAAACATTGGCACCAATTTCCGATGGCTTCCTCTATATTCTGCGCCATTTAGAATTCTTGTTTCGCTTGTAGTCTTCTTTACACGCGCTTGAATGTGTATTACAGAGTGTGGTTATGTGTGCGGTTTCTATTTAAGGGATCGTTCCCTAAGGCGCACCTCTTAATTTACAAATAAATAAATAAATATATATAAATAATTTATAATATATTATAGTTCTACCTAACCTCCACACTCTGAATTTCACTTCGAGTTGCAGAGGGTTAGATACCAGTCGCTCGGTTTCAAAACGCCCTGGCTGGTTTTCTTTTTAATTTGCCAGTAATTGGTGCTTCGATCCCGATTTAGCACGAATTACTGGTTTGTCGCTGCTTTTCAGCTTTTTTAAAATTTTTACCCTGTAAAAAAAATTAAATGCCAGCCAAGTCACCGCAGGTTCGAATCTACCACTCAGTTCGATTCTTTGTCTCTGGTTCGAATCCCCTGAGGGTATTGTCTATACTAGCCTTCACTAGGCTAGCAACTGGTATCGACTGAACGCTGGTCACAAATTTAGTCGATTGTTCAATCCCCTGATGCTTCTCCTCACAAATTTTTATTATTGTTTAAACAAATTATAATTATTGTTTGAACAAACAAAAGTTTCGCTCGCAATTTAATTTCGCCTAGGCGCACCGTATCTGACTATTTGACACGATAATCTATAAAAAAAAATAGCAACTTTCTAGCCTACAGCAATTTATCTTGATTTTTCTCAAAAATCTTTTAACTTCTACCCCCAGAGGGTTTGCTGTACGTTGGTTGTTGTACTTTAGCCACTTCCGAACTAAAAATCCAAAAAAAATCGGAAAAAAGCAAAAAGAAATTTTTGGGATTCGAACTTTGCTCCTTTGAAGTCAAAATTTCGCGATATTCCCAAGCACATACACGTTTAGGGCGCCAGTTCTCACGGGGTGGTTATTTTCGGGCTAAAGAACGTTTCACCTCCGTACCTTAGCGGTTCAATTCCATATCTCTCGGTTCAACTCCCGTTGATGTAATAGCCAGATTAGGTAACAGACGCTACAACGTCGTGCAATGTTCACCTAATCTGGTTACTTGCCGTGCAACACGCAAATCGAAGACTCGCGCTTTATTTCTCACCAGTGACTCGAACACCTCTCCTGGTCACTGGTTCGTGTGCCGGCTGCTTAGATGAAACGAAACGTATCCTCTTACGTAACGACCGCGGAGGCGTCGGGGGGCGGGGAATTACTAGGTTGTGAAATAATAATTCGAGCGGTTAAAGTTAATCAAGGAGCGCGGGAGCGCTCCGAAGGCAAGTAGCTGTCCAATGTAGAAAGAGCCTGAGGGACGACCGCACTACATATACTTTGAAATGGGCGCCCGAGAAATTGAAATATTTCCTGCAATTTTCAACGCTCTTATATTAACTCAAATAAAATAATAAAATAACAAGATGCTTTATATTGTTATACTATGTTGTACAAAAAGTTTCATGTAAAAAGATGTTCTCATTTTAGAGATATTAAATAGTGAAAAATTTTATATATGGTTTCCGATTCTCTAAAATTTCTTCATGTTTTTCCATTCGATCCAACTTCCGGTTACACACACACACACACACACACACACACACACACACACACACACACACACACACACACACACACACACACACACACACACACACACACACACACACACACACACACACACACACACATACACACACACACACACACCCGTGTCGAGTTGCGTCTCGCATCAGGCGCCTCCCCAGGTGGCGGATAGGGGAAAGCTCGTCAGATATGAAGGGCACCGGGGAAATAAAATACCCGGGGTGGACCAAAACTGTCTAGGGGAAGGCACCCCAAATAACAAACCAACCATGGACGTAGTGAATGAGAGATACGCATTACCCCAAGTGGGTGCCCTCAATGGAGGGGTTAATCCCACCACCGATTCCGATCGGGTGAAAGCCCCGGTGGTCGGTGCAGGCTCCACGGATTTTGGGGGGAGCCACATACACTATACCAGGAATAAGATGGAAGAAGAAGACGAAGTAAGCCAGGATAGCGCAGATGCAGCTGCCTTCCAAACCCTAAAAACAAAGGTAGAGGCTCTGATGGAGTTTATTCTAGATAAAAAGAACATTCACAATGAGCTCAAGTCAATGGCGAAGACTGCCCAAAGAGGCTTAAAAGAATTCGTCAGAAGTCGAAAAAGTCATGAGTCTGGACAAGCTACCAGACCTACCAAGGACGGAACAAGCCAAACATCACCGCTCTTTCGGAAAGGGAAGGCGTCGGTAGTACACACCGAACGTAACCGCCCCTCACCGCCACCAGAGCCAAACGAAAAGAAGGCGAAGATACGTGCTTCCTCACAGATATCTGCAAAAACACCGGAAACTCAGATAGGACAGACCGACTGGGCAATCGTCGTAAGTAAAGGAACACGCAGAAGATATGAGAGACTCAAGACTGACGGCAAGGAGAAAGTAGTGCAGGCACATACCACGGTTAGGTGGAGGCCAGCTCGATTTGATGCCTTCAAAATAAGAAGGTGCGGTGAGACCACCTACGCCGACATCCTAGGAACTCTCAAACGGGCACCTCAGTTGGAGGCACTGCAAGAAAGGGTCACGCGCATCAGGCGCACCAAGGCAGGAGAGTTGCTTTTGGAGCTAGACAAACCAAACATCGTGTCGCATGAACTGCAGACATTGGTCTCGTCTACCCTTGCAGGGTCAGCGATAGTACAAACGTTGTCCCATAAGGAGACAATCGAAATCAAAGATTTGGATGAGACAACAACAGCAGAAGAGGTAACACAGGCGATCACTTCAATTATCGGCCCCGAAATGATGACCGCTGGGGATGTTAGACTCCGGGCGTCTTACAGTGGCACTCAAGCAGCCAGCGTTATGCTACCTGTAGCAATGACAGAAAAGCAGCTGGAAACTAGAAAACTCAGAATAGGATGGGTCAATTGCCGGGTCCGGTTACGTGAAACAGTGACGCGTTGTTTCAAGTGCCATGAAATCGGACACCTGGCACGGAATTGTAAGAGTGTAATTGACCGGTCGTCCCTGTGCTTCAAGTGTAAAACCGAGGGTCACAAGGCAGTGAACTGCCCGACCAACAACGAGCAGATAACGATGGAGGTCGTAACAACAAACAACGATGGCTAAAGTGCTTCAAATCAACATGAACCACTGTGCAGTAGCCCATGACTTGCTGCCCCAATTGATCCGAGAGAAGAAGGCGGACATAGTAATCATCAGTGAGCGGTACAGGGACAAAAATGAACCAAACTGGGTAAGGGATCGTACCAGCACGGCGGCCATCTGGGTATGCGGAGAACTCCACATATCCAAAAAAAATGGACGTCCTTCAGCCCAAATTCACCTGGGTTGAAGTATCCGGTATAAGATTATACAGCTGCTACCTAACACCCAGCGACTCAATAGAAGAGTTCGAAAGATCCCTAGATGTTATCGTCACTAGCGTTAGAACCTCCACGCTGCCAGTCGTAATCGGGGGGGACTTTAACGCTTGGGCAATTGAGTGGGGAAGCAAGAAAACGAACAACCGCGGCCACGCACTGCTTGAGACCTTCGCGATACTAGATAGAGATTGCTAACATAGGGACAAAGCCGACCTACACTAAAGGACGAAAGTCTTCCATAGTAGATCTGACCTTTGTCGACCCCAGATTAAGTCGGGAAGGCTCATACTGGCAAGTCAGTGATCGGTACACTGGCAGCGATCACCGAGCTCTCACATACCAGCTCCACCCGACAGGCAAAAGAGCGAATATGACCCGGATGCCGAAGAGAGAGAAATGGGCACCAGCTACTTCCGACAGGGAAGCTTTTCTCTACTTTTTGGAAGGAGCATCTGTCGAAGGAACAGCTGAGGTTAGGGCTCAAAGCCTCTCGGAGACCATCACAGCGGCATGCGATGCCTCGATGTCCACAAGGACGAACCACCGGGGACGCTTTCCAGTCTACTGGTGGAACAAGGAGATTGCGGTAATACGTAAAGAGTGCCTTCGTGCTAGGAGGCTGCACCAAAGAGCAGTCCGTGGACCGCTGTATGATCAATTAACAACTAGATATGAGCAAAAGAGGAAAGAGCTGAAAATTGCCATCAAGACAGCCAAAAGAAAGTGTTGGTAGGACTTCTGCGAGGAAGTGGACAGTGACCCGTGGGGACGGCCGTACAAAACGGTCATAAATAAAATCAATCCTAGAGGCACCAATGCTCCCTCCTGTCCAACCTTTCTTGATAGAGTAGTGCAAAATTTATTCCCACAGCACCAGGAACGGTAACATGGCACTGGTCTAACGGAAAGAATCGGTACAGCTGAGCCAACAGCAGTCACCGAATCAGAAGTGAAGATAGCAGCCAAAAAGATTGCCATAAGAAAGGCCCCAGGACTGGACCGCGTTCCTGGTTTAGCTATAAAGACTGCAGCTCTAGAAGTTCCTTGCATATTCAAGGACACTTTCAATTCATGCCTAAGTGAAGGAATATTCGCGACACAGTGGAAGATACAGAGGTTGGTACTCCTTCCTAAGGGAAATAAACCCCCGGATGAACCATCCGCGTATCGACCACTCTGCATGTTGGATATAGTCGGAAAATTGTTTGAACGTATCATATCCGTCAGACTGGAGGCAGCTATACATAAGATCGGCGGCTTGTCTGATAACCAATTCGGCTTTAGAAAGGGTCGATCAACGATCGATGCTATCGATAGGGGGGTGTCAGTAGCTGAGAACGCCGTTAGTGGTAGCCGGTGCACAAAACGCATGTGTGCTATAATTGGTTTAGATGTACGGAACGCGTTTAACACGGCCAGATGGGATAAAATCATGCTTGCATTGGAAGATCTAAGCGTGCCACTGTATCTTGGAAGAGTAATCTCGAGTTACCTAATTGACCGCACGCTTCTCTATGATACCGACGACGGTATGCATTCTTATAAGATCACAGGAGGCGTGCCACAGGGCTCTGTACTAGGATCCCCAATCTGGAACATCACGTACGACGGATTGCTTAGGCAACTGCTCCCACATGGGGTGTCGATAGTAGCTTACGCAGATGATATTGCTCTCATTATCGTTGGGAAAACCATCGAAGATGTGCAATACCTCGGAGATACGGCAATCGAGGTAGTAGGAGATTGGCTGAGCGACCATGGACTCAGTCTTGCTGCCGAAAAGACCGAGGCAGTGCTCATTGCCAGAACAAAAAAGAGAGTCTACGCCACTTTCACGGTCAACGACGAGAAGATCAAGACAGGGGACACCATGAAGTACCTAGGAGTTACAATAGATGCGCGGATGTCGTTCAAAGACCACCTTAGGAACGCAGGATTAAAGGCATCAAAAGTGGCTCGAGCACTCGCAAGCATCATGCCAAACATAGGAGGGCCGTAGCAGCCACGACGGTTGCTTCTTTCATCGGTGGTTTATTCCGTGATTCTATACGGAGCCCCCATCTGGGCTAATGCTATACGTAGTAACCCCAGCTATGGTGCAGCTTGCCGAAGGGCCTGCAGGACAATCGTGCTGAGAGTGGCCTGCGCCTACCGTACCGTGTCAGACATCGCTCTCTCGGTAGTCACCGGACTGCCACCCTTGGACCTAATGGCATGTGAGAGAGCTGAGGTGTATCGTGAAGGAGTGATAAGAGAGGAGGGCGAACTTGATCAGGGACCACGTCAAAACCGATGGTCCAGGAAGACTGTGGAAGAGTGGCAGCGCCGATGGGATATAGCAGATAAAGGTCGGTGGACCCATCGCATTATTCCATGTGTCGTTGAGTGGACGGAGAGGAGACACGGACTCGTGATCTTTCATCTCACCCAGGTACTAACTGGGCATGGCTGCTTTCGCAGCTACCTGAAGAGAATTGGAGTGTACGAAAGCGCGGAGTGCCCAACATGTCCTGAAAGTGATGAGGACGTTGGACACGCTTTGTTTGTATGCCCCAGGTTTCGGGAAGAGAGAGAAAGGTTTCAGGCCTTATGGGAAGGCCCCCTAACTCCCGAGGGCATCGGGAGATGCTTACTCTCTTCACAGAGAGGATGGGATGCTGTGATTGGTCTCGTCACCGAGGTGGTGGACAGATTGAACTCCATAAGGCGAGAAGAAGAAAGAAGAGAAAACCGTCTCACAGAGGACCAGACGGGGTAGAGGGCCGTAGAGGCTGCGACTGCCCTCCGCGAAGTAATGCCTAACGGCGGTTTCCGCGATGGGAATTACAGTCGGGGGGAGGCCCTGCTATAGAACAACAGCAGGGGGTTTTAGTAGGTATTGCCAGAAATGGTCGAGTCCTACATAACATCTCGTATGCGTAAATGCATTTTTCCTAACCTCCTTTTTTTACATATAGAACATATACAGATTATTTCATTTTGCATTTGATTTGAAAAATATAACCTATATAAGCAGCTGTGAATATCAATGGGCAATAGCAATGTATTACAATCAGATAAGTAGCAAACTTTTATTATAAAGTTCAAGTTTTAAATCAATAAAGTTTATAATAAGTATTGTTACTTTGTGAAATCTTGTTTTTATTTTTACAGAGTATATCAGAAAATGTAAGGATTATTACCAAGTAAATCGATCACTGTTAAAAAATAGTTTTTCACAGAAGAGTTCATTAATTATTATTAATTATTCGAGTTCATCGAAAAAGTAGAGTAGGCTAACCGAATCTTCTGTATGTCCATGAATCTCAAGAAATTTTTAAATCTTAAAGTGCTTGGAAAATAACCTATATAAGCAGCTGTGAATATCAATGGGCAATAGCAATATATTATAATCAGATAAGTAGCAAACATTGATTATAAAGTTATAAATCAAGAAAGTTTACAATAAGTATTATTACTTTGTGAAATCTTGTTCTTATTTTTACAGAGTATATCAGAAAATATAAGGATATTACCAAATAAATAGATCACTTAAAAAATAGTTTTTAACAAAGAAGAATTCATTAATTATTATCTTACAGATATTATACGATAAGATTTTTTTCGGTTCATTTTGGAAATATGGAGATATACGTAATATAGCCAATAATGTTGACTTCTAATTAGGTACTGTCTGAAAAATCTAATTTTGAATTAGCAAAAATGAACGAGTGCCCTCATGACCCTGGTGGTTATTTTATTATTAATGGACAAGAAAAAGTTATTTTAATACAAAAACAGACGCTTAGGAATAGAATAATTTATATTAAAGAAGATAGTAAGAATATAGTACTACTCAAGAAAGAAAAGCCAAACCAATATTATTATGGAAGAGCAGGCAAATACTATTTACGAAACAATATTTTTCAAGATGTATCTATATATTCTCAAAATGAAAATTTTTCATATAAGATATAATTTTAGAAGAATATTAAAAATTTGTCTTCATATTTAACAGGGCAAATAGAGTGCGTGAATGTCAATGAAGAAAATGAGAGTTTCATTGCTTTCAATGAATCACACATAAAACAAACAGCAACTAAGATGTTTATTTAGACAGTATTGGATTCAAAGTACGAAAGAAGTATTATGTTTTGAAGTAAGTTTTTCAAAATAAGAAAAGAAAATTGTGATTTTCATAGATCGTCTATCTAGTTGAAAATTATATTGATAATAAAAATCTTGTGATTATTAGAAAATGACATCTAATCAGTGTTGTATGTAATAAATAAAATAAAATACCAGTATGATGTGTGGCATGAAGTGCATATATAATCAAATTTTATTGATGACAAATAAGATAGTGATTAAAAAAAGGCATGTAATCAGTGTTTAGTGTTAAATAAAATAAAATACCGGTATGATGTGTTGCATGAAGTGCACATATAATCAAATGTTATAGATAACAAATAACATAGTGATTAAAAAATGGCATCTAATCAGTATTTTGCGTAATATAAAAAAATAAAATACCCGTAACATGTGTTGCATGAAGTGTTATATCAAATTTTAAACTTCTACTTAAAATCAGTTTGAAATGTTTTGAAAATAGCTCAAGTATGTATTAATAAGTAATTACGTGTTATGAGGTTCATAAACTTCATAATACGCTTTTGCATAGAAGAAAATATTGCTGAGTGATACACGAGGTTATAAATATACAATATAATTTTCAGTGTTTTGTGTAATAATAAATAAAATATAGTATGACGTGTTACATGAAGTGTTTATAATCAAATTTTAAAACTTCTATTAAAAATCAGTTTCAAATGTTTTGAGAATAGAACAAGTGTTTATTGAATAATTATGTGTTATGAGGCTCATAATCTTCATAATAAGTTTTTGCATAGAAGAAAATATTGCTGAGTGACATGTGAGGTTATAAATATACAATATAATTTATGGTGCCGATTTGAAATATTAGTCTGAGCTTTGGTTTAAAAAGCATCTGTCATCTTCAAAAAACTTAGTCGATATCAATGCTGTGCTGTTATACATATTTATTCAAGTGTCAATAAAAAGATTATGTCTAATGAACATGGGAATACTGAAAAAAGTAAAAATGATATGTTATTGTGAAAATTTCAACGAATAAAAGTGCTCTCAGTTAATCTAATATGATTTCTCTCCATGGGAGACGTCAAAATATCTCAGAGTTCTTAGTAAATATTTTTCTAGACAAGATTCAGGTAATAATTTCAAAAAGTTTTATCTATACAAGAATGTCAAGAAAGCTTTTATTCTCAGTGATTCTTAGTACATAAACTGGTTGCATTTTTAATTTTACAAGATTATGTGTGGCAATGATGGGTTATTAATTCAAGTAGTTTCAATAATAATTTCAAGAACTTATATCTCTACTAAAAAAGAATATCAAGAAAGCTTTTTTTCTCGCATTTTACAAGTCGTGTAGCAATGATGGGTTATTAATACAAGTGGTCTAATCTAATCTACTGAAATCTGTGTAAATCCACCCGGATCCAGCTGGATTTCCGATGTGACATGTGTCACGTCCAGCACGACTGAACGTCTCCATCTGCAACACAAACTCGACAACTTGTCCATCCACATATTTTTTCCTTACTCTAAGGTATAGCATCTACCGTGGGTAACCGACCAAGATCTGAAAGACTCGAGTGGTAACACGAGCCCGAACAAAAGTCATTACGTCACATTCTTCCCTCACCTAATTACGCACCCACGCTCTCCCCCTGTTTGCCTTTCCCTAAAATCCTAATTCCTGGAAAAGCCATAAGCACCAATGAGCGAATTATTGATTTGTCATAAAACACGCTCGCGGAGCGGGTATAAAAGGCGCCTCGCGCCTCTTCTCGGGGCAGAAGCTTTCCGATCTCTTGTATTAGTAGGACGAAGCCCTTGTCCGTTGATTGATTGTATTGGACTTAGAATCTTTTGTGAATTATACATTCTGACTTAGAATATTTTC
This sequence comes from Torymus aiolomorphi, assembly GCA_036365515.1. Lineage (NCBI taxonomy): Eukaryota > Metazoa > Arthropoda > Insecta > Hymenoptera > Torymidae > Torymus > Torymus aiolomorphi. The sequence goes on from CM070875.1 coordinate 84,327,099, forward strand.
GAGCAGAATCGACTTAGAATCTTATTGTAACGCTTCTCTGATTGTAGTCTCGTAAATAATTGTTGATATGATATCTCGACTACTATCAGTATTTAATCAGTGTAGTAACATTTATATATTTAAATAAATACTTATTATTCACATTTGGAGCGTATTTATTTCGGAACCTTCTCCTGCCATTCGAAACTCCCGCCACTGCGAACATCGGAGCTGCCGCCTGGACAATTAGAGAGCACCAGCCAATCAACACTCGTCTTAAAGTAAGAAACGTTCAAAATCGCTAGTCTTTCCTTTCTCTCTTCTAATAGTTGCCATCGCTTAGCGCTTATCTCCGTTAACTACGTTCATTTATTAAATTATTTAAAGCCCGATTGTCTACTTTCGCGAGTTCCAATTCCCGTGGTTATTACGTGTAGGTGTAGACCGAAACCGGAACAAATTATCGCGCTTACCTTACCGTTTTCGCGACATTGTAACACGGACGTTACAATTGGGGGCCCAACTCCGGGATTAAAAGTGAAAGTAGTGTAAAATTTTTTTTTTCTCGCATCTCAAACTAGTATACATTTTTCTCTTTCTTCCCGTTTTACCGTTCATAATTAATAGAGTGTTAGAAAATGGCAGAATCAAGCGGCACTATAGCAAGAAACGCAGAGGCAACTGCGATATTGAGGCGCGCGCTCTCCATAGTAGAACCAGGTCTTGCGAGTGCTACGCTTAACGAGTTAGTAAGCGAATTAAGAACTAGATATCAGGTCGCGTCAGAAGTCAAACCGGAAAGGGCCACTGAAGTAAAGAAATTACAGCTATCTTTAAGGGAGATAATCAACCCAACCGTAGTAGAAAAAATTTGCCAGGACGAGATTATGATAGATATTTTAAGAGAATTTATGGAACATAATATTAGCGTTAAAGAAGTAATCGAAGCCATAGCAAGCACAAAAAAGCAAATAATTACAGATAAGTTACCAGGTTTATTAAGCAGCAAACCGGAGATTACAGACGACGGTGAAGCTTTACAATTTAAAACCGCCGCGGAGGGGGAATTAGAATCAAATTTACCATATAATACGCACTACGCTACGCCGAACGTAGGAAGGGGACATAGTACTCCTTATTCCCAGGCGCTGAACAGTTTTACTAACAATATGAATAGCAACGTTAATCACTTTCATCCGAATTCCACTCTAACACCGTTAAAAAATCTCTCGATTAAAGATGCACTTGACTGTATTCCTAAATTTAATGGTAACAACATTCCACTTAGTACCTTCTTATTTGCAGTAAGAGAAGCAGTAAGCATGGTGCCAGCCGCAAATGAAGTAGATCTAGCAAAATTAATTAGGAGACGTTTGACTGGTGAAGCGGCAAAGTCTATGGAGGAGTTACATTTCAATAGCGTCAGTGAGTTAATTAAATATTTTGAAGCAAATTTCGGTTCATATAAATCGCATCAAATTTTAATCGGAGAACTCGCCGCGGCCAAACAGAAGGAAGCGGAAAACGTAATTACCTTTGCCAATAGAGTCAGGTGCATAGTGATCGAGTTAAAGAAAGCGGCAAAGAGAGACAAAAGAGATAGTCACGAATTTAGACAATATGCAGATGCCGACAAACTAAAATTTTTCACGCGCGGGTTGGATTGGGAAATTAAGAGACGTATGGGCGCCGTAAAAACGTTTCAAGACGCGGTAGAAAAAGCAATTGAAATCGAGCGCGAAGTAAATAGTTTTGAGAAACATGAAGCCCCGGATACAAGTAAAACTAACAAGGAAATAAATAAAAATTCTAACAGCTCAGCCGAAGTTAAAATCGTTCAGGATAAAGTCGTTGAAACTTGTCAATTTTCTGAAAAAAAGAATCATGTAGCAAAAAATTGTTGGGCTTTGAAAGCATTTTTACCGCAGAACGCACAGACGCAGCCGGTACCTTGGGCGGGGCCGACGATGACTCAAACGCGACCATCTATGCCACGCGCAGGACCATTGGCCGCCGCGCGAGTAACCACGCCCCAAGCATCACGCGATCAATATAGACCGCGATCAGCTAGCCCTGCCATAGCTAAGCAAAATTACAATATTAAACAATGTAATTATTGTAAAAAAGAGGGACATTGGAAAAATCTGTGCCCGGAATTAGAAAAAAAAAATCTGGAAAAATCGCAACGACAAACGGGAAACGCGAACGGCCCCGCGGCACAGGGCGCGACCTGGGGGCAATCAAACAATGCACGCCAGGAGCAAAAGAATTCGACCACAAATTAAAATTTATAAAGAAATCAGTACTTCTAAGCATAAACAGTAGGTCCCCTGTTGTAGAATTGCATTTTGAAAATTATAAAACATCTTTAAATTTAATGTTGGACACGGGCGCCGGACCATCATTATTAAAAATTAGTAAAAAACCCTCTAAAGCAATTGTAGCTGAGAATGAAATACTAGAGCTTAGGGGCATTACTAAAGAATCGATTAACTCGTGCGGTAAAGTACCCTTATTATTTCGTGATGTGACTTTGTATTTTCATCTCGTGCCCGATAATTTTCCAATCGAGGAAGACGGGTTAATCGGTAGTGAGATTTTGAGACGATATGGGGCAAAAATTAATTACGAAGAGAACACGTTAGACATAGCGTCACATGTAATCACCCTTCGGTGTATGAATAGTGTACATACTGATAAAACGGAAAACCAGGAAAGCGCGAAGTTAACGCGGGCCGAGCGGCGTGAGGAGTTCCTAGATGCAGTGAACGGGAACGATCGCAATTCCGGACAAGCGAGAATTTCCCCAACACTGAATCAAACGGAAAAAACCAGCGCGGCAATTAGCGAGCCTAACAGTCCTTACATTCCGTATAAAGTAGTTACACTGCATGAACGCACTTTTGCTAATGAACGTTGCTTTCCATATATAGTAAACGCCCCATGTCAACCACCCGTCATACTCGAAGAAATAGAAAATAAAAAAACTATAAGTAAAAACATGAATAAGAAATTGAAAGGGAATAATAGAACAAAAAAAGGGAAAATATTAGAAAAAGAAATTAGGAAAACGGAGAAAGTAGAGATATCAAAAGATTCGAATAATGAAAATAAAAAATTAAAAAACTTGTTTGGATCCAAAAAATCGTTTGAAAAGAAATTGAAAAACTGTAGCTTGAAAAATTGTAAGAGGAACAATTGTAACTTTGAGAACGCGTTTGGTAGAAATAAAATTCGTACAAAAATCATTAATATAAATAGAAATTTGAAAATTAAATGTCGTAAAAACAGTAAATTTCCAAATAAAATTGTCAAATTTAGAAATTTAAAGCGAAAAATGAGTAATAAGTTTTGGAAAAAGATTTTGCTCGGTGAAAAATCGCCTAGGTACGGCGCAAGTAGCGAGAAGTCAAAATTGTTCAATAAAAATTTGAAAACCAATTTTGGTGAACATGTTCTTGTAATTGATTGGATTAACTGGAAAAATATACAACGACGAGTAAATTGTAAATTGTCAAATGGCATTGTTAGTATTTGTAAAGCACGTATAGTTAAAAATAGAAATTTTGTTCTGAACAATAAACGTAACGGAAAAATACTAAGATCAGTAAAAACAAAGCATGTACAAGTACCATTTGTATCAAATAAGGTTAAAGCTTTTGTAATAATGCGTCATAGAAATGAGAGGCACGAAAACTCGAAAATAAGAAATAATTGCTTTAGTAGGCTTGGAAATCTAGTTTGTGAGCAAGGGAAATTATGGGATAATAAATGGAAATTTGCTAAGAAGTAGTAGAATAACGAGTCACTTCCCACACTTCGAATTTGATGACAGGGTTCGGTTTATTCAACTCCTGAAGGGACTGCTAATGAAAATTGAAACATTAACTTATTTACAAATGTCCCCTGGAATCCTGCCTATCCATTTATACGGCAATACTCTGGCCGTCATGTGCTTCTACGCGATACCCTTCTTGAACAAATTGAGGGGGGATAGGGTGATGAGTAGCGAGGGTTGCGCGGACTTTTTGTGTGCCTTCCGCCAATCGCTCCATCGCATTAAAAGATCAATAAATGGTTTAGGGCGGTCGATTTGGAAACATAGCTCGCACCCACACCGTGTTACGGAAATAATAGAGGGAGAAGAATCAACTAATAAAAGAGCAGCGCCGTGCGCCCTTAACGTAATGTGTGTAAGGGGCGGGGAAACAATGGCCGAAAGCGATCGTGTGACTAAGCTAACGGAGCTACTCAGACTCGAACATTTGGCGGGGGGGCGCAGAATAGATATTATATCACTGTTGGTCGAATTTGCTGACAGATTTTATTTGACGGGAGATATTATGCCCGCGACCAATGTAATTAAACATGAAATACCAACCACAACTAACATCCCCATTAGAATTAAGCAATTCAAACACCCGCCCGTTCTGAAAGAAGAAATAAATAGGCAGGTTAGCGAAATGTTAGAAAAAGGAATCGTCGAGCCGTCTACAAGTGCTTACTCGGCGCCAGTGTTCTGCATTGACAAAAAGCCAGGACCCGACGGGAAAAGAAAATAGAGGGTCGTCGTTGATTTTAGAAAATTAAATGCGATTATACCAGATTATAATCACCCGGTACCAAATATAGCAGACATTCTCGATAAGCTGGGCGACGCGAAGTATTTTTCGTTCATTTGGGATGAGAGCGCGCAACAAGCATTTGTTAAATTACGCGATAGTTTGTGCTCACCACCAGTTTTGGCGCACCCGCACTTTGAAGAAAAATTTCTAGTCACCACTGACGCGAGCGGATATGCCATAGAAGCCGTTTTATCGCAGGGTGAAATAGGAAAGGATAGGCCAATAGCATTTATCTCGCGCGCACTCAATCAAGCTGAAAAGAATTATTGCACTTTCTCTAAAGAGGCGTTGGCGATCATCTACGCGGTTACGCAATTTAGACCATATTTATACGGAAATAAGTTTACACTCATTACGGATCATAGACCTTTGGTATGGTTAAACTCGTATAACGACCCCGGATCTAGAGTCACGCGTTGGCGGTTAAAATTGTTAGATTATCAATTTGATGTGGTGTATAAAAAAGGCGAGCTGAATTTAAACGCCGACGCCTTGTCGCATAATCCGGTCGGGGAAAATGTTTACATCGCGACGCAAGTTAGTGTAGGGGGAGAGGGGCGACATACTGTCAATGATAGCCAGTCTGTCGACCAAGCTTTAGTTTCTCCCGTTATTCAGAGAGGCGAGCCGCCCGCCCCGCACGCAATGGCCACGCGCACCCGCGCTGGCCGCCAGCCCAACGATATGTATAAGCAAGCCATAAAAGCACTGTTACCTCGAAAATGGAAAATAGCCACCGCAGGTGAGAAATGCGAGCATCCTGTCATGCATAAAGAAAATGTAGCATTCACGTAACACCTAGACTCGGGCGACTATAAAAAAAATGAAACCTCGGGCAGACCTACATCTCCAGCTGTGAGTATAGCCAGCTCCGAACAATGTGTCAGGGCTACAGAAAAAAATATTGTGGAAAATTCTCCAGAATTTTATACGCCCTTCGCGGATATAACTCTAAAAGAAAAAAGCGTCCTCGACCCAGGAGGAGTTAGCCTAGAAAGCGACACATACCGCGAAAATGTTGTATTTTGTAGGGATAAGCTGTTCATGAGGAAGGACAATTACCTTTACGTGGTATGCGCAAAAGGGACCCCGCTCGACGAAGGGGCTAGGCAATTAAAAGATTTAGGCAAACTACCCCGGCTGGAGAATTTATCGGTCGGCGAACCCAAAATTATCAAGGTAAACAAGAAAATGCATTTCGTCATGCCTATTAGAGGAGACAATAAAAATAGTTTAGCTACAACCTTAGAAATTTGGAAACAATTAATTAAGAAATTAAATGAAATACTGATTGAAAATCAGATAACATCAGTTAGTTTGGCAAAGAGCGAGCATATCGAGAATGTAGAATTTAAAGAATTGTTAGCGGGCATTAGGCGCGGATTAATTAAAGAAAATTTAAAAATAATAATTTGCAAGGGACTCATACAACATCCAGAACCGAGCAAGAGAACGGATATTATACGCGAAGCTCACTGCTCGGCAGCTGGTGGCTATAAAGGCGTTAACAAAACCTTAAGCCGCGTAAAACATAAATTTCAATGGGAGCATCTTAAAGAAGACATACAGACTTTTATTCAAAAATGCGTTCCATGCCAATTAAAGAAATTAGTACGGGTTAAAACCAAGCAAAAAATGATTATTACTGACCATCCATGCATTCCATTTTTCACTGTAAGTTTGGATATTGTGGGCCCACTACCCAAAACGAGGAACGACTCAGAGTATATTTTAACGATGCAAGATCAATTCACAAAACTCTCAGTAGGCGTTCCGTTAAAAGATCAAACAGCCATATCTGTAGCTGATGCTTTCATTAAACGCTTTATTTGCACTTTCGGCGCACCACAAGCTATGCTCACTGATCAAGGCACTAATTTTCTTAGTAGATTAATTAAGCGGGTAGCTAAACGCTTTAGAATTAAGCAAGTAAAAACTACTGCTTTCCACCCGCAATCTAATGGCTCGCTGGAACGATCGCACTCGCCGCTTAGCGAATTTTTAAAAATGTTCGCGACTAAAAATCTAGACTGGGATGAGTGGGTCGAACTAGCAATGTTTAACTTCAACACGGGTAAGCACGAGGGCACACAGCATACGCCGCACGAGCTGGTTTTTGGTAGGCTGGCGCGCGTTCCTTCGAGCGACCCTTTAGAGCCGGAAGATTTATTACCTACTTACTCCAGTTATATGACGGTCTTGGTGGAAAGGCTGCATTTTTTAAAAGAAAGCGCCCAAGAAAAATTGCTCGCTGCCAAGCAACGGTCAAAAAATTATTACGACAAAAAGGCAAATCCTAAGGAGATCAAGATAGGCGATTATGTGTGGCTGCAAAGCGGGCCGAAGCCGCATAAATTTGAAAATCAATATTCCGGGCCTTATTTAGTTTATTAAGGTCTGGGATAATGGAAATGTAAAAATACAGATCAATGAAAATAAAACCAAGGTCGTGCATAGTAACCGCTTACGCTTGTCGCATGTAAAAACGCAATCGCAGCCCGAAAGTTTGGATTAGTGCAAAAATGTGTACAGTAATCTTCCTTGAAGAATAATTAATTACTTATTGTTAACAGATGAGGATTTTGATGTTTATCCTGACTACAGCACTAACAATTAATTACGTTTTTGGATTGATAGGGTTCGACTACGGTCAAAAATTCACCAATTTTACTTCTATCTCGTTAGTCAACGTAGCGGACTGCGACGTTCCGGAACCGATACTTAATATCACTAAAATAGAAATAAACCTTCTGCAATTGAATGAGTACGCGGATACGCTAGTCAGATATTGTAAAATTGAAATAGAAAGGACAGTCGGTCACTGCGGGATGTTTTCACATATGTCTTTTGTGAAAAATGGAGAAGCAAAATATTTGCACGAAGTTACGCGCGACGAATGTATGAGAATGCATTTGCATAAATCAGTCTCAATAGCCGATAATATTGTAAAAAATCTGAGAATTAACGACACTGTAACGGACCCACTCACGTTCGCTGGAACATTAAAAGCGGACGGCTCGTGCGCTAATGCGGCACATTACGCGGATCCATATGGTGAATTTGCGGATGTCGTAGTGCACGGTTACGTAACGATCCGTTTGGAAGAGCGTTTTAATTCGGTCAACTTAAATAATAATAAAATCAAGCTAGAGACCGGGACGGTATGCCAGTTCACGGATGATAATTGCGTGGATATGATTTACGGGTACGCGTTTTGGGAAGCCATTCCCACCGGGACGTGTCAAGATCGCAGGTATACCGCGTTGTACACCGGGCCGGTGATGAAGATTGTGGAGCGCGATAGTGAGCGGCGATCGCTTTACGTCCTAGAAGCCGAAGGATTGTCCTTCGCGTTTAAGGATGTCGGCCTTGTAAACGTGTGCTTTTATCAGTTCATTCGCTCGGAACACCCGCGATTGTTTATTTTGGTCGACCCAGCGAACGAAAAATTGCTGGTGCAAAAGAGTGTTTCTATTAGTAACACCGACATTTTTGCTTACGTCAACTCAAAATTTGTATATGTAGACGCTCATATTAAGGGGCAAATGACTAGATTATACACTGATGTAATTGCAAAGCAGTGTGAGTTAGAAAGAAAAGTAATACTAAACGCATTAAATATGGCTACGATCTCCCCGGATTTGTTAGCTTACCAAATAATGGGTGGGCCGGGGTATGTCAGTCTCTTAGCGGGGGAGGTGGTGCATATTTTAAAGTGTGTGCAGGTAGAAGTGAAAGTGAGACAGACGGACGAATGTTATCAGGAGCTACCGGTACTCTGGCAGGACAAACCGCGATTCTTATCGCCGCGTACACACATTTTGCGCGAAATTGGAACTAAGGCTATGTGCGTTGCAATGATTCCGGTTATGTATTTGCTCGGAGAACGTTGGTATAAAATGTTGCCGCAATTTACAGTCCAAGACGCACCCACGGTGTTGAAACCACAGACTAAGCAAACTTGGGCATATTACAACCCTACCAATTTAGCAAGCAGTGGAATTTATTATTATGGTGATCTAGAGCGGCTCAAAAATTATATTATGTTCCCGAATGAGCAGGGGGCGGTCCTTCACGCTTTAGCTTACGGAGCGTCGGGCGGGGGGAAGGTGTCGGGAGGTGTGTTTGTTGCGGGTTTACTCGACGAAGATGCTCTTTCCCGCATCACCGATTCCGCTTGGGACAATATATGGGCGCGGTTTATTACCTTTGAGTCCGTTAGCGCAGCGTTCATAACAATATTAATGATTTTCCGTTTAATTAAATTCGTACTTGATACCATTATACACGGTTACGCTTTACATAGTCTTTATGGATGGTCTGTGCATATTTTAGGAGCCCTTTGGAATTCTTTAACACAGCTCTTATTGCACTTGGGAAAGGAGTACGACGAGGAAAAGCCGAAAGAAGCTCAATTGGTACGCGGTCCATCCGCGCCGTCGCCCGCTGAAGCTCCGTTCACCTGCACCACTCAAAAGTACCAATTGGAATCCCAATGGTCAGACAGTAATAGCATTAAAAATATACTTATTGAAAATAAATTGTACCCGGTATTAAACGATGAAAACGTACCCGCTTTACCGCCTCGCAATCAGGTGTAAGCCAAAAAAGGGTTTCGAATCTCTATAAATAATATAGGTTTATCAGTAATTTCGAGTAGATTTTGTAATAAAAATATCTTTAGTTTTTATCGCGAAAGAATTGAGCTAAGCTAAAATGCGGCCAGATAAAAAAAAAATCCTTACTCGACGATTTAATTATTTTAAGGCGTCGTCTGGTGTGGGCCGCACAAGGTCGTAACGAAAGTCATGCGGAGTATGACAATAGAATGCAAAGAACTTATGAATTATATCAGAAAGGGGGAAGTTTGGCTAAGGAAGAAATTATTGAAGTGACTGAGAGCGAACGTGCTAGGGAGAGACTAACTATTTTTTGCTTCGTATCGGGTATGCAACTCCCAGTAAAAAGATACATGTGCGAACCCGAGTTTTATGAAACCTTCGCGCAAGCGCGACGTCACGCCCAGCAAATCTCATTTCACCTCGAGGATTTAGCGACTATGCGGACGGTTTCGGTCTGTTTTCATAAAGATTAAAATTAACTTCAACAATTTAAAGAAAAGAGTTTAGTGAACTTGTTTAAAAATAACAAGAACTGTATCACTAAGCAAGACATAATAATGCTGAATTTTTTCTTTTCTAGCCGGGTAAGAAAGCAAAGGGTCTGACTTCGCGCTAGCGTTAGAACGGCTGCGTGACCATCCCTGCTGGAGCGTGCGAGAAGGGGACAGAGTAGTGTACGTCGACGATGAGTCGATTAACTTCTTTTGTAAACACTGTTACCAATCGTGCGTTAAGGATCCTTTCCGTTTGCTTACGCCTTGCATTGATTATCACATTATAGTACAGCCGGGCATTCAGGTACTAACTAATTGCAAAATTTGTCATCAGCAGTTGTTACTTTTGCGTAGAGAAACGGCGTGCGAGAAGTGTATAAGAGTTTATATGTTCACTGGAGAAGAGTTACTGAGATACCCGATTGCCGAAATACTGTATTAAAAATAAAAAAAAAATAACGCAGCAGGCATGTCTGTCATTCGGAATTTCGAGCGAGTAGCGCATAGATACCGCGCAGAATATATGTGCGTGAATTGTTTCGAGCCTATGATACACCAAGCGATGCGTAATTTGTACGCTTTAGAGATAACGCGAACTTGTCGACAAAATTTGTACATGTCCCCGCCTATAACTTGTGTTTTATGTAATTCGATAATTAGTTATGTTCGGTGGAATATTAGGCAGGTAACAATACGAAGTCCTTTCGTTGAAATACAGTTAGAGAAATCTTCCATTTCCTACAAGATTGAAGCGATTAACGCTAGTGTTCATATGAGTACGAAAGCAGTTGACTGGTATAACCATTGCTTGGTCGAGGCGGCCAACAACGCGTTAACCATGTGGGGTGAAGATCACGCGGGTGCTCAAAACAAGAAAGGGTACCAGAACGAGGCGTTTAATAGCTGCGCGCAAGCTCAGGTGGCGGCGGAGACAGTAGTTAGCCGGGCGTTAGTCGAGAGAAGCAAATATAGGAAACAACGCTTTGACCGGTGTTGCGCAGCAGGGGCGTCAAATGGAAGTAAGGGGGAACATCAGCCTGCCCGTAAACGGCGTTAATGAAAATCCGTGTGGGACTTTAGACAGCAGCGCGTTTGTACCCGCGGCAACAATAGCTCCTGCAACAATGCAACCTCTGCAGCAGAGACCAACTAATAGAGGCGTAACACCGCAGGGATCAAGCCTGGTCAATGAGCCGAGTAATTTAGTCGGTAACCGGGTTACGTACTTAAACTTACAAAATGTAACGAAACAAACTATTGGGAACGATCGCCAATTTAAGCAGGAAACAATTAATAAGCGCGATAGGCAGGAGTATTAATTAAATTCATTTCTTTTACGCATGTGTTAGGCTTAGAATTTATCAAAAAAAAAATTTTTGTTTTTGTACTTAATTAAAATTGCACTATAAGGCAATAATAAAATCGTGTGTGTAAAAATTATCGTTGTTTATTGTTATATTACCATCCAAAATACGTTGTTTATAAGTATTTGTTTTCAGCTACCCTATTTTAAGTTTACGCGGACCAAAGATGAAGAGCGAGATAGCTCTCAAATTTTGCGCAGCGGCAATATTTTTTGCCAGCGTCGCAGCGGTCGACCTTTTACCATATTACCACGCTGTAGAAGACAACCCTGGCTTGGTCTTCGCCAAATCAAAAGAGGTGGTATTTATTAAAGAAAAATGGAGCGTCATGACATCAATCAACACCGACTTCATCAAATCAACCGCGAGCGCGAGTCGAGTAGAATTAAGAACATTAATAGCAGCTTACGCGATTTTAAGCAGGCCAAATGACACTGTTGTGCAGTACATCAATACTGTACACCTAGAATTAAGTAGTCTAGATGCGGCTATTGAGAACCTTAGAAAAAATGAGCTGTTTTATGAACTGGTCGTTGTTCCGAGAGGAGAGGATTATCATGTACCTCCTACTAGCTATTTATTACAAAACCATGTCGCGATTGATAGTTTAGTGAAAAGCCTACGTGAAAATAAACTCGAAATTATGGCGGGAGAGGCAGAGAGTACTTGTGTAATCGAAAACGATTACGCAGTTGAAGGCAGAGCAATTCAGGGGCAATTAAATGAGATTAGTAAGGGGAGCAACGAAACAGTATGGGGAAAGTTTCGGGCTGATACTAGTATGAAATTAATGTTAGAACATTTATTCGGTCTTATGAAAGTTGTATCTAGAACCAAGCGACTCGCAAACGATTTGAGCAATTTATTAAGATACCAAAAGATGTTATTTACATCTGCCGTTTTAAATAAACATTTACTTACCATTAGAGACGAAAGAAAGTTGGCATTGCCTTTTTATATATCGAATTTCAGTTCAATTTTGCTATATAATATGGCTAAAGCGCATATAGTTTTTGTTAAAAATCAATTTTTTATAGAAATAATAATTCCATTTACAGATCAGGATATATTTACAATGTACGAAATGTAATCTTTCCCGGCTTTTCAAACTAGTTTAAATGATAAAACTATAGCAGCGTTCATAAAACCTAGAGCAGAATTTATAGTTGTTAGCTCGGATACTGATCGTTATCTATTTTTGAATAGATCGGATTTACAAAAGTGTGAAGAAAGAAATACCTTTTTCTTATGCGAAAATGAGTTTTATTATGAAAGCCTCTTGTCATGTGAAAAAATGCTTTTAACAGAGCCTAATTATGGTAAACTGTCATCTTGCAATATTGAATTTTCGCATGGAAAAGAGTATTATTTCCAACGAATGACCAATAAAAGATTGTGGTTAGCGTCTACATTAAGTAAAGCTAGGCTAGAAGTATCTTGTTCAGGTAAAGGTTATAAGATACCAATATCGGACAGCCAAATTATTGAGCTCCCTAAGAATTGTAAAATGCGTATCGGTGAACAAACACTATACGGTTTCGATGGAAAGTACGTGGAGGGAGATATTATAGTACCTAAGCTTAAGTTAGATTTACATAAAGAATTTTCATACTCGCAAAAAAACGAGGAGCCACATGCAAGAAAAATGACATAGACCCCACTAAAATTACTAGTAAAGATTGGTTGTTTATAATATTTTATGCTGTTTTGACATTCGCAATTATTATATTTTTGAGTTTGTTTACGCATTTGGCTTATCGTTTTCTTAAAACCAAATCAGGAGCGAACGCGCCTACCGAAAATGAATGCGTGCCAATGCGAGTTTTAGACCCGCGTTTTAGATGCGAGTTTACAGGGGTATCTCATTATGAAGAGGCACGAACACCTCCATTGCCTGTAAAGGGCAGCGAACCAAGCACGTCATCTACGACAGTATAGGGCGCTGCCAGAGCGATATAGACATATAAGAAAACGTGTAGCTTTAGAAGGCATTTTCCCTCACTCAAATTTCCCTTTCCCCTTCTTTTCAGTCCCACCCCCGTGCGCGTAGGAAGGTAGGGCGGCTGGCCACCAGCATGAAGCAACAACAGTCCATCACTAGCAGTCCTCGCAGCAAGTCCACGTAACCACAGATATGGAACGCAGATTCTACGCTAAATCGCTGATGCGGCTGGCCATGTGGACCTTCATCAAGTACGAGAACGGGTTAGCCGAGGCTAGCGACCGGGTCTCGCGAATAGTGTACAGAAACCTCTGGACACTTTGCCGATTATCGCTCCAGCCTGACGATGACGAGACGTTGGAAGCAACAATTAAAAAAATAACAGCCAGTAGCAGCCATGAAAGGAGGGTAGCACTCAGGGTCTTCGGACTCATGAGTGGCAACGGTAAATGGAGGCTGGCCAGTCGCGGCGGACCATTAGCCGCTGCACGATGGTATCGACAGCGCAGTAGGATCGAGGCGGAGCGAGTACTCGAAGAGGCGAGCCTGGGCCTTAGGCTAACTGCGCCCTATGGACAAGAGAGCTTCGGGGACCAGCTGTGCTACGGTCAATGCGACGGCTGTGAAGTTGACCTGCCAGCCTGGAGGAACTGCACGCGCTGCGTAGCAAGCAGCGTGGGCCCCGGCACATTGGCAACGTGTTTCGACTGCACCAAGGAGGACCACATGCAAGCTCTCCAGGAGACAAGATGTCCGGCATGCGGAGGCGCACCCATCTTGAATGCATGGCAGCCACCGCCCGAAGAAAACTGGGACGACGAGGAGGAGCACGATCTGCTATGGAGACAACAGCAGTGGCAGCAACTCCAACAATGGGAGGACGAGAATAGAGACGTAGCCGGATTCTGGGAGGGTGGCAACCCGGAACCACCAGACGAATTGATGCTATGAATTTTTTTTCCTTCTCCCTTTTCAGCCATTTGTAATCTCTACTTTGTAAAATTAATAAAAAAAAAAACAAACACAAAAAAAACAACAAAAAAACAACAAAAAAACAAAAAAGCAAAAAAAACACAACAAACAGCAATGCTGTGGGGCCGAGTCTCTTAAGACTCAGCTCCCGCCTTGAGGTGACACTTGGGCGGGAGACTCTGGCAAGCGCTGCCCCGCAGCAGAGGTCTGTAAGGGGGGAGGGGGCGTGTCATGCCATGCTCGGCTGACCGCTTCCACCCGCAGCACAAGTGAGCACCGAAAATACGGTCGCTTATGCCACGGCCGGTAAGCTACCATGCGGCCGTGGCAGATCGCGAGGTAACCAAGCGGTGAGCACAAACTCGATGCGCACCTTACCTTCAGCCAGGAAGACGCGAGCCTGGTGACCGAACGATGGCATTGGACCACACACAAAAAAAAACTCAGTATATATCTTTTATGTGTAGATTTGTCTGGAAACCAACCAATCACACCAAGAGTCCAAACTGGTACCAATTGCATCGGACCACGAGGCATGGACAACGCCGCGGATCTCACCTGGTATGCTCATGTCCCGACCTTGAAGTACGAGGCCAAGAGGGTGTATGTAACTCAGGTCACTCGGCGCACCTGGGCCCCACGCAGCTACAGCTCTGAAGTACATTATCAAATATACCTCAGATGTACAGCTTGGATGGATCATACTTTGAGCGACAGGCATCAGGAGCGTCCCGAGCCTTTTTCCGAAAGGCTTGAAAAGGACTATGAGGCCACAGCGGATCGAATCTTCCGCAGTTTTAGTAGTACCGATATCTGGCTTTTTTTGCAACAAAACAACGAGTGGAGCGGGGTCCACTGGTCAAGGTTGGTTACTCGCTATTACAATAACTATAACCAACACCCAGAGTGGTCACCCAGGCATTGGGACCCGAGGCTAGAGAACAACGATTACGCCTTATTTGAGGCAGACACCCAGGGCATCACGTATGCCGACCGCCTACATTTACCATACGGAGGCGAAGGTTTTGGCGACGATCAGACCTATGGCATTTGCACTGAATGCAGACGGAGGATTCCTGCCTGGCGCAACTGCGCTGAGTGTCAAGTCTTTAGCGGCAAACCGGATTATTTGGACGAATGTTTAACGTGCGACCGACAGGAGCACGTTTGGGCGCTCGAAGAAGACCGCTGTCAGGATTGTGGGGGGTCGCCCACTAGACCAATGCTGGAGTCCGACGTGGTCAATGAACAATGGTGGTGATCCATAAAAATCGCTACAAATGTGTTTTTAAGGACTATATATGTATAAAAAAAAAAAAAAAAAAAAAAAAAAATGTATGACAAAATTGTATGTACTCGATCAGGATGTTTGCACGATTCTAGCTCCCACCACCCTAGATTTGAAAGGAATAGGCGGGGTAAGCAACGCTGCCCGACAGCGCATGTCTTTAGGGGGGGCGTGTCACGTCCAGCACGACTGAACGTCTCCATCTGCAACACAAACTCGACAACTTGTCCATCCATATATTTTTCCTTACTCTAAGGTATAGCATCTACCGTGGGTAACCGACCAAGATCTGAAAGACTCGAGTGGTAACACGAGCCCGAACAAAAGTCATTACGTCACATACTTCCCTCACCTAATTACGCACCCACGCTCTCCCCCTGTTTGCCTTTCCCTAAAATCCTAATTCCTGGAAAAGCCATAAGCACGAATGAGCGAATTATTGATTTGTCATAAAACACGCTCGCGGAGCGGGTATTAAAGGCGTCTCGCGCCTCTTCTCGGGGCAGAAGCTTTCCGATCTCTTGTATTAGTAGGACGAAGCCCTTGTCCGTCGATTGATTGTATTGGACTTAGAATCTTTTGTGAATTATACATTCTGACTTAGAATATTTTCGAGCAGAATCGACTTAGAATCTTATTGTAACGCTTCTCTGATTGTAGTCTCGCAAATAATTGTTGATATTATATCTCGACTACCATCAGTATTTAATCAGTGTAGTAACATTTATATATTTAAATAAATACTTATTATTCACATTTGGAGCGTATTTATTTCGGAACCTTCTCCTGCCATTCGAAACTCCCGCCACTGCGAACATCGGAGCTGCCGCCTGGACAATTAGAGAGCACCAGCCAATCAACACTCGTCTTAAAGTAAGAAACGTTCAAAATCGCTAGTCTTTCCTTTCTCTCTTCTAATAGTTGCCATCGCTTAACGCTTATCTCCGTTAACTACGTTCATTTATTAAATTATTTAAAGTCCGATTGTCTACTTTCGCGAGTTCCAATTCCCGTGGTTATTACGTGTAGGCGTAGACCGAAACCGAAAATCACGAGCAAAACTCTCGTGATTCGCGCTCTGACACGGTACTTCTCTTCAGAAAAAACGGACGAGTCTTCTTTTAATAAAGGGCGAAACAAAGTGGAGCGAAAAGGAGAAGCGGTTGCAAACTACTATAGCGAACTATAAGATGGCTGTTCTCTCTCGCCGGGGTCTGCTAGTCACCACGTCGATGCAGCTCAGATTCTGCATCGACGCGCCATCTCGCGTTCGCGCGCATGAGTTACTTCGACTACGAATTATACGCGACGTCGGTACGGCGGGCCGTGACAATATATATATATATATATATATATATATATATATATATATATATATATATATATATATATATATATATATATATATATATCATTTCTTATATACAGGGAGCGCCCACGGTCACGTGGGTTGCATGCATTTTTCCGCTGGTGCAAACGTACTATGCGTAGCCTATAACCGAGATGGCCGTTACGACTGATGTACTCTGCACGCACGCACCACCAAGCCAGATTACCATTGACGAATGCACCAGTGTTCAGTTTTCTCCTTTTGTTTTTCTCCTACTCGCGGTATTAGTGTATGTGTGCATGTATGTATATGTATAAGTTATACAAATATCAGTAAGCGATTAGTCTACAGTTTTCGTTAAACTGTGTAAAATTTAACTTTATATTTGTATTAATCGGCAGTAATGAAACGGTATTTTTCCTTATGTTACTCAAAAGCATTCTACTTAACACCAAAATTTCAAATACAATAGTTGTTGATAACATTGAAATAAAACATTTTTTTCGATTCAACATTTACATAAATAAAAATAAAAACTATTATTATAATTCAAATAGAAATAATGAAAACAATGCTTTTAATTTTAAATATAATTGCAATCATAGTACTTATATATTTAATATTCCTATGTGTACTTTAATTATATCAATTAATAATACTTAATTAATTTATATGAATCATAGACTATTTGAAAAGTTATCTGCATATATCTATATTTATAAAATTATAAGGCAAATTTTCTACAAAACTAGGGGGGCCGAACCCCCCTGCGTGTCTCGCTGCGCTCGATACGCCAACCCCCGCGCCCGCACACACACACACCTGCTCCTCGCTTCGCTCGTCACTCGCCCCCTCCCTATATAAAAACGAAGTTTTTACATAATAGGCACGACCGCAATGCTCAGAAAAACCTTACAATTTTATTATTGCATTAATTGTAATAATTATTTTCATTGTTATTATCATTAGAATACACATAAATCCATCTCTGCAGTAAAATTTAAATGGAAATTATGCATTTACTATTACATATTTATTATTTTTGTAGAAAATTTGCCTTTTAATTTTAGACATATAGATATATGTAGATAACTTTTCAAATAGTCTATGATTCATATAAATTAATTAAGTATTATTAATTGATATGATTAAAGTACACATAGGAATATTAAATTTATAAGTACTATGATTGCAATTATATTTAAAATTAAAAACATTGTTTTCATAGTTTCTATTTGAATTATAATGCTAGTTTTTATTTTTATTTATGCAAATGTTGAATAGAAAAAAAGTTTTATGGCAGTGTTATCCACAACTTTTGTACTTGAAATTTTTGTGTTATGTAAAATGCTTTTGAATAATGTAAGAAAAAATACCGTTTCATTACTCCCGATTAATACAAAAATATAAAGTTAAATTTTACTCAGTTTTAACGAAAACTGTAGACTAATCGCTCACCGGTATTCGTATAACTTATACATATACCGTATAAAATCTCAATTACGAAAAAATACTTGAGGCACATGCACACATACACTAATACCGCGAATAGGAGAAAAACAAAAAAAGAAAACCCAACAGTGGTGCATTCGGCAATGGTAGTCTGTCTTGGTGCTGCGTGCATACAGAGTACAAGAGCCGTAACCGTAACGGCTACCTCGGCTATAGTCTGCGTATAGTGCGTTCGCACCAGCGGAAAAACGCATGCGACCCACGTGATCGTGAGCGCTTCCTGTATATAAGATATGGTATATACTATATCACCCTATATTATATAGGCGTTACTGCTATATCTGAACGCAGTCCCTCCACCGTCCCCTCCACCGCCCTCCACCGTCCCCTCCACCACCCTCCACCGTCCCCTCCACCATCCCCTCGACCGTCCCCTCTACCTCTGGACTACTACGGGGCTATTGTTTTTGATGATAATCGAAAAACCATCAAAGAGAAAACTGTCACTAAATCTTTGAATTCGAACATTTAAAAAATCTCAAAAATATACTAATTATTATTAGAACAGATTAGTATACATGGTACTTAGAAAATTTAGAAAAAAAACTATAAATGTATTTTTCTGAATAAAAAGTAAGCTACATGAACAAAGTAAATAATATATTCTATTGTTATATGTATTTAATATTGTAATGAATGTTCGAACATACCTAGTAAGTTTAAAAAAAAAAGTTTTTTTTTTTCATAAAACACAAACACTAAAAGAACTCGCGCAACCATGTTGATCAACCAAGTTTAAAATTTCATAAAGCTTTTACCATTTATCATTAAAAAGGTTTAGTAGATTCATATTTTCTTTATGTTTTGTCGTATACATTTAGAACAGCTTTCTACACTATTTATTCAATTAATATAACGATATTTCATTGCTCTGAAGCAATTATAAAGAACATAAATAATATATCCTTTACCTTTGATTCGTTTTAAGTCCAATATTTTACCCATCAAAATTTCATATTGTCAAAATTCGATAGTTTCATACTTCATTGTTATAAAATTTCTCTCTGAAAATGGGGGTTGGCGAGCGGGGCAAGCGGAGCGAGCAGGGGGCGAAGCCCCCTAGTATATATATATATATATATATATATATATCGCGCGCGCTTTCTGCTACTAGCCCTAGTGAGTCTGTGTTGACTGCGGCCGGCGTGCGCGCGCATATGTCCATGGTGTGTGATGTCAACAATCGCCGGCTTCCGGCGTTCTCAGTGATGACGGTGGCTGCTACAATATGCCGCCCTGGAGAATGTCGTCCCTTTCATCGTGTTACTGGTTAATGATGATATTCATCAGAGACAGGAAGGCAGCGTGTCGACGGCGAGAGCAAATTTCGTAAGCCCTTTCTCGTTCCTAACCTCTCTGATAGGTAAGCTGATGGTACTTTCTCTTGTTGCAGGTATCTGGCGACGAGAGTAGTGTAAACAATTGGCACTGCTGCAGAATCTTTCTTGAGTGTGGTGATGTTGCTTGACTCATTTATTTATTAGTCGTATGTTGTTTCCAGATATTCAATTTTACATGTGGGTGTTTGACTCTTATACAAGTGGCTCTGTGTATAGTTAATCTACTGCTGGTACCTTCAGCGACTCTCAGGCTGGAGGTGTATTCAGCAATGAAACAACCAATGAGGCTCCACCAGTCTTTCCCCTCTAATTGTTACAGGTACCTGGTGCAGCGAGGATAGTGAACAACATCCAAACTTTTCTTTTATATGGTAATGTTTTTTTGTGTCATCTATTCATTAGTCATATGTGGTTTCAAGGTGCTCAACTCAGATGGTTATTAGATAATTCTGAGCAGACTGTCATTCTAGAAGTAGTGCCCGCCCTGGGCCATGCAGCCTCATTTTGCATCCTCTCCAGCTCTATCAGTGATCTTCAAGTGTTAGTGCTTTAGAATGTGAGGGGATAGATAATTAGGAATTGGGGGATATCATAAAAGTTTCTGTGTGTGTGGTTAGATGTGATACGGGTAGGCAGTTGTCACTGGTCATATTAGCTCATCTAGTTAATGTCTGAGTTTAGTCAGGGTATACGAACTCATTTCAGGATTTCTGTTGTTTTAAAATACATCCTTATGTCTTTCGCAGACTTTCACTAAGTAAGACTTGCCTACTTAATAGTGTTCCAACACACTGTAAGACTGACAAAGGCAACATTGCATTCTTTATACATTGAACTTTACTATATTATAAAATCTATAAGACATATATTACACTAGTGTTCTTTGCGAAATATAATATTACTTTAACATGTACTTTTATAATATTAGAGAATTTTGATTGTCTTAGTTCAATCGCTTAGTTTCTGTGAACATAATTAACAGGTTAAGCTGTGTAATTTTATATGAAATTTGTATTTGTTATCAAAACAGTAAGATAACATAATTATAGATTTTTAACAACCGAATTTTTCAACATTTTTCCAATTTTGATTTTACTACATACTAAGTTCTCTAGATCATTGACAAGAAATTGTAAGTTTTGACAGCTTTTATGTAACAGTTTTTGTTAGTTATAGTTTTAGTTTTTTATAGGTATTTAAACGATATGTATATCCTTTGTATTTAAGAGCTCTATTGGAAATCAATTCTTTGTGCGATAAGCAAAAATTGTCTATTTAATGTATATTTTGGCGTTTAAAAGCGTTTTTATAAGCTTAACTCATCAGGAATTGATTTTACACAAAAATGTTAAAGAGAAGAAAGTTTTATTTCAATATTATCTACAACTTTTGTATTCAACATTTTTGTGTAAAATCAAATCCTGTCAAGTTACAGCCAAAAATCGTCCATTTCATGTATATTTTAGCGTTTGAAATCGTTTTTATAAGCTTAACTCGTCAGGAATTGATTTTAGACAAAAATATTAAATAGAAAAAAGTTTTATTTCAATGCTATCTATAATTTTTGTATTTAACATTTTTGTCTAAAATCAAAATCTGTCAAGTTACAGCCGAAAATCGTCCATTTTTTAACTTTTTTTAACGTTTTTCGCAGTTATCTTAAGCAAATATTGCTCGTAGAGAAAAGTGTACAACAGAAAAAATATGTATTTTAATTAGTTTTAGTAGATAAATCGGTACATATTAGCTTAAAATTAATTTTTCTACATATAAGGCTTGAAAATCGATTTTTTGCTATTTTATCTTTGTACCCGCATTTTGAAAATATTTGATCGATCGATTTCTCGTTAGAGAACCAGCACTTAGATATAATTAGAGGAGTATTTTTCAGCAATCCCGATGAAATCGGTCGAAAATTCGCTGTGATAATCCATTGTCACGGCCTGTCGTACCGACGTCGAGTATAAGCCGTAGTTGAAGTAACTCATGCACGCGAACGCGAGATGGCGCGTCGATGCAGAATCTGAGCTGCATCGACGTGATGACTAGCGGACCGGGGCGAGCCGCGACGGCCATCTTATAGTTCGCTACGGTATTCTGCAACCGCTTTTGGTTTCGCTCCACCTTGTTTCGCCTGTTATTAAAAGAAGACTCGTTCGTTCTTTTGAAAAGAAGTACCGTGTCAGAGCGCGAATCACGAGAGTTTTGCTCGTGACAAAAATAGTGTATTGAAGTACTTCTGCGGTTTTCGCGCGTTAAAGTGCAAAGTTCAAGTACGACAGGCTAGTATCACCTGCCGCACTCAAACCACTTAGTGTCTGGAGGAAGTAATAGCTCTTTTAGTGTCCGCTCCACCGCAGCATCAAGATTTTTATACCACTCAGGAAGTAAGACCAGACACGTCCGAGACTGATCAACTACTTGAGCCGTTGCTAAATTGGGTAAAAGGTAAGCGTGCACGCATTCTTCCGCGCCGCAAATATTAGCTCCGCGTAACCGCTTGTCCAGGCTCGTCGTACCTGGACATCGGCTTCGAGTAGGCGTTCTCTTGCGGTGAGAGCAAGTGCGAGGAGAGAGTGTAGGCATTGGGCTCGCACTTCATCAAGGTGAAACGCGAGGTCACACCACCGGCTTTTTCAAAGCCGGTGAGTGCGCACAACAGGTGCGCACACGTGTAAACCCGCCGTCTGCCCTCTCTCTCACACTTATACGTGTGTGCGTCGCGCGGCGATCGTGACTGCTCTCACACTTCGTCGTTTTACTCGGTGAGCGCGCGCGTAGGGTACCGCACACGTGAGGCGTATTATACCTCACGTGCGCGGCGTAAATTACCGCGAGCGTGACGTCAGTCTCCGAGGCAGCTGACGTCAGAGGTAACGTGCTGGAGCACCGTTTAGATAGGGAATACGCAAACCTAAATTCATTTCTTTTATATTTCTGATCCATTATCACACCACAACTTCTTTTATTTAATAAACAATACTCTTTTATTATTAACATTTAACCTCTCGAGTGATTATTTCGCGACCTAGTTATTCCCCGTTCCCCGCCGCCTCCGAGGTCGTTACGTAAGAGAAAACGTATCGTTTCATCTGAGCAGCCGGCACACGAACCAGTGAACGAGAGGAGAGTTCGAGTCACTGGTGAGAAACAAAGCGCAAGTCTTCGACTTGCGTGTTGCACGGTAAGTAACCAGATTAGGTGAACATTGCACGACGTTGTAGCGTCTGTTGCATAATCTGGCTATTACATCTCCGGGAGTTGAACCGAGAGATATGGAATTGAACCGCTAAGGTGCGCAGGTGAAACGTGCCTTAGCCCGAAAATCCACCCCGTGACACCATAAACTTGATTGCATACGAACGTACATACACACATACATCATAGAAAACGCTCAAAATGAACTATTTCTGGGAGGAAAATAGTTTTTATACAGTAAATTACTAGTTTTCGGGAAGTTACAATTTTCACTCTGGTGAAAATATAAGGCTCTTCCGAGTAGCGGTCGTGCCTAAAAATAATAAATATGTAATAGTAAATGCATCATTTCCATTTAAATTTTACTACAGAAATGTATTTATGTGCATTCTAAAGATAATAAAGATGAAAATAAGTATTAAAATTAATGGAATAATAAAATTATAAGGTTTTTCTGAGCATTTCGGTCGTGCCTATTATGTAAAAACGAAGCTTTTACATGGGGAGGGGGCGGGCGACGAGCGAACTAGGGCAACTAGTACTAGGGCAACGATAATAATTGTCTTTCAAAATATGAATTTCGTAAAAATTTCATAAAAATATTTCATAAAAATATCGATTCTTAAATATGAAAAAAACTACCTCTCCGTTAAATTTCAAAATGATTCGTTGTCTTTTGTTAAGAAGTATAAATTAGTTATTATATTTGTATGATGTTACAATGATGGATTAATTTTAAACCACTAAGCCAAGCAGGATAGTAGTTAAATACCTGTTTCAAAACAAATATTTATTAGATTATTGCCAATACATACTTTTCTTTCTCAAACTAATGTATTTCTTTAAAATTTTTTATAACAGTAATTAATTGTTTGTATAGGATACATCAATGAAAAAACAAAAAAGATATTTTTTATATTCAGTCAAATTGTTTAACAAACAACAAAGATCCACAAAGAAAACAGTTTTATTTATTAATAAAGTTTTGTTGTGAAAAATTTTCTTTTGGTTTTTAAATTTAAAAAATGGAATCGATAAATTATTTTCTTAGTATCTTTAGTTCTAATTAATGTTTTGAAATGAAACAAATTGGAAAATTCTTCTCTTTGAATGACGAAACTCGCAAGTATAGTTTGGTCCCGGGAGGTGGCAACCCTTACTTTTTATTTCAGAAAAACCGTATCTTTTAAATTATTTTTGTATATAATATTTGCAATAAAATTAATTGATTGTTATAAAAATCATTTTTGGGCTTAAAATAAAAAATTAAAGTTGACGTGTTTCAGGGTTTTTCCAAATACAAGCGTTATCGGGGGTAAACGGGTTGGTCTAGATATATCGAAAGGCTGATAGTTAGAAGCCTTATCCTTCAGAAAATTAGAAATAGAACACGCGCGCCTCATTAGCAGAAGTCGGCTTATACAGAATTTATAACAGAAAGCACGATTAACAGAATGAGGAAATACATAAATATATCTACAGAATAAACTAATTTCATACTGCCACAATTGTAGAAAACACACAGTACGAAACGCAGATTTATAGAAAATACATAAGACGAATGCCGTATAATATAAAATTCACCATAGTTTTTCTATATTTGTGATATTCGTCTTATGTATTTTCTATAAATCTGCGTTTCGTACTATGTGTTTTCTACAATTGTGGCAGTATGAAATTAGTTCATTCTGTAGATATATTTATGTATTTTCGAATTCTGTTAATCGCGCTTTCTGTTTTAAATCCTGTATGATAAGCCGGCTTCTGTTAACGAGGCGCGCGTGTTCTATTTCTAATTTTCTGAAGGATAAGGCTTCTAACTATCAGCCTTTCGATATATCTAGATGCACCCGGGTAAACAACCCTTTAGGCGCAAAATACTTTCGAACCGTTAAAATAAATATTTTATGTTACCTAATGCATAATTAATTTATTTTTATTTGGGCTAATTTTTTTTTATGGGCCCAATTTCCTATTATTAAAGGGGTAAAACGCACCCCTAAAACTCACCCTTAAAATAGGTTTTTTCTAGATATCTCAAGTTCAGTTTAAAATTTAAAATAAAACAAAATGGAAAATATTTGAAATATAATGGATCGATCCGAAGGAGGCAGGTAAAAAGAAAAAACAAGTTGTTACTTTAAATTTGTGCAATGTTTCGTTGGCATGTTCCGCCAACCTCTTCAGGCTTCTTTTACCTAGCACATAACGTCAACGCCTCCTTCAGATCGATCCATTATATTTCAAATAAACATTGGAGAGCAATATTCATATTTAACTCAACAAAATGGAAAATATTTCAAAGAGAAATGCCAAATTAGCGTGGGTAGCTATCCTTATATTTTATTTCGGAAAAACTTTATTTTTTTTTAATTATTTTTGTATATAATATTGGGTGTTGGAATTAATTCATAGCGTTCTTTTTAATGAAAAAATATGATTTATTTCATATGAAAATCAAAAAATACATTAATTAAAGTATTGCCCATCGCTTTCTACTACTTTTGACCATCTTTCGGGCAGTGAACGAATACCGTATCGGAAGAACTCTTCGTCTTTAGATGAAATCCACGAATCGACCCATTTTTTACAATCTTCATAAGATGTAAACTCCTGCTCACACAAGCTATGAGCCATTGATCGAAACAAGTGGTAGTCGCTAGGAGCAATATCTGGAGAATACGGCGGGTGCCGTAGCACATCCCATTTAAGTGTTTCCAGGTATGTTTTTACCGGTTTTGCAACGTGTGCGCGAGCATTGTAGTGCAGCAAAATGACTTTTTCGTGTCTTTTGGAGTATTCCGACCGTTTTTCCTTCAATGCACGGCTCAAGCGCATCAGTTGCAGTCTGTAGATTCCCAATTACGGTTTCATGCGGTTTTAGGAGTTCATAGTAAATGATACCCCTCTGATCCCACCAAATACAGAGCAGGAGCTTTGACCCATGGATATTGGGCTTTGACACTGATGTTGATGGTTTGCCGGGCTTAACCCATGACTTTCTGCGCTTCGGATTGTCATGATGGATCGTTGTTGTTATTTATGGTTTGAAAAAAGGTTATGTACAGCAAATGGCGTCCTATGATAGCTGTTTACGATGTATACATTACTGTAGGTAACAACGACATAGTGTACTACTTGTGCCATCTCATGTAAAACGCTACGAATTAATTCCAACACCCAATATTTGCAATAAAATTAAATAATTATTGTTAAAATTAAAAATCAAAGTTGACTTGTTTCAGGATTTTTTCTAATAACAGCATTATCGGGGTTTAGCAGCCCCTTGGGCGTGGAATACTTACAATTAGTACCATTGAAATCAATATTTTGAGGTGTATGATGTGTATATTCAGAATAAATAATCATGAATATTTTATTTATTTCAGATTGATTTGTTTATAGGCTCAATTTTCTATTTAAAGAATAAAAATCACTGACAATGAATTTGACAATTTCGTTATTTTAACGTTCTACATGACTATATTTTCATTTTTACTGCATAAATATTTGTATGCAGAAAAACTTTTAAAAGCTGAGCAAAGATTAAAATTATTTTTATGGTATATTTTAGTCTTTTTAAAAATCACTGCTTGATAATTATAGTTTGCTAATAATTTTAGAATATTTATGTTTGCGTATTTAGGCATGTCATATTATATTTCATTTGTGCTTCTTCATAAATACTTATTCCTAAGTAAATATTTTCCTCATTACTATTTATACATATATGAATAAGCGATTATTTGTAAGCCCATCTTGTAATCATGGATAAAAATAGCGAATTTCACGGAGAAAAATATCCGTGCAAAGATAACGCGAGTGAGCCTGGAGCCGATAACTGCCTGAAAACAGATCAGTTAGTCAGTATATTTTTGTCAATTCTGTTGCGAGATACACGTTATCGAGAGCCCACCATTTATTTTTTTCCTACAATACAATTTATTATTTTATAAAAATTAAATAATAGAAAAAATGAAGGTGAGTCCTATCAACGTCATAAATTTATTAGTGGCAGCATTCTCAGTGCTTCAAATACCAGAAAGTCCTGTTAATAAGGTTGAAATGGATCTAGCTGAAAAATTCGAAAACATTTTATACGACAGTATGAATGATGTTAATGCGATTGAAGCATTGGAAGAAGAAACATTAGATTTTCAAGAGCAATTTAAAAATTATGAAGTATAAGCAATTGCAGATGACACAGTTTTCAAAGAAGAAAACGATTATGATATTTGTTCATACGATCATGAAGAGTCTTCGATTACAGAAAAAAAGCAGTCGAATATCGGAGATCAACTAAAAATAAGAAAAATCGTAGTATAGAAAGGGTTAAACATTAATTTAAGTTAGTTAATTCCGTACGATGCAACTATCTACGCCGATGGGCAAGCCAAATCAACAATTGAAATTGAAATTGAAAATACCTACGACGCTGATCAAAGTGGATTTCAATTAGAATTACATTATGGACGTACATTAGTAGAAGAAGGAACAAAGACTGTCGAATGTGTTGTGCAATCTGTTTCATCGACAACACATAGTTATACAATATTACCTACAATTAATGCTCCTGGAAAATTGTTCTCTCCATTATTTATAGTCTTAAAAGAGACTAATGATGAATTCGGACCAATAATACAACAAAATTTATTTCAGCCAGATAACGTACATTTTATGGCTTCTAAATCTGGCAAAATGACATCAGGTGAGTGAAATTAAATAAAGTGTACTTGTATTCGTAAACTTGTAGCTTACATCTATTTTAAAGATTTTATTTGTAAACTTTTAATTTCAGTAGACTCGTATTAAAGAAGATTTACAATTATTAGTAAATTATTTTTAAAATAAGGTATTTTAACGTAAGCTCCGAAAGTTATAAAAAAGTTTTTGTAAATTATTAATAAATTTCATTATTATTTATTTTTTTTAATTTGATTTCATGTAATAAATTGTTATCAAAATTAGTGATGTAATACAAATAGCAATAGTTTACTGTAATGATCTGCGAAATTTATTTGTTTACAATTTATTTTCAGATCATTTTCGAAAATGGTTAAGGGATGTATTTTTTCCAAATGTTGGAAAAGATAGTTTGTTATTGCTAGATTCTTGGAGTGGACATTGCACAAAAGCAGTCGACAAAGAAAAACCTGATGATAAAAACATTAAACTTTCCAAAATTCCTAAAGGAACAACTGGAAAAATACAATCGCTGGATGCGTTTGGTTTTCGAACATGGAAAAATTTCGTAAGACACTTTTCCGATAGTGTAATTTTGTTGCATAAAGATATAAGCACGTACGAAAT
This sequence comes from Torymus aiolomorphi, assembly GCA_036365515.1. NCBI lineage: Eukaryota > Metazoa > Arthropoda > Insecta > Hymenoptera > Torymidae > Torymus > Torymus aiolomorphi. The sequence goes on from CM070875.1 coordinate 84,355,075, forward strand.
AATGTAATTAAATTACAATGTCTGATGTACGATCAGTTATCTTCCCCTCGATACGTAAATCTGTTTAAATACTCTTGGTATAAAAGCGGTTATATCGATAATAAACCAAATGAATTTGTAAATCCGTTGCCCTTTAGCTTTGGTGGATCCCAAGCTCATTGTGAGGTACCAGGATGTAAAAACACTGTTATTATAAAATGTTCATGGTGTCAGAAATCACTGTGCTTAAAACATTTTTTTGAAGATTTTCATTATTGTTCAACCTATAATCGTTAAACAAAATTAATTGTGACTAGGAACAAACTATAAGCTCGTTTGTATAGTTTCTCCGAATCTTTTTTGACAATTTGTGAAAATATACCTATATTTTACTTTTTATAAAAAGTAATTACAGTAATTACATAATAACAATTAATATTTTATAATAATATCAATTAGCGTCTATCCATTAGATCAGTTAATCATTTAACTCACCCATTCTTTTTCCAGTTCCATCCTTTTTATTTACCTGTAAATACGAGCAAAATACTCGAATATAAATTGCACAATAAGTATAAGAGTTTATAAGCGACTTCATTAATTACGTTATTTCGGTAAAAAAAACTGACACGAATATAAACTAAATATGTATATTATTCCGCGCCCAAGGGGCTGCTAACCCCCGATAATGCTGTTATTAGAAAAATCCTGAAACAACTCAACTTTGATTTTTAATTTTAACAATAATTATTTAATTTTATTGCAAATATTATATACAAAAATAATTAAAAAACCGCTGCCAATACATTGGCACTTAACTTCCTCAAAATAATGTATTTATTCATTTTTAAAAAAAATTTTTATAACAATAATTGTATCATACCAAATTTTCTTTATGAATATTCGTAATAAATTAATATATATTTTTCGAAAATTCATTCTTGTTACTCTTTTTCTCGTGCGACAACCCGATATTTTTATAAATCAATTTTTTCAAAATATTATCACATGTTCAATTAGTTTTATTTTAAACCTCACATATCTTTCGTCGTAATAGTTCGATTTTATTGGGCAACGAATTATGACACATATGAATGTTTATTATAAAGTCACCAATGAAGTCAATCAGTCAAGAGACTTTCAAATAACGATTATTCTATACCATGAATATTTAACTGGCGGAGGAAGGAAATAGGTTCGGAGTTGTCTTTGCAGAGAGTATTTATTTTTAAATGCTTTCTGTAATTGTTGAGGAAAGGAGGAACAACTCCCGTGGTTTAGTAGGGCTACAGGTGACGGACTCCACGGATTTATCTCTCTAAAGTGCATATTTTATTATTCAACTAATTCAATAATTTTATCATGTCATAGAATTCTGAACTAGTAAAAGAAATATTTTCATGTATTTCATGAGAATGAATTAAAAAAAGTCCAACGCGCTAATAGCAATACCTCAATGGTAGCGTGGAAAATGCTAATAAATTAAATACCTATAAAATCCATATTTATATGTACAATTTTCATGTTAATTTTCAGTATGCAGTCACACAAAAATTTCCGAAGCTTTCGTACATACAAGCGCTCCGATTATATTGACTTGTCTCTACATAACGTTTCCGAATCATCTGATGATTTTCACAAAAAAAAGTAGCAGAATTATTTTTTATGGTGCACCTTCAACTTTGGGTAATATTTTAAATCCATAATATTTTGAAAACTTAAAAATAAATTCTAACAAATTACGAAACTCTGTATTACATATATTCGTTTATTACACTTATGAATGTTTATTATAAAGTCACCAATCAAGTCAATCAGTCAAGAGACTTTCCAAAAAGGCTACAACAAAAATACTGGCATATTCTGCAAGTAAAATGCAAACTTTTCCCCAATCAATGTTCTATACAAACAATTTCGATATTTTGAGTAAAAAATAAAAATAATCTTTTGAAATTTCAACCAAATATATTCTTCAATGAGTATAATAAGTGGTTAAAACTTGATCGCGCTGTAAATTACCCTCAATAAAAAACAAAAGCAAGTGAACAACACGCACGCATAGCACGTGTTATTTTCATTTTCTAGTATAGATATATCCAAAAAATTACGATTTGAAAAGAAGGCTAAATCAGTTTTAACCTCGAATATCTCTGAAATTCATAAACGAATCTTTTACTCTAAAAACGCATATAATAAATAATATACACTCTACATCTCCGCCAAATTAAAAAAAAATTAAAACAAGTTTTCTTTAGTTATCAGGCGACAAATAAAATAACTTTGTAAAATAGGAAAATTTTGAATATCAAAAAGTAATCGTACGATCTTGATGAAAATTCATATACATAAGATCTATATCACATACAAAATTGTCTAGAAATCTGTAGCTGATTCATAGAACCGTTCTCGAGAAATTACGATTTAAAAAAAAGTTTAAAAAATTGTAACCTCAAATATCTCTGAAATTTATGGACCAATTATTTTGCCCAAAGAACTCGACCAAGAGCTATCAAAAATCTACCTCTACAAGGAATTTTGAAGAAATTACGACAATTTTCCCTCCGGAATCGTTGGACATACAAAACTCATTTTTTTCATTTTTCAGGTTTTACGGGTTTGTCAATAAAAAAGAACCGTGATAGCTAGAAATTTTTTTTTTAGAAAATATAGGTATTTTAATTCTCTTTTAAATGCTACCTATCCCATTCTGATACATACAGCCGTTCTCGAGAAATTACGATTCGAAAAAGAGGTTACAAAAATTTTAACCTCAAAAATCTCTGAAATTTATGAACCAATCATCTATCCCAAAGAAAGGTGCAGGTGGCAACCAAAAATCTACCTCTACAAGGAATTTTGAAGCGATTAACACAATTTTACTCCCGTAAATTGTCGCCACCTAAAACACGTTTTTTTCATTTTTTCATTTTTTTCTCAAAAACTAACCAACAGAATGGATTCAATTTTATACAGATTATAGCTATTCATAATCTCAATTATCATAATTTTTCTCAAAAAAATTGACCATTTAGTTTGGGAGTTATAAGCATTTAAAAAAAAAACACGTTTTTGTTAATAACAAAATAACCGTGATAGCTAGAGAAATTTTTTTTTTTTTAAATATAGGTTTTTTATGCTCTTTCGAACGCTACCCATCCGATTATAAAATTTAAATCCAATCATTAAAAGAAATCAAAAATAAATTTTTCGAAAATGAAAAATTCGACGTAAAACAAAAACGAATCAGTTAGTCGTAAAAAATTATGTTTTTCCCAAATTCGGAATCAAAAAACAAAAAAAAATGAGACCCGTCCGGTTAAAATCAACCGCGTCGATCCGAAAATAAAGCGGTATACATACACACACACACACACACATCCATACAGACATTTTCTAAAATCATGTGACACAAACTTCTAACACCTTTATTCATGTTTCTAGAGCAATTTAAAATTTTACTATTACAAAGCTTCCTCTATGAGGAAGCAAAAAGTTTTTCCGAAATAAAATATAAGGCTAGCTACCCACGCTAATTTGGCATTTCAAAGAGAAATATTTTTCATTTTGTTTCATTTTAAATTTTAATCTGAACTCGGGATATCTAGAAAAAATCTATTTTAGGGGTGAGATTTAGGTGTGCGTTTTACCGCTTTAACAATAGGTAATTGGGCCCATAAAAAAAAATTAGCCCAAATAAAAATAAATTACGCATTACATAACATAAAATATTTATTTTAACGGTTCGAAAGTATTTTGCGCTTAAGGGGTTGTTTACCCCCGATAACGCTTGTATTTGCAAAAATTCTGAAATACGTCAACTTTAATTTTTTATTTTAAGACCAAAAATGATTTTTATAATAATCAATTAATTTTATTACAAATATTATATACAGAAATAGTTTAAAAAATAAGGTTTTTCTGAAATAAAAAGTAAGGGTTGTCACGCCCTGGGACCAAACTATACTTGCTAGTGTCGTCATTCAAAGAGAAGAATTTTCCAATTTGTTTCATTTCAAAACATTAATTAGAACTAAAGATATTAAGAAAAAACCGTTCTCGGGGGTAAATTTTAAGGGCGGTTTTCTCCCCTTTAATATCGGTTTGGGCCGATAAAAAACATACCTGTTTCTTATTTTTCGGTCCTCTACAACATATCAAAAATTCAGGAAAATCAGAGGCGGACACCTCGATCCGTTTCCTTGTGAGTCCATCTATTAAACATGTTATTTTTTATTCCGACTGCTGCTCAGGACAAAACAAAAACAAAATTGCAGCTGGTATGCTATCACCTTTTCAAGGAACTAGCTTGGAAACTATCGGTCACAAATGGTTTTGTATTCAAATTCACCGCCCTTAAGATTGGTACAACGTAGTCCGTGAAGCAAAAAATAACAAACTTTTTGAAGTTATAGAGATGACACTGAGCGAGATTTATAATTTTGAAAAATTGTTCCCAGATGTATTTACTATGCGATAACAAAATGATGATAAAAATAAATTTTATTGGAGAGATGTTAGGTGGTTAAGATATAAAAAAGGACAGCAGGGAATTATTTATTACAAAACCGCAACCTACAAAGAGGATCCATTTTTAAAATTTAACATAAGAAGAAACAATAAAAATGCAAGAAAAATTTAATATTCGATATACAAAATCAAATTCAATGCGCTTACAAAATTCGATTACCTATAGGCAAAGAAAAAAAGAAAGATTTACTTGATGTTTTAAAACTTTTGCGCCCAGAGACAAAAATGTTATTACTAGTTATATTATATTATTATTAATTGAAAGTCGACAACAATCTTAAGACTACAGACCCTGATCTAGAAGATATTGCTTTATTAAATGAAACACTAGAAGATTTACAGTCAGAAGATGCAAATTTAACACAAGATACGGGAAGAAATAAAAAAAAAAGAGAAATACAGAAAGTGATGTCAGTTTAAAAAAAGACGCTAATTTAAAAAAAAATGTGATTTTAGATGAAGATTCTAACTTAAAACAAAATAATAATGAAGAAATCACACAAAATAAACAATCAATAAATTTAACTATAAAGCCTGAAGTAAGATCATCCAATCGTGCCAAAAAACTCAATCAAATGAAATGTATGTTTATTATTAACGTAAATAAATAATTACTGGTATAATTTTCTGTAAATATAATGAATAAATTTTCTATTAACCAAAACATAATTTTTTATTATGTAGATAGAAATCTCACATCCTTTTTGAAAAATATTGATTTGTAGGCTATATTAAGTGAGGCATATTCGGTTAAGCGGTTTTTTCCGGGCACAGGTGTAGTTAAGTGTTTATTTGCTCTTTCAAAGCGTTTCAGATTTCCGGACCAAGTCTACATGAAAAAGGTTAGTTAGAAGGTATAAATTCGGATGCTAAATCAATTTTGACAACCAAGTGGGTTAGGTCATTATTCCGGGAAGCCACAGATATACGTTCATTGGAATACCTTCCGGAAAGGTTTTCTGTAAGATTAGAATGAAAATTGTGAACATATTTTTTCTATTGTAATGGATATCGCTTTTGACTTTCTTAAAATATTTTGTCTTAATCAAATAGGGTTATTTTTTTACTATATCATATCTTTTACTTCTTTCAGTCAATGTATGCTCAACAAATTATATGTAAGTACATTCAAATTCTTCACTGGAAATCAAACAAATGGAAGTTGTGAAATCAATTATCGATAGTCAAGTAATGCAAACCATTCTTCGAAAAACTGTATGACTATGTTCTCAGAAATGTATTCAAATTTCTTCATTCTTCTATACAAATTAAACACAAGAAAGTACTGAAATCAATTAATTGTAGTCACGTACCGGCCATAAGAAATTTTCGTACCGCGCGTGTAAAATTACATTTTTCTCCCACGTTGTAACTTCAAAATTATTCAGCCAGCGGGCATAAAGTACTACACAACGTCCAAGGGGCCCAATAACTCACATAATCCTACAAAACTTTATAGTGATACGTACTTTACGCTTGTGTGGGCGAAAATTATTCTAATTATATAACTATAATGCCTTCTTTTTATTTCTAAAATTCATAAGAATTTTTTCAGGTATTTACGAAAAGTCAAAGCCTGTATAAAAAAATTACACAGTTACCAACTATTTTTCATTATTCCTCCGCAATTTTGAACTTTCTATAATATTACGCTGTGACATACACAACCAGCTGTACGATACGCACGCACACATCCATGAGCAAAACATCAACAAAGGCCCGGCTCACCGATCGCGAACAGATGGTTGCGCGCGCTCGGCGAAAATTAGCGACTCTCTCTCAAGCGGCGCCTCTGACGTCACAATGTAAGCACCTTTGTTGTCATGCGTGAGAGAGAAGAGTAGACAGCCGATTAGTACTTAAAGGACCACGATTCTAGGAATCGACACGCACTTGTGTCCGAGCTTCTGCCTTGAACACTCTCCCAAAAGCATTACGCTTCGGTGAGTGATGCTGGTGACCCCTTGCGCTCGTTAAAATATTGTAAATATACTCTTGTAATCTATTTCTATTTATCCTCAAAATAAACTCATTTAATATTATATTTGTTGATAAGTGATAGAATCAATCATACATCTGACAATAGTACACCTAAGGATCTCTACCTTACCAACCTCCCACGGCACGATAGAAGGCCCTCAGCGCCGTCTATTTACCCGGCAATCTTATCTAACGGCGCGGTAGCAGTCACTCAGCACTAACCACTTACCCGATTTCCAACGCAGCACGGTAGCAGCCAATCAGCGCTAACTACTTACCTGCACCACCTACCTACCTTCTATCTGCATCGACGGCACGGACTCCGGTACACTGCGCGCCGGTATCTTACCCTGAGATCGGAAGAAAATCCCGAAACCGATAAATCGCTCGAGTCCAGTACACGAACTTTTAGAAATTATCATTAATTACCAAGTAACGACATCTTGCTTCGTACGGATAAACTCAATTATCAAAGTAAAATCTAACAAATTTGAGAGCTGTAATTACTTCGGTACGTTACAGTTGGCGCCCGAACAGGGACTCGAGCAGACTAAAATACGTGGGGGGTATTTTCGGAAAAAGGGTCATGATACCAGATCGACACAATATCTTTTTAGAGAGCCGCATAGAAGCGCGAATTGCAGATTTGACGACACGGATGGACGAGATTGAGGAGGCAGATCATCAATATCACGCGGCTACTCAGTATTTAATGGGCCAGATAAAGGAATTACGCGGTATCGTGAGTAGACAAGGCCATGCTTTATTAATAATGTCGGAAGATCTTGCGAAAGCTAGACAGCGCGTTAATGAGCTTGACAGAGAAAGTGAAAAATTGGAATTCACGGTAAAAGCAGTTGCAAGTAGAACCTGTAAAAATGAAAAAATATTAAACATGAGAATGGATTGTATCGAAGATAAAATTCGGGATATAACCGATTCATTTAAAAAATTGTCGATCCACGATGATTAAAATATACATATTATAAAAGTTGCAAATGAAATTTCCAAGAAAAAATTAGTTTCCACTATATAAATCGACATGAAACGCGTAACGCATAATGCATAACGCATAACGTGTAACGCAAAATTTTGTAACGCTATACTAGAAGCGAAGAGAGAGCGAGAGAGAAAGGGGGGCAGAGCGAGAGAGATAGAGGGTGGGGGGGGCAGAGAGAGAGGCAGAGAGAGAGACAGAGAGAGAGACAGAGAGAGACAGAGAGAGAGACAGAGAGAGAGAGAGAGAGAGAGAGAGACAGAGAGAGAGACAGAGAGAGACAGAGAGAGAGACAGAGAGAGAGAGAGAGACAGAGAGAGACAGAGAGAGACAGAGAGAAAGAGAGAGAGAGAGACAGAGAGACAGAGACAGAGAGAGAGAGAGAGAGAGAGAGAGAGAGAGAGAGAGAGAGAGAGAGAGAGAGAGAGAGAGAGAGAGAGAGAGAGAGAGAGAGAGAGAGAGAGAGAGAGAGAGAGAGAGAGAGAGAGAGAGAGAGAGAGAGAGAGAGAGAGAGAGAGAGAGAGAGAGAGAGAGAGAGAGAGAGAGAGAGAGAGAGAGAGAGAGAGAGAGAGAGAGAGAGAGAGAGAGAGAGAGAGAGAGAGAGAGAGAGAGAGAGAGAGAGAGAGAGAGAGAGAGAGAGAGAGAGAGAGAGAGAGAGAGAGAGAGAGAGAGAGAGAGAGAGAGAGAGAGAGAGAGAGAGAGAGAGAGAGAGAGAGAGAGAGAGAGAGAGAGAGAGAGAGAGAGAGAGAGAGAGAGAGAGAGAGAGAGAGAGAGAGAGAGAGAGAGAGAGAGAGAGAGAGAGAGAGAGAGAGAGATGCACGAGCATGGTAGCCAGGTTTCGGTTGGTGTAAAAGGCCGGTCTGCTTAGATGGAGTTGGGCGCTCCGGGAGGTAGGATACCTGTGGGTCAGGCCTTTTAATTGTTTTATTAAATGTTTAATTATTCTTTTTCTTTTCAGCTAAAAATGTATACCTCATCAGGTATACATGAACATTGATAACTTACCACGAACGTTGAAAACTTATTGCGAACATTGAAAAGTTACTATTACCATTGGAAACTTGCCATTACCATTGAAAACTTACCATTACCATTGAAAACTTACCATTACTATTGAGAACTTACCATTACCACTGAAAACTTACCATTACCACTGAAAAACTTACCATTACACTGAAAACTTACCATTACCATTGAAAACTTACCATTACCATTGAAAACTTACCATTACCATTGGAAACTTACTATTAACATGGAAAACTTACAATTAACATTGAATATTTACCACTAATATTGAAAACTTACCATTAAAATTAAAAACTTAAGAACATTAAACATCTAACATAGCAATCGAAAACTTACCACGAACATTGAGAACTTACCACGAATAGTGAGAACATATGACGCATATTGAGAATTTATTACGAATATAGACAACTCAAATCTTAACATTGTCATTTTGAATTTCAGCATCAAACACATATATCATTACTGTTGAGCATTTATCACTATTATTGAATCTTGGTACTTTTATTATTGTTTCTAATTTATCATTATCATTGAAACACATTAAGCTTCAACACCATTATTAAAAACCGCTGCCAATTCATTGGCACGTAGCTTCCTGAAACTTAATTTACTGATTCCTTTAATTAATTTTTAATTCCAATATTTAAAATTTAATACTTCAGAAAGACAGAAATAATAAAACTCCAACATAATTTATTCAAAGTTTTATAGATTATACATTTCCACAAAATTTCACATACATAAAATATATATCACAATTGCCTATAAATTTGCAACTGATATTTAGATCTCTATGTATTTGAATGCAATTTATAGCATTCGAAACATAATTAAATTACCTATATTTTCTAAAAAAAAAAAAATCAATTTTCTAGCTATCACGGTTCTTTTGTTATTAACAGAAATGTAAAAATTAAAAAATAAAAAAAAAATGAGGTTTGGATGTTCAACTATTACGATAGTAAAATTGTCTTATTCGCTTCAAAATTCATTGTACAGGTATATTATTGATAGTTCTCGGCAGAGTTTTTTTGGCAAAATGATTGGTTCATAATTTTCAGAGATATTATAAACTAAAATTATCTTTTTCTAAATTAAATTAAATTTAATTATAAACTAAATTAAAAAAAAATTATAAATTAATCCTCAAGAAATAGATTTTAAAAATGTCTAGAAAAATTTTAACCTCAAATATTTCTGAAATTTATGAACCAATCACTTTGCCAAAAGAACTCATCCGAGAACTATCAATAATATACCTTTACATTGAATTTTGAAGCGAATAAGACAATTTTACTCTTGTAATAGTTGAACATATAAAACTTATTTTTTTTTTCATTTTTCAATTTTTACGTTTTTGTTAATAACAAAAGAACCGTGATAGCTAGTGAATTAATTTTTTTTTAGAAAATATAGGTAATTTAATTCTCTTTCGAATACCACCCACCCCATTTAGATACATAGAGCCGTTCTCGAGAAATTACGATTTAAAAAAAAAATTAAAAAAATTTTAACCTCAAATATCTTCGAAATTTATGGATCAATCCTTTTGCCCAAAGAACTCACTCGATTGGTATACAAAATCTACCCCTACAAAGAATTTCAAAGTGATTAAGCCAATTTTACTATAGTTATTGAACGACAAAAAAAATCACTTTTTTATAAATTATTTTTTTCTCAAAAAATAATGAATAAAAAAACCTAAAAATTTAGTAAGTTATAGTACTTAATATCCTTTATAACCAAAAAAATATTCATGTTAATATCTTTTTTTTAATTTAGAAATATAACCTACTTACAAAAAATTACGTTTTCATCAATAACTTATGAAGAAATATAGCTACCGACTTTTTTTTTTTTTTAAATTGTAGATAATTTTATCCTACAAACAGAGAAATCATTACATATAAACAATATTTGTTCTAAATATTAAAAAAATCGAAAAAAAAATTTTGAAAATAAAAAAATGGCTATAAAAAAAAAATTAAATTTTACAAAAATAGAATATTGACCCCAATTGTGGAAGCAAAATCTAAAAAAATGATCACTCTCCCGTTAAAATCGGTCGAGTAGATCATGAGATATCAGTGTATACGGACATACATACACACACATACATACACACACACACACACACACACACACACACACACACACATCCATACGGACATTTTCTAAAAATAGTGTATTTCGATTCCAAATTTGCTAAATAACATTTCTAACACACTATCTCATAAACTTTTTTTTTTACTATCACAAAGCTTTATCTATGAGGAAGCAATATAAACCTATATAGTTAAACATATTATATGATTTTTGTTGTATTTACTACAATTATCCATCATTGTTTTATATTTTATCTGTTAATTATTATGTTAAGGATATATATTGTTAAAAATTAATCTATATTTATTTGGAATTGGAAGTTCTTCTTCAATCCTCTCACTACATATTTTCACTAGTTCATTAAATAAATACGAAAGGGTTAGTGAAACATAGATTTGATATTGTATAAAGAACTAAAAGATAGAATTTCAGCTAAACGAAGAGCCGAATGATAGACAACCTAATCATGGAAGGTCTAGAATTAGACGATTAGAGGAGATATCAATTATTAGACAACGGCAGCGTACTCAAACAGCTGAAAGAGTTAGAAGGTATAGAGAGCGTATTCGTACTAATCGCGATGTGAATTCACAATCTGTTGAAAATGTGGATATTCCCAATTCTCAAAATTCGTCAGAATTTAGTGGAAATAATCCGAATTTATTAAGTCGCAGAAGCAGATCACGCTTAAGACAAATATCAGAAGAGAGATTGATTATTGCAGAAAGGCGGTGTACTCAAGGAGCTGAGAGAGCTAGAAGGTTTAGAGAGCGTATTTGTACTAATCGCGATGTGAATTCACAATCTGGTGAAAATTTGGATATTCCCAATTCTCAAAATTCGTCCGAATTTAGTGAAAATAATCCGAATTTATTAAATCACAGAAGTAGATCACGCTTAAGACAAACATTAGAAGAGAGATCGATTATTGCAGAAAGACGGCGTACTGAATGACCTGAGAGAGCTAGAAGGTTTAGAGAGCGTATTTGTACTAATCGCAATGTGAATTCACAATCTGTTGAAAATGTGGATATTCTCAATTCTCAAAATACGTCCGAATGTAGTGGAAACAATCCGAATTTATCAAATCGCAGAAGTAGATCACGCTTAAGACAAACATCAGAAGAGAGATCGATTATTGCAGAAAGACGGCGTACTCAAGGAGCTGAGAGAGTAACGCAATCTAGAGTTAGATATCGTAAACCGGAACATGATGATGAAGTAGTTGAATTCGAACGTCCAGGATGCGAAAGAAATATTGATAATCAAAGATTACTGGAACAGAACATAAATATTTTATAAAGCGATAATGTCAACAAACAATATTTAGGGGAAATGAATGTTTTATGTAAACATTGTAATGCGAAACACTTTGCAGCTGAAAAGGTGTTTAATAAAGATAATTCATTTCATGATTGTTGTGGGCATGGATCAGTTGAATTAGAACCCATTCCAGATTTTCCAGCTGAATTACGTTTATTATTTGAAAATCATCATGTAAAAAGTAGGGGGTTCTTTGCACGTATTCGGAATTATAATAGTTCGTTTTCATTTGCATCCTTTAATGCAAATTTAGTTAATTTTCCTATCATAGGAAGAGCTCCGTATTTTTTTGAGATACAAGGACAAGTCTATTACTAAATAAATGAAGCTTTATATCCATCGGAAAATGAAAATCCTCAGTATGGTCAAATTTTTATTGTTGATCCTGAAAAGGCTGTTGATTACAGGATGGCAGGTAAATTAGGATTCGATAGAGAAATTATGGATAATTTAGAACAAATGTTAAGAGAATGTAATATATTTGCAAAGTCATATGAAATGATGAAAGAAGAAATTAACCATCAACGTGAATTATTAGGTAATGATACTGAACCTGAATTATAATTATTATTTAGTTTAAAACCTGGGTACGATCGTAATAGATATAATTTGCAAAGAGTAAACGAAGTTGCTGCTGTGTTTAGTATAACAGCTGATGGTGATATTCCTGAATCATATGTGACGATTCGGAATAAAGACACGCGAGTATTGCGATCGATAAGTTTGATGGATCCAAATGTGGAATCTATGGTCTACCCATTATTCTATCCTCATGGATCGCAAGGTTGGCATAAAAATATAATGAAAAAAAAATAGTAACTTAAATGTTGAGGCAGGTAATGTAAATAATGATCAATGTGAGCGACACGATCGTCATGTAACTAGGTGTTCTTGTATCAAATATAGAATTAGTGTGAAATCTGATATATTTAATGCATTTTTATTAGGGCGTAGATTATTTCAACAATGGATCGTTGATAGTTATGTTAAAATAGAGAAAGATCGAATTGAGTATGTTCGTAATCATCAAAAACAGTTACGTGTTGAATCATATCAAGGATTAATCGATCATTTAAATAATAATGCGAATAACATGAATTGCCAAATAGGTAAAATGATCATCTTACCATCAACATTTGTTGGTTCTCCTAGGTATATGATGCAAAATTATCAAGATGCTATGGCTATAGTTCGTAGTAAAGGAAAACCTGATTTCTTTATTACAATGACACGTAATCCTAATTGGCGTGAAATTCGAGAAAATCTATTTCCGGGCCAACAGGCTTCAGACAGGCCATATATATGCGCGCCGGCTTTTCATTTGAAAAAAGAACGTCTAATATTACTTATAACAAAAGAAAAGTATTTTGGTGATGTTTCAGCTCATGTTCATGTGGTTGAATTCCAGAAACGAGGTTTACCTCATGCACACATTTTAATTACTTTGAAGATGGTTATAAGTTGACGACCGTTAATGATATCGATAAATTTATCTCTGCAGAAATTCCTGATTTAGAGATAGATCCGGTATTATATAACATTGTAGTTTATAATATGATTCATGGTCCATGCGATAGTAGATGTATAGTAGAAGGTAAATGCTCAAAGCATTATCCGAAAGAATTTCGTGAGGAAACGGTAATGTCATCTGATGGATGTTCATATTACAGAGGAAGACATAATGGCAGATCAATAGTGCATCATAATCAAACAGTAGATAACCGATTTGTTGTGCCATATTGTCCACAATTACTGCGTATATTCAATTGCCATATAAACGTAGAAGTGGTTTCCAGTGTAAATCAGTAAAATATTTATATAAATATGTATACAAAGGACATGATGCTGCGAATATAACAATTGAGGATGCAAATAATGAGACTATAATAAATCACGACGAAGTACGTAATTATATAGAAACTAGATACGTTAGTCCAGTTGAAGCATGTTATCGTATTCTAAGTAAACTACTGCAGTGTAAAAGTCATAGCATAACACGATTATCTGAAAAATAGTAATATATATGGGATCCTGTGAGGGCCAATACGTAGAAGGAAAACACAATTGTAGCTTGTGCGACGCTTCGTCAGTTTGATTACTGACCTCTTCAGGCTTTATTAAAAAAATATACAAAATGACTAGAATTTATTTTACAATTAAGCAGAGATAATAAATTAACAATAATAATTATACCAGGCTTACCACAACAAAAAATCTATGCTAATAAAAGATGACTTTATTAGCAACGTCGAACGAATAAAGTCAATGTTATGGGAAACCGTACACATCTCTACTTATATATATACGAGTCAGTTTGTTTACATATATAAAGTCATAATAGAAAGTTAAAGAGCGATTTGTATACATTATTTCAATTTTGTGTATCGTCTGTTTTGTTAACTGTATTTTTTGTACTATTGATGTAAATCATTTCTGAAATTTTTCGTTTTTTGTAATCAACTTCTTTATCCAATATTTGTGTATTCTCCCAATCTATAATGTGGGAGTTGTTTTGAGCATGTACAGCTATCATGGATTTGTCTTTCTTATCTTTTTCTTGTTCTTTGATTCGAATTTTTTAAAACTCTTTTAGGTTCTCCCACATATGTAGCAGGATAGGTCTTGCAGTTGATCTTATATACAACCCCACACGTATTCATTTTTTCAAGTGTATCCTTCCCAAGCTTAATAACGTTATTAAGTTTTTTATTGATGAGTGGCACCGTGCGTATATTGTGTTTGGAAAGAATTCTACTACATTTATGAAAAAATTCTTCTTGGAATGGAATAGAAACAATAAGGATGGAGATCACTGTTGGAGGATGTCGTTTTGTTGGAGTATTTTATTTTGCCAAGACTGTTGTGAATGCAATTGTCTATGAATGTTTTAGGATAGTCATTTAAGAACAGTATTTGTCTAATTTTACGAATGTTAATATTATGGAATTCTTCATTAGATAACAGAATCGCTCTATCCACTAAGTTAGAAATAATATTTCTTTTTTGTTGTACAGTGTGGTTAGAGTTATAATTTAATAATCTTTCGGATGCCATTGGTTGTTGGTACCAATTTGTAATTATTTTGTTGTTTGATGTAATGAGGGTAATATCCAAAAAGATTATTTGATTATTAACTTCTATTTCATGTGTAAATTTTAAGTGTTCATTATAATTATTAAAAATATTTAAAGTTAATTCCAAATCATCTTTTCCAATGCATAATAATATGTCATCAACCTATCTATAGTAGAAGAGAGGGACAATATTGTATTTTCTTTTTAGTGTGTCTAAACAGTAGTTTTCAAGATTTTCCATGACTATGTCAGCAAATAAGGGAGAGATGGGTGATCCCATAGGTGTGCCAAATATTTGTTTATATATGGTGTCATTAAAAGTGAAAAAGGTGTTATCATATAAGAATTTAACTGCATTGCGAATTTCATCATACGGAATTCTGCAATTATTGTGAATGTATGTAAAGCGTCTATCTTTTAGTGTGATGTGTGTGTCTTTGTAAAACCGATTCACAAGGAATGTTGGTAAACAAAGACTTGACATCTAATGATATTAAAACATACTCATCAGGAATAACAACCTCTTTTATTTTCTTTTTTAATATGAAACTATTGTCGATATGTGAGTGTGGCTCTGGTATACAGGTTTTTAATTCATTGAGAATAGTTTTTGATAAGAAATGAGTTGGGCTACCAATAGTTGAAATGATCGGTCTTAACGGTATATCGGTTTTATGAATTTTAGGTAAGCCATAAGCTCTAGGGAGACAAGTATCTGTCTGAGTTAGTTGGTATGGGTGGTATTGTTTATGTAGATATTTGTTGTTATTCCACGAAGACAAATACTTTTATACTAGCGATTGTAGTTTGATCAACGGATTTTTATTGATGATTTTATATGTATTTTTATGTTCTAGTAATTTGTACATTTTGTTATAATAATCTGTCGTGTTTATGCACACAGTGAGATTACCTTTATCTGAGGGTGTAAAAAAAATATGTGGATTTTCTTTCAGAAACTTTCTAGTTGCAGTTAATTCCTTTGAAAATTGTCTATTTTTTAGTGTGATGTGTGTGTCTTTGTTAATATAATTTTTTATCGTGTTAGAAATATTTTCACGGATCTCATCTTTTACTTCCTTATTGATTTTCAAATTATTAAGTTTACATTCCAGACTTTTTATTGTAGTAACTATGTCTGTTTTGTCTATGTAAGGAACGGTGTTAAATTTGGGCCCCAACGATATCACCTTCAATACCGATTCTGGGATGTGCGTGTCAGATTTTTAACCCAATTTTGTCTGTTTGTAAACACTTGTTTTTTATGTTTATTCATCAAAACATCTAATTTGTGATTAAGTTTAGAGGATTGTACTGAAAATATTCGGGAACTTTTTTCTTCAGTTATTGTGAAAAAGTTTTCAAGAATTTTCGGGTCAATATTAGAATGTCCTATTACAGTTTTAAGTTTGTTCAATTGTTTTTGTAAAAAATGTATGTGTATGTTACAATCTTTAATTTCAAGCTTTAAAATTCTATGGAGAAGTTTTCGATTTTCCTTTATAAACCGTTGGGAGCAACACTTACTATGAAACGTTGTGTGGTTGAGGCCTTCTAACGAATTCGTGGTGTTGCTGGGGAAGACACATTACTTCTGCATCGTAAAAGAAATGTATTGCGGGCGTTGGATTCCGCTAGTTGATATCTCTGTTTTAGCCAAGATTTCAATAGGTGTGTAAAGTAAAAGCCATAGTGTGTTGCTATATGTTGGAAAAACCCAGCACAGGACAGGTCCTGCTACATATGTGAGAGAAACTAAAAGAGCTTTAAAAATTGGAATCAAAGAACATAAAAAAGATAAGAAAGACAAATCCATGATAGCTGTACATGCTCAAAACAACTCCCACATTATAGATTGGGAGAATACACAAATATTGGATAAAGAAGTTGATTACAAAAAACGAAAAATTTCAGAAATGATTTACATCAATAGTACCAAAAATACAGTTAACAAAACAGAGGATACACAAAATTTAAATAATGTATACAAATCGCTCTCTAACTTTCTATTATGACTTTATATATGTAAACAAACTGACTCGTATATATATATATATATATATAAGTAGAGAGGTGTACGGTTTCCCATAACATTGACTTTATTCGTTCGACGTTGCTAATAAAGTCATCTTTTATTAGCATAGATTTTTTGTTGTGGTAAGCCTGGTATAATTATTATTGTTAATTTATTATCTCTGTTTAATTGTAAAATAAATTCTAATCATTTTGTATATTTGTTTAATGAAGCCTGAAGATGTCAGTAATCAAACTGACGAAACGTCGCACAAGCTACAATTGTGTTTTCTTTCTACGTATTGGCCCTCACAGGATCCCATATATATTACTATTTTTCACATTAACAATGGAGGGTGCCTCTATCAACTTTAATAACACGATTATCTGTTCATTTACCTAAACAGTAGTCGATTGTAATTGAAGATTTAAATAATTGTTTAGTTATGTAATTAAGATTTAAAACAATTCCACATTTACAAATATTATTTAGTTTTACTTTAGTGATGATTTGACTGATTATTTAAAATAATTTTTAGTTAAGAGTGTTCCGAAAACTACCTAAAGTGGCCCCTATCGCCGCGGGATTCCAAATCACCTACTCACACCTCGCACAATTCTTACATACACAAAACTATTTCGTTTTCGCTTACAGGTCTACCGCGACTGTTAAGGCGAGCAGTAACTCGCGAGCCGCGAACGCGGCAACATCAAGCGCACCCGCACTACACACGAACAATTTTCTTTGCCTTTACGGCCTTGTAAATACTACTTAGTGATAATTAAATTAGAAGTTTAACCAAGTGATCGCCTTTTTACTATTCCCAAGCTTTTCCCTCCTACTGACTCTAATTCAAAACAATTTCTGGTCCTTCGAGCCGGATACCCCAGAGGAATCACAGCAAATCTACAGCACAACTCAGTGAAGTGTATGCGGAAAAGCTGATAATCAAGAGCAACTCTCAGCAACGTAGATGTGGAATAGAAAAAACCGAAAGCATAAGGCAAAACGATCAAAGAAAGTGAAATTATCGAATTTCGCCCTAAGGAACTCCTAGTGTTAGTGTGTGTGTGTGTAGGTCGCGTCGAATAAGCTGTGTTTACATTTCGCTCGTTCACGACTCTTCTCAAGCCTTCTCGCTTGTTGTAGCGTGCCGAAGCGCGCGCTCGTGAGGTTCCGATTCGTCTCCTCTTTACTCACCTTCGAGGTATCTACCTCGCTCTTCGCGCATCGATAGTCGCTGTGCCTTGTGCTGGCTATCGCTCGCACTAAAACAATATTCGCTGCTGCCCCCTCTACCCAAGCTCCTGAGTCGACGTCCCGTAGGATGCCTAATATCGCTATCCCTCAATTCTCAGGCGAGTACTCTGAATGGGCACCCTTCAAGGACATGTTTACCGCCTTCCTAAAACATGATTCCAAGCTCAAAGACGTCGAGCGTCTTTATTACTTGAAAAGCAGCCTTTCAGGCGAAGCCGCTGAATTGATAAAGAACGTTCCGGTCACGGAAGAAAATTATAATCGCGCTTGGACACGGTTAACCACGCATTATGATAATAAGCGAAAACTAATTCATTTATGTCTGGAGTCACTGTTTCAGCTCAGCAATGTCTCTACCGAATCGGCCAGTGCCTTGAAGGCCCTGAGAAACAGAACTACCGAAATTCGCGAGACCCTAGAGGCACTGAAACAACCGGTCGAAAAGATGGATGACCTCCTAGTTCATGTTACTGTTCGACGTTTCGATCCAAGGACACGGAGGGACTGGGAGTTATCTTTGGGAGATACCTCAATACCCACGACCTGGGCTGAGTTGGACAGCTTTCTCAAATCGCGCATTGAAGCGCTGGGAATGACACCAGGCCAGAAGCCTGCCTTACCGACTGGCAATCAACCGTCGGCAAGGAAGGCACCGTCAATCTCAATCAAGCCCAAGCCGTCTGCAGGCCTAACCATGCGCAATGCTACAACGCCTCGAATTCGTCGCTGCTCTTATTGCCAGGGAGAACATTATATTAACGCATGTGACATATTTCGTGCTTGCTCTGTGGATAACCGCAACAAATTTGTTTCAGAAAAGCAGCTCTGCCTTAATTGCCTTGGCGTGCACCGCTTTGCAGACTGTCGATCTAGAGGCACATGTGCATCGTGTCATGGTCGTCACCATACGCTCCTTCATCGAGAATCTCGCACCTCCGAGCCAAGTTCCGCTCAACTCCAAGGGGGTCATCAATTCACTCAACAAAAGGATCAAATGGTCAGTGAACCTTCTGGTCCAGTCACGACAATGCTCGTCACTGCAATTCCTGTCGGGACGCACGTAGCTTCAACGCCAACTGCTAGTACGTCGCACTCTATACAGGCTCTATCAAAACCGCGAGCCATCCTACTCGCCACCGCCCTAGTTCGCGTATCTACTGAACGAGATCGCACTGCCTACACTCGAGTGCTTGTTGATCCCTGTTCAGAGGCATCATTCATAGCAGAATCACTCGCTCAACGATTAAGAGTACCTCGTCAATCCGCTTTCGTGCCTGTCACAGGCGTGGGAGCAACGAGTAGCCACACAGCTAAGTCAAAAACTTCAGTCTTGATTTCTCCTCATTTCAAGAGTAATAATCATTGGAAATTAACGGCACTAATCTTGCCTCGACTCACGGACTACGTGCTCGCTCCTCAGTCAATATCAAATTTTAGTACTCTCTTAAATGGTGTGACTCTCGCTGATCCCAAAATAGATTCGACTGATCCAATCGAGATGATCATCGGAGCAGATCTCTACCCACAGCTGATAGAACAAGGCCTTCGCAAAGGCACAGAAGAAGGCATCATCGCTCAAGCCACCGCACTAGGGTGGATTCTTACTGGCGCTGTCAACACTTTAGTAAATGATTCAAGGAACGTGTCAAGTTTCGCCTGTCATATCGACCTCAACTTGTCGACGCTCCTTGCTCGTTTTTGGCAGCAAGAAGAAGTCGAGCCTACAAAGCCTACACCGCTTTCCAAGGACGAGCGTGAGTGCGAAGATCATTTCATCGCTACCCACACGAGACGTACCGACGGCAGATACGTGCTCCGTTTGCCTTTCAAGTCCAATCTAAAGGACCTCGGAGACTCTAAACAAGCTGCACTCCGCGCTTTGCTTAAGACTGAGCAACGAATTTAAAAACAGCCTGAATTTCAGGAGAAGTATGATAAATTCATGCAAGACTATCTTTCTCTTGGCCACATGAAGGTATGTTCGCCGCTGGATGCCGCTCCCAAGGATCCACTCTCCTTCTTAGTAGCCTCACCACGGCATTTTCAAGAAACACGGCGATACAAACAAGCTGCAAGAGGTATTTAATGGGTCAGTCAAGCTGCCTTCTGTGCTTCCTATCAACGAGTGTCTTTACGTTGGCCGAAAGCTCCAACTGGATCCATTTGATGTACTGCTTCGCTGGAGAGCCTTCCGTCACGCATTCTCCGCCGACATTGAGAAAATGTTTCGTCAAATTCTCATCCTCGAAGAGGATCAAGCGTTCCAACAAATTGTGTGGCGCATCGACTCAGTAATTACAATGTTCAACCTCTGCACCGTCACTTATGGTCTTGGCCCTTCACCTAATCAAGCTCTTCGAACTCTCAGGCAGTTAGTCAAGGATGAAGGTGTTAAGTTTCCCTGCGCAGTTCAAATTTTGTTGGATCAAACTTACGTCGATGATGTTTTTGCCGGAGCGAACACTCTGGAGGAGACACTCGCACTCAAAACCGAGCTCGTAGAACTCCTCAAGGCGGGCAGATTCCCCCTCAGCAAGTGGACGGCCAACCATCCAGCACTTTTAGCTGATGTGCCTGAAAATCAACAAGCCTGCACTCAACTTCTCTCATGGCATGAAGAACAAACGATTCCCATGCTCGGAGTAGCTTGGCACCCTTCACTCGACGTGTTTCGCTTTCAATTTGATTTTCCTGCGCACCAAGAAAACGTCACAAAAAGAAAAGCTCTGTCTATAATCGCTCAACTTTACGACCCTGTCGGATGGATAACTCCCGTAACGACATCATTCAAGATCTTTATGCAATCATTGTGGTGCGATGGAGTCGAATGGGATAATCCATTACCCTCTACGTTAAGGCAACGATGGCGCCTACTCCTTGGTGCCTTGACTCACCTTCAATATTTTTCGGTACCTCGTTGGATCGGAAGCTCGGGCGACAATGAGTTCGCTGAGATCCATGGATTTTCGGATGCTTCGGAACGTGCATTTGCTGCCTGTTTGTACTTGCGTACTGTGGATAAACAGAGCGGTGCCAAGTGCACTCTACTAGCCTCGAAATCTAAAGTCGCTCCTCTCAAACAAGTGTCGTTATCACGCCTGGAACTCTGTGGTGCAGTAATGCTCATACGTCTAGCCTACAGAGTCCGTCAAACTCTGCGTCTCGAAAACGTGCAGTGCTTCTGCTGGACGGATTCCACAATTACTCTCGCTTGGATCAAAGAGCCGCCCATTACTTGGAAGACGTACGTTGCGAACAGGGTCTCGGAAATCCAAACGACGCTCCCAGACGCCGTATGGCTTCACATACCTGGAATCGACAATCCGGCTGATCTGCCTTCACGAGGCATCTTGGCCTCAGACTTAACGAAGTCATCTAGTTGGCTAAACGGCCCACCCTTTTTAACCAGCTCGTCTGAACGTTGGAATAACTCAAGCCATTGTGACCTTGACGATCTTCAAGAATCACTTGAACGTCGATCTATCTCGTGTTTTGCAACACGCGCTATACCATCGGACCCACCGATCATTGCGAGATTTAGTTTGCTATCCAGACTGATCAATACGGTAGCTCGCTGCTTTCAGCCTTTATTACGAGCAAGAGCCCGCATCGAGGCACGTCGTGCTGCTCGTAAGATAACTGAAGAGGAGCTCTTGCAAGCAGACATACTCACACCAAATCGCTTGCGGCAAGCACTCTTAGCCCTAATTTATTGGATCCAACACATTTATTTCGCTGAAGAAATCCACTGCCTTAAAAAGGGTGACACTCTACCGCGTAAAAGCGTATCGATTCATCTCTACCCTGTCTTAGATGCCCAAGGGCATCTTCGAGTTGGTGGCCGATTGAGGCACTCGCTGCTTCACCCGGACGAAAGGCATCCCTTAATTCTGCCGCATCAATCAAATCTTACCAAACTCTTGACCTTAGATGCTCACGTCGAGACTCTCCATGGAGGTACGCAACTTATTCTTCATTACCTTAGACAGCGTTTATGGATCCTTCGAGGACGCCAACTCGTTAAGTCAACAATATTCAAGTGCCCTCGTTGCTGGCGACAACGATCTCGACCTACGACGCAGCTCATGGCTGATTTGCCCTTTAAACGGGTTCAACACTTTAGGACATTCCTTCACTCCGGGGTGGACTATGCGGGACCTATTTATCTGCGCCTTTCAAAAGGCAGAGGAACAAAGTCCTACAAGGGTTATATTTGAGTCTTCGTGTGCTTCACTACCCGTGCCACACATCTGGAGGCCGTGTCGAGCTACTCAGCCGCTGACTTCCAGAGCGCCTTCAAGCGTTTCACCGCTCGAAGAGGAATTTGTGCATCGCTCACGAGCGACTGCGGTCTCAACTTCGTTGGCGCTGATAAGGAGCTCAGGCAATTATTCGAGCAAGCTAGCGCTCAAAATGCCGAAATTGCACGACTTTTGGCTACCGACGGGACAGAGTGGCGTTTCAATCCGCCAGCGCTCCACACTTTGGAGGCATCTGGGAAGCAGCCGTTAAGTCCGTAAAGTTTCACCTAAAAAGAGTGATCGGAGAGGCACTTTTAACCTTTGAGGAAATGGCAACACTGCTTGCTCAGATCGAAGCAAGCCTGAATTCACGCCCCCTTCACCCTCTCTCCGACGACCCAGAAGACTTGAGTGCCTTGACGCAGGTCATTTTTTGATTGGTGAGCCGACACTCACCATCCCCGAGCCATCAATACTCGACATTTCAACGCCACGGCTGAACCGGTGGCAAATGCTTCGTCACATGCACGAACACTTTTGGAATCGGTGGTCTGAGGAATACCTTCAGCACCTACAAACTCGTCCGAAATGGCGTAGCAGGGAGAGCCAAGTAAAAGTGGACGACCTTTGCCTACTACGTTCCGAATCATACCCACCATGCAAGTGGCCGCTAGCTCGAGTCACTGCGGTCCACCCTGGGTTGGATGGCATGGTTCGAGTCGTGCAAGTTAAAACCGCTTCATCCAGTTACACCCGACCAATCTCCAAGATCAGCATCATGCCTCAGGAGGATGACCGTTCGCCAGTGTCTGGCGAAGGCGGGCGGGATGTTCCGAAAACTACCTAAAGTGGCCCTACCGCCGCGGGATTCCAAATCACCTACTCACACCTCGCACAATTCTTACATACACAAAACTATTTTGTTTTCGCTTACAGGTCAACCGCGACTGTTAAAGCGAGCAGTAACTCGCGAGCCGCGAACGCGACAACATCAAGCGCACCCGCACTACACACGAACAATTTTCTTTGCCTTTACGGCCTTGTAAATACTACTTAGTGATAATTAAATTAGAAGTTTAACCAAGTGATCGCCTTTTTACTATTCCCAAGCTTCTCACTCCTACTGACTCTAATTCAAAACAAAGAGTATTGTAAAAAAAGAAAAAATAATTTCTTATAATTATTATTATAAAATCACCGTTCTTTTCTAACATTGTTTATTCTTCAATGTTGTAAAGTACTATTTTGTTTTAATTACAATTTAAAGAATTGACTGAATTTCTTTCTCCTGATGTACAAATATTATCATTGTACAAATATTATTTCAATAATTGATATGCTGGACATTGTATTTTCCAGAGCAAATAATTATAATGCTACGATGCGATTCGGTACTTTTTCAATACCGATTATTATTTTGAAACGTTTAATAAATGATGATGAATAAATAAGAGTATATACTATTTTTTTGTTATTTATTCTATTTTAAATTTGATATATTATATATATATATATATATATATATATATATATATATATATATATAAATATATGAAACGCTAGTAATGCAGACACTTTCCGGAATTGAAATAGACTTATGCAGACAGAGACCGACTTATGCAGACGTCAGCATAAATAGAGAGATTATTTCTTTAGTCACGCAAGACTTGTGCAGACACTTGTATAAACGGTATTACGCTTATGTAGACGGATCACGTGGTCTTATACATTGCTGTCAGTATAAGTCCATGTTCATATGATTGTGTATATATATATATATATATATATATATATATATATATATATATATATATATGTATATATATATGTACATATATATATATATATATATATATATATATAAAAATTTAATATAATAATTATATATAATTATAATTACTATATTATAATTATTATAATTAATACAATATATATATTTAATATAATTAATATAATTAAAAATTTATAATTAATAATTATTAATTATTAATTAATTTATTTTATTATAATTAAATTAAATTTAATTATTATATCTAATTATTATTACACACACACACACACCATTTGATATAGAATATTTCTAGAGAATATATAAAAAGAATATGGTTTAACACGAATTATAGATAATTAAAGTGTGTAAAAATTGTTATACCTTGAGTATAACACTATACACACTGCACCCATGCTAAAGCCCTCTCCACTATCTTTTTTCCTAAATCTATTTGCTTTTTATTTTCCATGCTCTTTTCTATCGGCCGTATTCGAGGTCTATTTTTTTTTGTTTCTACGTGACAATGAAATTCGTTACACCATGTATCTAGAATTAA
This sequence comes from Torymus aiolomorphi, assembly GCA_036365515.1. Taxonomy (NCBI): domain Eukaryota; kingdom Metazoa; phylum Arthropoda; class Insecta; order Hymenoptera; family Torymidae; genus Torymus; species Torymus aiolomorphi. Next base: position 84,379,932 of record CM070875.1, read on the forward strand.
CATTTTAATCGAATAATTAACAGTATACATTAACAAATATATTTACGTAATGAGTCATATTACACAATTATTGTAGTCGACTCAAGAGAACACAGCGACATTGTAGGTGCGCGTAGCGCGCCCAACATTCTAGTATTATAAAATAAATACATTAGAGTCAAATTGCTACATTGTCAATTCAATTAAAATGAAATTTTTTCTCATTTGCAAGCCTCGTTTAACGAAGAAGTAGAAGACACTCGGAAACGAAAACGTTTCGAATGGGAACGGGCGGTAACCGAGGAACTACAACTGTTATATGAACGACAGAATTACCTCGAAAATCTGCTCGAAGGCCACGACAGGAAAATGACGTGTCAAAATCACCGAAAGTAAGGGCAACGTTAGTCGCGATAATTCGGAACGAAATAAATGAAAAATATGACGCATTAACGCAATCGGTTGGAAAACTCCGGATGGAAAACGTAACAATGGCCGTAGAAATGACTAAATTAAAACACCTTGTTGAATTATTAGAAACGGAGAACGATAAATTAATCAACCAAGTTTGTGAACTCTCGCAGAGAGATGATGAAGCGCAGAATGATCGCGAAATAGACTCTAGGCTCGCAGAGTTGAAAAGAGGTTTTTCACAAGAGATAAGCCACATCAAACTGAATTTCGAGAAAGAAATATCAGAATTAAAAAAAATAATTAAGGATTTGAAAAAATCACCAATAAAATCTAACAACTCTTGGAGCGAAGCGTCTCAAAGAATAAAGTTAGATATCCCCAAGTATCGAGGGCTTGAGAATGAAAGGCCAGTTAAATTTCTATCAGAATTTGAGAAATACATAAGTAGTATATGGGGGAATATAGGAAAAAATGGCGGCCGTTTCCAAGATGGCGCTTGGGGGAATATAGGAAATCCTTCGGGTCGTTTCGTCGGGTTTCGACGGTGGTCGGGCGCGGTCCCTAATGAGCGTCGCCAGGGGTAATTAGTGGGGGTAATTAGTGACGGTTCCTCGGTGAGCTGGGGCGGTGAGAGGTTGCAATGTGGCGAGCGGTCGGTGGGTGGTGAGCGGCCGGGTGGGTGGTAAGCGGGCTGTGACAGGTTGCATGGGGCGAGGGGGTGGTGGGTGGTGAGAGGGTGGTGAGTGATCGAAGGGTAGTGAGTGGTGGCTGGTGAGCGGCAGGGTGGTTGGTAAGCGGGCTGTGACAGGTTGCATGGGGCGAGGGGGTGGTGGGTGGTGAGTGGGTGGTGAGTGATCGAAGGGTAGTGAGTGGTCGGAGGGTGGTTGCATGAGGCGAGCGGTAGGTGAGCGATCGGTGGGTGGCGAGCGGGCGTCATGGGTAATTAGTGAGGGTCATTAGCGTGGATGTGAGGTTCAGCTAAAAGAAATATATACTTCGAGAAAATACATTTAAATTATTTGTTTTATTGAAAATTTAAATATTACATATAGTTAAGAACAACATAATTTTGATTTACATGATTGCACATAAAGTTGTTTATTTTTTCTACAGCCGTTACCTATATGAGAATTAAATTTATTTTTACAATTTTTTCTACATGATATGCCGCGAATGCGCTTATAAAAACGATCTGGAATTCTGTCGTTTCTTGAATAGTTTGATGTAAGTAATTTACAAAATTTTTCTAGCGAATATCCTCTTTTCATATAATCTAAAAACATTATACAAAACTGTCCACATACTTTAGAATTTAAACTTTGTAATTGTTGTGTATTCCATCGGTATGTGATAGTATTTCGTTGTAAAGATTTTAAATGTTGAGGAACCACTGGTGGCATACCGTAGCTGTCGAAAAAAACTCCTCGTCCTCGTTTGTCTATGAACATAGCGACCCAATGCGATCCTGGTTGTGTGTGTATATCTGTGTTAAATACGTAGCTCGTCGGTCTCGTCAATACCTTCGGAATCTTGTCCGCTGGAAATACACCTGGTGATTGTACTTTTAATAGCTGAAGAGCAGCCCGTATTTGAATGGTGTTCATTTTGTTGTTTATACGGTGATTTGATGGTTCTTGGAATATAATATGTACTTTCGTCGATGTTCTCGTATATGTGCTCGCCTGCTTTGTTGTGAGGTGTAGGAGGTCTGGTCTTTATTTTTCTGCTTGGCTTTGTGGGTTTATTAGATAAATCCTGAGGCTCATCAGAGTCAGGCTCTGCATATGTACTGTACGATGCACAGTCGACAACTGTTCTGTAAACAGATGTTGCCCCTGTATTCTCGTAGTGATGTCTATAATGATTACTATTCAATGTTGTCATGAGAGTGATGTTTTTATTAATCCAGGTTTTTATTCTTACTGCATTATTTAATGCGCACATAAATGCTTCTGTACATTGAGCACCGTGAAAACAACAAAAAATGTCGCTTTTATTTAATTGATGCAATGGAGGGCAGTTATAATTTTCCAAGTTTTCAACATATCGTGTAGTAATACTCTGAATGAGCGCGCTTTCTTGTGCACCTTTTACAAAAATTTGTCTTGCTGAACGTGTTAGCTCACGTAAATTTGCATGAAGCTGTCGATGAGGTAAGTCTCCATCAAACCATTCTATACCGTGATGATTACCAGTGAGCCAATTATTGTAGACTTGAATTTTAATTGGTAAGTCAGAGAATGAATGAGGCGCTGCCGCTATCCAGTGTGCTATGTACTCTTTTCCTAGAGCTACGACGGCTACTTCCTTTAGGACGAACTTATTATGACTGTCGCGGAAGCCTAGAACCTCGATAATATAATCCATTTTTGTGAGTGGGTTCTTCGAACGAGGTGAATACGTTGAAAGCTGAATGCGTACTACACTGCATGGGCTCGAGATATTTTCATTTTATAGGATAGACTCAGAACTTTCTAACGTTTTTTTTTTGAAGGTAATTAACAGTAATTTGATAATATGAAAAATAGCTTAAACTATGAATCACGTAACTTTCAAAAAATATTTAAGCTGAAAAATCCATAATAATTTGACGTGATGAGTCTATTTCGAGCACGTTATCATATTCTGTATAAACAACACAATTAACAGAGTGTGATAAAACTTTACCAAATCGTAATTCTAAACGTACAGAGCCAGTTTTTACCAAATTCCAATGTGCATTACTATTTGCCGAAAGATCAGGTGTTAAATCAAAAGCATATAGGCAATAACCATGTGGGTATGATTCTCTTGAAATATTGTTTCCTTCGTTTGCAAAATGAATACCTGTTCCACTAAATAAAGTCTGGAATGCATCGGAATACGTAGTCGGGTATTCAGGTTGAATGGGTTTACTGGGAACTTGCATACCATCGACAGTTAATGCAAGGTAAGTAAGGTCAAAATGTTGAAAATTAAATGGATTCTCTTTTTATCTCCGTTAAAAGCCTTATTCGATACAAAACGAATTATAATTCGTTTAGGTAACTGTCCCAAAATTATATTATCTAGCGTTTCACCACTCGAGTTAGTGTGTAGTGTAAATGATTTAACTTCTACACGCGTTAAAGGGTATTTAGCGGTCCCTCTCGTAAGTGCTTTAGAATGAGCTAGCAGAACTCCTGGGTTAATCTTAGCTCGTCGTACCCTTAATGATGCTTCTAAAAGGCGTACCTTTACATTCTCATTTTCATAATCGATTAGGCAGAACACATCTTTTGAACGAATAAGCCTGACTCTCATTTCTACACCGTTAAGCAGAAATTTTTCTTGATTAAAAACATCACAATGTAGATGGCCTAGCAAATCCAGAGTTTTCCCTCCTTTTATAAAGCTATTACATTTTTTAGCTCCCATATTAGCGGATAAATTTGGAGAAGTTGCGGTTACTTTCGTCAAAGGTGTGTTCATCTGCCCGGGTGTGTCTTCGTACCATAAAGATGAAGTTAAATGTGATTTTTTAGCCTCATTGCTGTAATTTAATAATGTCTCAATATATGCGCGATACGCATAAGCATTACTTGGAGGAGATACTGCTTTTTGATTGAAAAATACGTCGACTTGGTTAAATAAACTGTGTAAAAAATTGTTTACTGGAGCAACTAAAGTATCCTCTTCTATTTCTTCACCATTTTGCTCAAGTCGTAGACGAAGACTAAGCATTGTATGTGCTAAATCAATGTAATCCTCAGAATTTCCAGGTATAAGAAATTCTAAATACGAGTCCTCTGAAATTGTAGTAACAGGTTTGTATTCAATCCATTGAGTAGATTCTATAGATGTTTGTGTCGGTGGTAGTGTGAACAAATCCAATTCGGATTTTGTACACTCACATGAGTGGGTGTGTAAAAAGCCATTTTTGTTATTATGCCGGCTCGAAAATATCGCTAACTGGCCGTTTTTTTTTATTTTTCTTTGATTTTATTTTCTTCGATTTTTTTTTTTATTTTTCGATTTACGCCCTCATGCACGCGAGACGTTAGCCTCTTACGACGTTTGGTTTTTGACTGATTCTTGCGCTTACGTACCTGTCTTTTATAGCCAGATCCCTGCATTAGACTTTCTATTTTCTCTTCTGCTTTGCGTTTCAGCTTATTATCAGACTCATGAACTCTACTTCGTAATGACTCTTTAAATGGTATTTGATGAGAACTAACATCGTCAATAATATTCATACCAGCTCGGAGAGCTTCTTTACCCACTGCTCACGCACCACGTTTTAAAAAAGGGAGTGCCTTACGAAAAAGACCACCGAGAAATCTACCTATCCCACCGTGTCCTCTCTGAAATGGAGCCCCTGCGTAAACTTGTTCAATGCCTCCATTGCCAACCTGAGCATCGTAATATTCTATGTAATGACTCATTTTAAAATTTTTAATTTTTAATTTTAATTTTATTTTTATTGATACTTCAATGAGCCCGTCTAAAATGAAGCGTCACTGTTGAAGTTCCACACTCGAATGGTACAACACGGCCAAGGTTATCTCTTATATTTATTAAAACAGTTCTAAAACTATTTCTTATAACGGGAGCGTAACTCACAGGTGTAAAAGTGTGATGCTGATTGGAGCCAAAAACATAATCTTTGTAATTCACAGGCGCTATACGTAATAGAGGTGATTGTACATCTCCAACTATACAAGGTTCACAAATATCCGAATAAATAAATAGTTGACGTGGCATAGCATTTAAAACATTTACAGGGCGAGTAGCTACAGCCGGATTGGAATCTACATTTAAATAACTTTCCACATCGACAAAACCAAGAATATCTAAAATGGCACGGCTTATTTTTAACGAATGTTCATATCTACATGTTTCAGGTGTGCACGTTCTCTCGGCAAATACAAAAGTATTATTATGTTCTACTGAAAATCTAAATATAATATGAATACCGTCTATTGCAGTGTTTAGTACTTGTAGAAATTCCACAATGTTTACGTATATCCCATAAGGAATTTTACATTTTTTCACAATAATGTCATTATTTGTGGCATTATGTGTATCTCTAAATATTGGGGATAAATTATACGTAGCTGCAATGTCTCTTTCTTCTTCACGGATATGTAGAAATGAGCGAGGAAAATGAATTTCTGTTATACCCACTTCCCAATTACCGTGTAAATTAACTTCTTGAGGTAGCTTGGTTGTATAACAAGCAGTAGTATTATCGGGGAATATGTTCATGCTACTGTTACTCGGTAGAACCATATAAAATTGATTTTTCATTTTTTAGATATTTTGCACGTCTGAAGCCAGCACCCAAGAATTAAATGTACTCGGGTATCCCAACCAGCTAACAAAAAATTTTTTTCTCGAAGCAGTTCCAGTCGTTTTTAGAATCTTATCAATTTTATAACTTGCATTCGATATATTTTTATCAATGACTGATAGTTCTTCTTCATAAAATATTCCATCTACAGTTTCACCGTTCAAGTCTGCTATTTCATAAACAGGTGGTTTTCTATGTTTTAAAACACGGATTATTTTAAAAATTTCTTCGGACCAATTAGCCATATAACCTTTCTCAAAGGTTCCTTTCGTTCGACTGATACGAACTAGATTACCTACAACGTATTTAGCCTTTCTCTCGATTGTTTTGTAACGAGAATCCATATTTTTCTTGGCTGTAGAGGCATTAAAAACTGTCACACATGACGGCGCCATCTTTATAGTAGAATGATAAGCATTGTTGTATCCTGTAACAAGATCTTGTAAAACATCTATGTAACGTCTTGAATTTTTGTATGTAAAATATCGCCACATTTTTTCTTTGAGTGTACGATTAAATCTTTCAACAATCGCCGCCTTAATATCGGGGTTACGGGTCACGCGGTGAAGAATATTTTGCGATTTTAAAAACTGCTGCATAACTGTACCTGTGAATTCTTTTCCTTTATCAGTTTGAAATAACCGAGGAACTCGTCCACTACTTCTAGAAAGTATGTTTTTGAATGCCTTAGTAACTTGTGAGCATGACTTATCTTTTAACGGCTCCACCCATACGTATTTACTTAAAATGTCAATAACAACGAGTATGTATGAAAATTTATCATTATATGATTTCAGTGAACAAAGTTCTATAAGATCACCTTCCCACACAGAGTCGATTTCATTGACTCTATAATGAAGTCTTTGAAATTTTCGATGTACTGGTTTATGTAATGTATAAGCATTTTGAGCACGTAACCATTTATAAATTTTATTTTTGTCGACCTTGTTTCTTATTTTATGTACAATACGTCGTGCACCTGCAAATCCGACCTCGTTCGACGGTTCATAGTAGATTTTACAAAGTTCTCCATTTTCGTCATCAGCCATTTTCTTTTTTATTTTATTTTTTTTTATTTTTGATTTATTTTTTATGTTTTATTATTGATTTTTGATTTTTGATTTTTTTATTTTATTAAAAAGATAAAGTTAATCATGCAGCTTTTTGATTTGGATATTTTTTATTTTTATGTCTAGTTCTCCTTCTAGTCATTAGAAATGAACTATCCCCATCACTAGTAACCTCTCTATTTATAACAGTATTCTCGTCATCTGCTTCGCTTTCAAGAGATGCATTGCTTATGAGCTTTCTAGGCAATGGCGTAGAGTTATGTATGTATGCAGAAGATGTATGTAAACGCGAATCTGAAAAACTCATATGAGGTGATGAAGATGATCTATTATTAAAATTTTGTGCTTCCTTATACAAACTCATATTTCCAATAAATTCTAGTGGCATTCCAATGTCTCGTAAAAACCATGAAAAATGATCTCTACCAATGGCTTTTACACCTTTTCTACTACGAACAACATCATTTATAAGATCTATAATATTTGAACCATCGAGTACTTTATTGTCTATAGAAACTATTCCTTTATTGTTCCATGTAATGCGTGAGTACATGCCTGGGTTTTTTAAGTACTGCATCAACAACTCAGCCTTACGCCTGTACGTAACGGGTACAGATGATGTTATTGTATCAATACTTACACCGGTTAACGTTTCTTGTTGAATTTTTGACTCAACGGTGTTAACACTATTTCTCAAATTTTCCAAATAAGTCAAATACCGTTGTAAAGTTTGTTGATATTTTGTCCACTTTGTACGTTCGTCAAATTCATTCGAATTCAAAATTTCACTCATTTCAGAATCCAATCTTGTCAAATGGCTGCCAGGTGTTTGAGTTGTTTCAATATTTTTACTGTTGTCATATTTTTTTTTATTACCATTTTGTAAATTCCCAGTTTCACTTGTTCCAAAAAGTTTACCAATACTATCTTGCGGTACAAGAACCATTTTCCTGGCGTGTTCCATTATTATTATTAGTTATCAGAACGAGAAGGTAAAAGAACTGATAAAACAGTTGATAATACAGGGGCCAGCAAGGCCGTGAGAAAACCCTCACCTTTCTGCACAATCAAACGTTTTTTACTTTTCCAGGAACGACAGTTTTTATCACACAATCTTCTTAGTATGTGCCTATGTTTTATTAATTTTTTCTTTTGGGCTGATGTGAGAGTAATTGTACCTTTTAATGTATTTAATGCACACTCGCAAATACCTTTAATCATACGATGATTTGCCGATTTTAAAATAGTCTTTCTCTGCTGTTTGTTTAAATGATTCAGTGCATGTAACTCATGCGCTGTTTTCCGATCGAGTGTCTTCCTTGTTCTTGACGACGCCATTATATACGCAATACTGGATATTCTGAGTCTCCGCTACCTCTTTTTATATTTTTAGGAACATAAACATATTGGTGAATATCATCGGGGAATATACTGGTGCGCACCCTACAACTTTCAGGTGTATTTTGTTTCAAGTCTAATAATAAATATCCATGTGGTTTAGATGTAGCATCGTGATAAGCTTCTTGTAAAAATTTTGAGTTTTCCGGATAAACTTGTCGAGCCATATGCTGTATTTGAGCACGATCTCTAGGATTTTTAAAAATAACAATATAGTTAGCATTAAGCGAAATATCTCTTTGTTTTGGACCTTGATGAAATAAGTTTTGTGTAATAAAAATAACACTAATATTTTTGTGATGACTTCCTTTCGTAAATAAATCAGCCACTGTATTATTGGACGATTCGCGCATTAAATCGTCAATTACAACCAGCTTTGGTCGCGGATCTGATGAAAAATCCTCATTTTGTGGTAAACCCTCGTGAAATTCTACATCTTTCCCATATTCTAAATAACTATCCTGCCACTCTGAATAGTACAACATTTTTCGGGTAAAAGCAGTGTCTGACATACGATCAATAAAACGAAAAAATCTTTTTACAAAATAAGTTTTCCCACAACCGGTAGGACCACAAATCATGGAAGTCCATGGATGTTTCCAAGCAAGGGCCATTTTAAATTTATCTACGTAGTTTAAGTGTACTGTGTGATAGCTAGTAAGAGACTGAATAATTTTACAGGAGAAGAAGCAATATAAAGGATGTGTAACTGTGTGAACAAAATAGATGAAAAATTTACATTTTTTTTTTTTTATTTTTACTAATATTTTACTTATTTCTAATACATTTTTTTCTCGAAGTAAAAACTCTAAATATACGCCTATCTAAACAAAATTATTGCCTACCCAGTCATGGTTAATGTGACCGGTCCAAATTTCTCTACGAATAGGGCCACCGCGATTTTCTATATAATTGTACATTTGATCATTAACATGCTTTGGACAAACAGGGTTATCAGACCAACAGGCTAAATACCATGGTTTTGGTACGCTAAAATATATAGATTTTATTTTTTCCTGCGCTTTTAAGAAATATAATATTTTTGAAATTTTAATATTTTTATGGTATTCTACTGACTCATACCACATCGCATCTATAGGTCGATTACAATCTGTCTCACAACAAATTATCGCCTACACGTACCGCAAAACTCGTATTTTGACAAATACAGAACATGACAAGAAACCTTAATATCATTTATTCGTGCGTATATGATTACTTTTCCCCATAAATTGAGAAATTCTTCATGACTTTTTTTCTTCAATTCTACCAGCATGTGAATTATTTTGTGCCACGATAAACCTTGTAATGAGTTTTTATACGACGGGAAAAACTCGCAAGTTGGCACATTACAATTCACACATTCGTTTCCCGTCGTGCCTAGTTTCCAGGCGTCCTCATCTCTGACTACTGTAAACGAAAAAAGTATATACTAAATAAAAAGAAGAATATTTTTGTTTTATTTTTTATTTATTTTTGTAGTAATAATTTTATGAATAAATATTATTCGTTATAATTTAATACGCTATACTTAACATTATACGCACGGTATATTTACATTGTATTTACATTATATTTACATTATTCTTTATAAAAATATAATTATTTTTAATTTTTACGTTTTTTTTTAAACCCATAAGGATAAGAGATATTTTCACTTATAAAATTTCTTTTCATACTAGTCGCTTTATATGATTTAGTTTCCTCACGAGTGACTACCGAGTGTAGGGCCGTACGTCGTATTGTTTTACAAGTATGTGTTATGACTTTATCTTTATTTAAAACTAACGATTTGATGCTATTATAATTTACCTTACTATCGGTTGAGGAGTTTAAAGTTAATCCTTTAACTTTACATATCTCATGTGTTTGACCGTTCGGTGTCATAACAATATACGCATAAAATTTTGGTCCTGCACTCGTAAAATGTGATATATAACTACCTGACCCATAGCATTCTAACTCATCTGTCATATCACCTAAAAATCTACCTGTTGGAATTTTGTACTCACCAGGGATGTTCTTACTTAAATAAATACATGAATCGGTATCATAATACAAAATCCTATCACCCAATTTTTCTAAATAACTGTATAATTTTAAGCGTGCTTGAGCAGTTGTATATGCTGCTATTGCCACGTTTGTGATAGAGGAGGGTGTAAAATCATCCCCTGAAAAACACCAATTCACGTAAAATACATCATCATTTACGGGTAAGATGCTTTTAACCTGGATTGCTGAATTTAAAATTAATGTCTGTAACCGATTTCCGTCACGAATGACCTCAGTCGTCCCCATATTATCGCGTTGACCAAACTTACCCCAAAATGAATTTAAACATAATTTTGAAAGTGAGCGTAAACCAGGGTTTTTTTCAATTTTAGTTTCTTCCAAGTAAACGTTTTCTTTCTCAGCATATTCTCTGATATACTGTCTACGCGATTGCTCGTCAATGCAGTCACTAGGCCATCCACTAGCTTGCTGTTTAATTTTTAAAAAAGTATTAATATACTCTACAAATAACCCGTTCATTTGGTTAGAGCTATCTTCTGAGGGATCGTATCGGCATGTATTATATTGCCAAATTTCAAACATATTCGTTATAATGTACCCTAGTTCTACCGCTTTTTTAACTCATCAGATACCCATGTACCTGTGAGTTCTCTCTCACAATCATTATCATGCATGCACTCACCAACGTTTAAGTTTTCACAACAAGACCGGCACAGCGGGAATATTAATTTGTTGTGTATTTTCACCGGTAACACAGGTAAAAATAAATGCATTGGTGGAAGCACTGTACATTTAACGAATCCTTCTACATTTTTCAAATTAAAAGTAGCGCCTGTTAATATTTTACATTCATCTCCAACATAAATTTGTGGATGCCCTATAGGGAATTTACCGGATTTACAAATATACGGATACAATGAACAGATATCAACGTAACTTATGCTTTCGCTACCATAAACCTCTACGTTCGTTACAATATTCTCCGTGCGCCCTCCGAAAAAAGCATCGCGGGGTTTTAAAATATCATTAAAAATCATTGGGTGATTTTTAACGAAGTTTTTTACTTCAGGGTTATCTCTTTTCTTTTTACTGAAATCACATTCCCACATTTCTGTTAAAATATACCCTAAAGATCTAATTCGATTCGATAATTCTATTGTTTTATGAAACCGATCGTTATGAGAGTCACCATGACCTTCGATTTGTCTATATCTTTTCTCACCTACAAAACACTTATCGCAACCATGCCAGAAACATCCATGAAATAAATATACATATTTCAAACCGTTTTCATTTTCATGATATCCGTCTACAAGAATATTTTCTTTTAGCCGGAATTCATGATTTTTCCCAGCGTGGATAATGTTGTGACCAGTTTCTTTTTCAACAATAAGTAACCATTCTAAAGATACCCTAGAATGGTTACTTGTTTTTCTATACCCGCCTGGCGGAATAATACCAATGACATTATCCTTTAAAAAATTTTTACGATATAATTTGGAGCACGCGCTGGCTATTGTAGAAGCCTCTGTAAACGGACACGTTTCTCCCACCTCTATAAAATTTTTTCGAAATGCCGAACACGCTTTTCTTAAAATATCCACGTCAGCTAAACAATATTTTAAAATTTCTGTTTCAAAATTAAAAATATAATTATTACCGAGGGCATCAAGATACCACTCTTCAAATTTTAATCTATCAGCATTATCCATGTTCTCTGGAGCATAAGACTCCCTAGAAGGTATAGGACCCGAATAATGTTGATTTTCAGATTTATTGAATAAATGTGGGAACCACCCTTTAGCATTTTGGCCTTCAAAACCAAAAGCTTTAGGCAGAGCCGAAAGTCTCATGTGAAAATAATTTAAACTGTCTAAAAATTTAATGTTTCTACCTATACTCATGACCATTATTTTTGTCCCATTTAAAATTATTTTCGGTGTTATCTGCATATTCTCTACTAAATATTTTAAAATAAACTGCCCGTCAAAACCTTTACTGTTATGAGCAATACAAATTAATTCTTTAATATTACTTGAACGTGATTTATCATCCAAAATAAAATCTATAAAATTTTTTAAGCAGTTATTTTTAAATAACAAATTTCTCCCACCGCCACAGAACTCACATCCCGACACCATATCAGAATCTATACATTTTTCACAACATAATTGTGCTACGCACAAATTAACATTGTGGAAAGTGCACGATTGAGCGCTGTCAACATGTTTTAAATCCTGCGTGGTTTCAAAATCATAGAAAAGAAAAGCGTGTTCGGGTACATCTTGAGACGGCTTATTTTTTTTTTACGCTAGACATAAAACATTGGTGATTATAAGGCCGCTCACGCGCGCATGTTCGACAATACATAACCCCGCATGCATGTCTACTAACCTCTATCGATATAATTTTTCTACAAATACTACATTTTTTTAATGCATCGCAGACACTAACATTTTTTTTAAAACTATCGCTTAATTCATGTTGGCGAAAACATTCGGCGCCATAGAACTCACGTAAACATTTCATACACTTAAGCAGCGAACTTTGCTTATCACATAAATTTGTGTGTAGGCATTTATCACAGCGCCCCGGACATTTATGTGTTGATACACGCTTTATACCAACGTTACAAATTTGACAATAATTATCACACGCCGTGATTCCTAGCATACTTGTTATTACATCGTAATGTTGGTCTTCAGGGGTAAATAAAATGTTTAACGTAAAATTAATTTTAATTTTTTCGTTTATTAAAATTAATACCCCATTAAATAACGGGGGTTCACCATTACCGACACAACCGCGTTTATACACCATAATCGCGATTCCCTCTTTTTTAAAATAAAATTGAAACTTTTCTAAATCACTTATTCCCCAACCGTTTTCATGAATGAAATTAATACGCGCTGATTTTATAAGAGCATCGGCTCTTTCGCGCTGAATTTTACTACCAGATTTTCGAATGTTACCCTAGTCGGTATATAATTCATGAGTGCAATTATCACCGGCAGCGAGTTTCCTCGCATGTACAAGGGCGACAACTAACGCGCGGGGTAAACATTTATTATCATGATTACTGATTTGGACTAATGACTTAGATTTTATTAAATTAATATTAGACGGTCTACTACTACGACCAAACCTCACGGGTGCTCTAACGCGTATCACTTTTATAATAAAACTATTATCAATTTTAAACTCGCGCGCGCTTTGCGAAACAGCACTAATCAACTCCCACATTTCTTGAACAGAATAATTTTTTAATTTTTTAAACGAATGAATTGGCCCCAACGGTAGTCTAACGGTGGATAAGGAAATCCCAATATAATCCTCAGGATCATATTCCCGTATTATGTAAAGAAATAAATTTTCAATACACGCGTTTAAGTCGGTAATGACGTCCCCTGTTATATTCTCATTTTTAAATTTTAAAACTATTTCACGCGCACTTGTTGAAAATCTACTATATTCCGTTTCCCTTTCATCGAGGACATTGAAAAACTCACCGTTAATACTTGATCCTCCTCCTCCTCCCTGCTGCTGCTCCTCGATCTGTTGCTCCTGCGGCTGCTGTTGTGGTTGCTCCAGTTGCTGCTGTTGTGGTTGTTCGGGTGCAGTCGAGTCAGGATGTTCCTCGATTTGTTGTTCCTGCGGCTGCTGTTGTGGTTGCTCCAGTTGCTGCACCTCCTGGTGTTGAGGACGCTCATCTGATTCTTGAAAAAGATTGTTGATCTCCATTGAGCGTTCTATAAAAAAGGAAAATTTTAAAATAATTTATATAAGTTAAAAATTAATATGTTAAAAATGTTGTTAGATAAATATCTTGATAAATTACCTCGCAACAGTTCCGCGTAAGCAGCTAATAAAGCTCGTGCCAGCTGCCTCTCAGCATTACATCGCCCTAGGAGATGCACTGCGACCATCTCGAGAAACTCACTATGCTCTCTAAAAATTCCTCTTAAAAATGCACGATTTAAAAATCGGGCAGTCCTTGTTTCCACAAACGCCATGAAGCTAGCCACTGCTTCATTTCTAAATGCACATATATAGTTTCTGACGCATCGATTTTCACGCCCGTAATCTCTCAACTGACATGTACGCCTTCTTAAAATACATGCCAGACGTCTTGCTTCTATAATATCATTCTCCCGAGAGCGATTAATTGCTGCTGCTGGTGATGCCATACGTGGTACTTCATCAAGCAGTGCATTGAAAACGACGAATACTCGCGGTACTAAATCCATTTTCACGTTTTTAAAAATAAAAAATTCTGCAACTAGTAAAATAAAGAATGGCAGAGTGCACGGATATAGACGAGTACACTGCTCGACAGAAAACTTGTGAATAATGAAAAAATCACGAGCTCCGGCTCATTTATGCCAGAAGTCCAACCACGCTTACAAAATTATTTTAGAACGGTATATGACTAAACCACTTTTCTGCATTCTTATAATGTGTATCAGCAATCATAGCCTACATCGATGCTATGTCTTGACATCATTGAAGAGCTTAGATACCGCTACAAGATCTTAGCAAATGATTTTACAATAGGGTAAATGAAAAACCGCTTATACGCATTCTCATAATTTTTTTAGGCGATTATAGGCGCCGCCGCCGTGTCACTGCCAATGAGTATACTTGCTAATACCACTTTTTAATTTTCTTTTAATGTAAACCATCATAGAAAAGTGATTATATGAATATAGTATATAGTTTTCTAAATTCCACACACTAATAAAATCATTAGTTACCCCGTTATCGACATTCTTACATTTTCTCAAGTAGAGTAGAGAAAAAAATGTTATCATTGGCACGAGAGAAACCATATATTCATTTATTTTAAAAGCTATTACAAATAACAGTTTTCTATTTTCATTACTCACGTTTTTCTCTTTCTCTATTTCCCTTAATTAGTATAGCTCAGTATTTAAGGAGAAGTCAAAATCGTACAAGGTACATATTAGTTTGTGCTACGACTAACGTAACATCTATCCTTTGTTCAATCATATACTTCAAGAAGACAACACGTACAATATTTCAGTTTTTCTACATAATGTCTCAAACAACGAATCTTAAACGCATAAAAATGTCTTCGTTCAACTCTAGAGAAGAGGCAGTGCATTATTTAATAAATGCACGAGTTCATCCTATAAATGCATCATGTACGAAGAAAATTTTAACCGGACTCATCTCTCAAGGATACGGGGATTTTACAAGTGTTGTGAAAATTATAAATAATTCATTTTCTGGAATCACGTTTACAAAAGAAGCTTGGGATGCGTTCAAGTTTTGTTTTAAAGATATCAGTGAATATTTTAATACAAAAAGCTCTACTACTCCTCAGAAAAAAACATTTAACGGAATCAATTTAACATACACAGCAACGTTTGGTACAAAAACTATCGTCCTCGATAGAGAAGACTCACCGAGTACTAGTTTACTAGATTCAGATGATGAAAATTCAACATATTCTAAAAAGAGGAAACTTTATACACCAGCCATAGTTATTCAAAAACATCGTTTGACGGAATCATCAGGCTATCAAAGTGCATAGACAGCTGTATAAAAATGAACGAAAAACTGTTACCATTAGTTTCAAAGTGCAACAAAAATATTATTGCCGATGTGTGTAAAAATTTAACGAGAATATATTTTTACCCGAAAAAGATGTGTTTGTAAAACAATATTTATCCTCTCACGATGAGAAAATAAAAAATAATATTACAACTCTATTTAATGATAATGAGTTTTCCACATATTATTTTGATATTGTATTTTATGAACTTATTAGTTTACACGCAAACTCAATAGTTAAAAATGTGATTTCTAAACTCAC
Source organism: Torymus aiolomorphi (assembly GCA_036365515.1). Classification (NCBI taxonomy): domain Eukaryota; kingdom Metazoa; phylum Arthropoda; class Insecta; order Hymenoptera; family Torymidae; genus Torymus; species Torymus aiolomorphi. The sequence goes on from CM070875.1 coordinate 84,395,956, forward strand.
AACTTAAAAAGTACATGAAATGTATGTGTGTAAATAAATTTTCAATAAAACAAATAATTTAAATGTATTTTCTCGAAGTATATATTTCTTTTAGCTGAACCTCACATCCACGCTAATGACCCTCACTAATTACCCATGACGGCGCTCTCCGAGGGACCGACCGCGCCCAAACCCAACCGAGGGGACTCGACCACACCCCAACCCGCACGGCGTCCCCACACCCGCTCAGCACCCATGCATCCACCCGACGCCCGCTCGCCACCCACCGATCGCTCACCACCCGCTCGCCCCATGCAACCTCTCACAGCCCGCTCACCAACCACCCGACCGCTCACCACCCACCACCCCCTCGCCCCATGCAACCTGTCACAGCCCGCTTACCAACCACCCTGCCGCTCACCATCCACCACCCGCTCGCCCAATGTAATCTCTCACCACCCGACCGTTCACCACCTACCACCCCCTCGCCCCATGCAACATCTCACAACCCGCTCACCACCCACCCGGCCGCTCACCACCCACCGACCGCTCGCCACATTGCAACCTCTGACCGCCCCAGCTCACCGAGGAACCGTCACTAATTACCCCCACTAATTACCCCTGGCGACGCTCATTAGGGACCGCGCCCGACCACCGCCGAAACCCGACGAAACGACCCGAAGGATTTCCTATATTCCCCCAAGCGCCATCTTGGAAACGGCCGCCATTTTTTCCTATATTCCCCCATATACTACTTACATAAACGTGGTCAGACCAAATTTCGATCAACTTTTATGCTTAATTTCTCAAGCACTCGAGGGTGACGTTAAGGATTGGTGGTACTTGCAGGAGACAGAAATTGAGTCATATGACCAATTTGTTATACTGTTTCGCGAACGATATTGGAGCGCGAATACGCAACGTGCCGCGAAACGCAAGATAGAATTCGGCCAGCACCAGCCGGGGGGTAATCTTAATCGCGTTGAATATGCAACGAATCTGTTTGGTTTAGGGAAAGAGCTAGATCTCGAGTACACGGAGGCTGAGTTTGTTGTGCGCGTTAGTGAAAATCAGCACGGAAGCGTAAAAACGAACGGAATAAGGACTTAATCCGAAGCTACGATGAAGTGGACATAGATAATATAAATTTAGGAAACACTAATACCGAAAATTCGGGAAACGCATAATAGTTGCTTGCTGCAAGTCAAAAATTAAACCGTTAGAAGCAACACAATCGGAGAATGAAAATTGTAATAAAGATATCTATTCTATACTGGAGGACCGCGAGAAAATCTTTTGTTTGATGTAGAACCAGAAGGTGTAAATACTAAAGAAACGCGTTGTCCAGAGGTAAATATCAAACTCGAAGACATAGAGGTAAAAGCCTTAATTGATACGGGAAGTGAGATCACTTACATCTTCGAGGAATTTTATTACGCTAACGCAAAGGCATTCGGGACGCGACCTAATCTACCTCTTGAAATAAAAAAATTATTCCAGTTAGAGTCAATATCCTTACATTATTTTACATTAAGAAATAAATATATAAACAGTGCGAGCAAGACCAGAAACAAAACAATTCAACTACCTAAATATGATAAAAGAATTAGTGATAAAAATAGCTACAATGAAGCTATAAGGGTCTTTAATGGGCTATCTAAGGATCTCAAAGTTATGAATTTAAGTAGACAATTAATGAAGAAAAAGTTAAAAATGTTTATAGTAAATGATGCAATATAATTTCAAAATAATAATTAAATCTTAACCAATATATCTAACAAATTATTTAACTGTTATTTATGTACTACAATGGATTTTATCGATGTTAACAAACACTACGCACATACCATTATATAGTTTTTAAGAATTTTGTAGTTTGTAATATTTTTTTAGTTTGTAAGTTTTCTATGTACCAGATCTACACACAGGCAATAATATTTGCCTCAATAGGATTTACTTACTTATGTATATTTCGTATATAACAATGTAATGTAAATATTTTCTGGAAATAAATAAATAAATAATAAATACCCGATCAAGAAGGCAAATACGGCAACCGTGATAAGAAAGATATTCCATAATTACATCAATAATTTTGGTAGACCGAAGTTAATACTTTCAGATGACGGGATCCAATTTACCTCAGATAAATGGGAGAAAAAGCTTAGGAAAGAAAGAATTAAGCCGGTATTCTCGACATCCTCAAAGCAATCCTGTCGTGCGAGTACATCGAGAGATCGGACGTTTTTTCCGGACGTTTGTTAAAGGTAAGCATACCAGCTGGGCGAGATATGTAGAGATCGTACAAAATATAATTAATGTTACACATCATGAAACCATAGGATTTACCTCAGTGGAGTTGCATCTAAATATTAATGTGGAATATTAAATAAGCGGATGCTGACGAACAAGATTTGTTAATATTGACGTTTATTAACTTGCTGTCGTTTCGGGAGTTTCGGATTACTCCCCTCTTCAGGGCTACAATATTGTTTGAGTAAGCCTTAATTATATGTGAGTAAACATGCTGCGGGTGTTAAAATAAATTTAAGTCACACACAGAAGTAAATTAAAAATAGAAACTATATTCACAACGGTCACTTCTTAAATAAATTACAAAATTTGTTTATAATTGCACATAAATTGAAAAAGGAGTTTAAATTACACTGAGGTTAATGATTGTATTTGAGTAGTGTGCCCGCAATTCCAAACTATGAGTGCACATTAATAATGGAGTAGTAATCTCTTACTAGAGACAACCAACCTGTGAGTTTTGAGTCTGTCTGCAACTGAAATGAGATTGTCCGTTGATAGTCGCTTGAGTATTTCCTGACACTCCCTCCTGGGCTCACACACAATGAAGCTGTGAAATGAGCAATGGCAAACAATTATAATTGAATTGCTGCCTTGAGTTTTTCTAATTCACATGTTCACTGTAACACTTGCCGCCGGTGCCAACACGTGGTTGGCAACATAACCTCTAGTATTGTGAGAGATTTTACCTTGCAATAGAGTCGATTGTACTAATCGTCCTTGCACCTTGAGTATTGCGTGAGTGAAGGGTGATGCGAATTTCCAGTGAGAGATTGAATAGAGCCTGTGGTGAGTTGATCAGTGTCGATTTGAGCCAGTGAAATCCGTTGAGGTATACCGATGAGATTTTCAGGTGCGCAGTGGTGAGAGATGCTCCTCGTGGCACGGCTGAAGAAAAAGAGAGCGAGGCCGTGACCTATTTCCTTCTTCTTGGTCTTGGCGATTCACTTCGCGAATCAAATCACAATCTCTCTCACATTTGCATATGAGAGAGCGAGAGAGACCGAAACAGCGCGAATTCACCTTGTGAATCAGTGTAGTGTCTCGGCTGTTCCGCCGAGAGGCCGCGAGGTGCTGCCGCGCCGTGGCAGCGCCGTGAGTCGTACCGAGCTGAGCATAACCGCGGGAATTCAAATTACTGAATTCCCAAACATTCCGCCCGCCATCAACCGCCAGGTTGATTTAAATTCCGATTGGCACTGGCAAGATGGCGAGTTTTGCAATTGGACGGGTGAGCTGAGTGGTGGCCGTCTTTATTGTTACAACTCTGGTGAGATTGTCAGTTCCAGGGTGAAGTTGAGTGACTCTTGCGAGTGGCCATTTGCTTGGGGGTGAGTGTTCATCCGTGAGTAGTATCATGGAACCCACTTTTATCTCATGAGAGGGATGATGCCATTTTGAAATTGATTGAAGCCGTTGAAGGTATTGAGTTGACCAATGCTTCCAAAATTGCTGAGTGATCCGTTGAATGAGTTGCCATTTGGAAAGCCTTGATTCCTTGAAGGTGAGTAAGCTTGGTTCAGGCACTGAGTTCAATGCCTTGCCGATGAGAAAATGTCCGGGTGTGAGTGCATTTATGTCTTCTGGGTCTTCACTGAGTGGTTCTAGCGGCCTTGAGTTGAGTAATCCTTCTATTTGAGTGAGCAAGGTAGCTGAAGCTTCAAAGGTGAGTTGAGTGTCCCCAATGGTCCGTCGCAGGTGAAATTTGACTGATTTCACTACTGCTTCCCACTTGCCTCCCATATGAGGTGCAGCAGGTGGGTTGAATATCCATTGGGTTCCCTCGTTCGCTAGTGAGTTGTACAAGATTGAGTTTTCATGTTGGTGTTGAGAAAATAGAGTCTTCAGTTCCCTTGCTGCTCCGATGAAGTTCGTTCCACAGTCTGAGTATAGTTTGGAGGGTATCCCTCTCCTTGAGGTGAACCGTCTGTATGCCGCTAAGAATCCGTCCGTTGAGTAGTCACTGACCAGTTCTAGATGAACAGCTGACGTTGAGAAGCACACAAAGATACAAATCCAGCCCTTGTATGTTTTGGATCCACGACCTTTCCATGAGTTAATGGTGATTGGCCCGGCGTAATCGATCCCAGTGTGAGTGAAAGGTGGTGATGGGGTGACCCTGGCCATGGGTAATTGCCCCATGAGTTGCTGAGACCGTTGAGCCCGATACCTTGCACAAGTCACACACTTTAAGATATGTGACTTGACCGGTGCTCTGCCTCCGATTATCCAAAATTCCTGCCGAGTGTGTGCCAAAGTGAGTTGAGCGCCACCGTGTAACGTTGAGAGGTGAGCGTTCCGAATGATCAGTGTGGAGAGTTGACTGCTCCGTGGTAATATTGCTGGGTGTTTTGAGTGATGATCGAGTTGAGTTTTTTGAAGCCGCCCTCCTACTCGAACAATTCCTATTGAGTCAATGTAGGCAGTCAGTCGGTTGAAAACATGATTTCTTGGGACTTGAGAATTTTTCAGCATAATGAGTTCTGAGTGAAAATGAACCTGCTGAATTTTCTTGACCCAGAAGAGTTTTGCCTGAATGAGTAGATCAGTTGTGAGTTTCGATTCATGGTGAGTTTTTCCTTTTGCCTTGAATCTATCACATGCGAGCATTACCCATCCAGTTATTCTTATGAGTTGAGTGAGTGATGAGTAATAATCGATGATGTCCCACAATTTGCTTGAGTTTGACTTGGCTGCGGTGAGTGTGACCTTAGCCCTCATTTCTGGAAGATTGGTTTCTTGGATAGAGGATGCTTGAGAAGGCCAAGCTGATTCTTCCTGGCAGAGCCAACTTGGTCCATGCCACCATAAGTGATGCTCTCTGAGTTGTGAAGTGAGTAAGCCGCGCGAGGCACAATCCGCTGGATTATCTGCTCCAGGCACATGTCTCCATTGTGCTTTTGGAATGAGTTCTTGAATTAAACCAACTCTATTTCCAACAAAGTCCTTCCATTTTGAGGGGTGTGAGCGTATCCATGTGAGTGCTACCTTTGCGTCTGTCCATAAATGTATGTGAGAGATTGGCAATCGTGAGTAGTCCAAAACATGTTTTGCCAGCTTAGTGAGTAGTACTGCCGCTCCCAATTCCAATCGTGGGATTGACAGTCGCTTGAGTGGTGCCACCTTTGTTTTGGAGATTAGAACTGATGATGTTGAGTGAGAGTTTGGTGTTGTAGATTTAATGTAGAGAACTGCAGCCATTGCTTGTTGTGAAGCATCCGAGAAGCCATGAAGTTCTACAATTGAGTTTTCCTGAATTCCTAACCACCTGGGTAAGGCGATTGTCTTCAGGTGAGTGAGATCTTCTCGGATGTGCAGCCATTTCTTCACGATTGAGTTTGGCAGAGATTCGTCCCAAGACAGCTTGTGGAGCCACAGTTCTTGTAGGAGGATTTTTGATGTGATTATAACCGGTGAGATAATTCCAATGGGATCGTATAGTTGAGATACTTCAGAAAGTATAATCCGCTTTGTTATCATTTCCTGAAGAGGTGGCAGAGTTGTTCTGAAGGTGAGTTTGTCCGAGTGTGGGAGCCATTTCATCCCGAGTATATTTGTAGCGCAATCATCTAAAAGCACAGCTTCTTCAGCTGTTGGCTCTTTAAGAAATTCCTTGAGGAAGCCAGATGAGTTTGAGTTCCATTTTGCCAATGGAAAACCGCCCGCCTTGCATAGTGCGGTTAACTGCTTGGCCTTTTCAATGAGAAGTTCCGTTGATGCAGCTCCACCGAAGATGTCATCCACATACCTTCCAAATAGAAGTGAGTCAATGGCAAGTGGATATTTGTCTCCTTCATCCTTTACCAGCTGAAGAAGAGTCCGAATTGCTAAATAAGGGGCTGCTCGTGTTCCATAGGTGACTGTAGTCAAATGGAAGTGAGTAAGTTGACCCGTTTCATCTACCCATAAAATGCGTTGTAGATTCCAATCTTGAGGGTGAACCTTGATCTGACGGTACATTTTTGTAACGTCAGTTGAGAAGACAAATGGTTGAGTTCGAATCCAAATGAGAACATCCACAATGTTAGGTGAGAGGTTAGGTCCAGTATGCATGATGTCATTGAGTGATTTTCCAGTTGTTGTGAGTGCTGAACCATTGAAAACTGCTCTGAGTTTTGTCATTAAACTATCTTCTCGTAATACTCCATGGTGAGGAAGATAGTAAGATGGTTTGGCAGATATGTCCTGTTGAGGGATCCGCACCATATGGCCCATTTTGCAGTATTCATCCATGAACGAGTAGTACCTTTCCTTGTAGATGCTTTTTTGATTGCATTTTATGAGTATTCTCTTGAGGCACGCTTGAGCTTTTCCGAATGAGTTTCCGAGTACGTCTGCAGATTCTGTGAGAGGTAATCTGACTTGGTATCGTCCCTGAGTATCTCTCGTATGAGTCTCAGCAAAGTGTTGTTCACACAATGCGTCTTCCTTGTTGAGTTTGACTGCAGACGTTGATGGTGGCTCTTCTTGAACCCAAAAGCGGGTGAGTAGTTCCTGCAAGTCTTCAGTGTTGAGTGGGGCCGTTGTATGATGTACTACCTTGTGTTGCACATCTGAGTTTGATGGGCCTATTAGCACCCAGCCAAAAATTGATAATTGTGCGACCGGTTCAATCACACTTCCCCTGATGAGATTAGGTTTGATAATTTGGCCGTAATAGTCCGCTCCGATAAGTACATCTACTGGTTGAGGTTTCCAAAAGGTCGGATCTGCCAAGTTGAGTTTCTCTGTATGTCGCCACTGACGTTGCTCACATTCTTCAGATGGTAATAGCGTTGAGACTTGGCGTATAATGTGAGCTGTGATCCGAATGTTGAGATTTTTGTAGATGGTGCGTAAGGTGAGTTGAGCCTTTCCGTGAGTTTGAGTTGAGTGCGTGCCGCCAACTCCAAGAATTGGTATAGTTGAGTGTTGCCGTTTAATTTTGAGTAAGTCCACAGTGTCCTTGGAGATGAGTGAGATTTCCGAGCCTGAATCAATGAGTATTCTTATTTTATGAGATGTCACCGATGAGTCATACCATGCCAATGCAGTTGCAAGTAACGTGAGTTGAGAAGTTGAGTAATCATGTTGAGTGTGACTGTGATGTTGGATGATTGCGCCGTTGTCCTAATTTTGAGTTGATCCGGATGCTGAGTTGGTTTGAGTTTTCCTTTCAGGGTCTCTTGGCACATGAATCATGGTGTGATGATTTCCATTGCAGTGTCTGCACTTATATTGTGACTTGCAGTTCTTAGCTGAGTGCAGACCGAGGCAGTTATAGCACAGCGGCTTTTCCATGACAAATTTTCTCCGTTGTTGTTCATTGAGCAATTTGAACTGTTGACAAGCCACAATAAAATGCGGCTCACCACAATAAGTGCATGGATGTTGAGAAATCCGAGTTGAGTGTGTCACCTTCTGTGAGTCTTGCCGTGGTTGAGTTGGACTAGTGACGTGAAGACTCCTTGACGTCTTTGAGGTTTGAGTGTTGGCCGGTTTTTGAGTGGATGCTGGTAAGTCAGCTGCAATTTCCAATGCACGCACCCGCGCGATTAGGAAGGACTCAAATTCCTCAAATGTTGGCAGCTCCGTGATGGAAACTCGAGAAGTCTCCCATGCTTCTCGAGTTGACCTGTCAATGAGCTTTGACAGGCGATGAGCCAGTATGCAGTCTCCTAGCTGCTCTTGTGGTACCAACAGATTGAGGGATTTCCTAATTTTTGACATCTCCGAAATCAAGGTGTTGAGTGTGGCCGGGTTCTTTGACGTAACAGCATTCAACTCGAGTAGATGGTCAAGCTGATCATTCAATAGGACTCGTTTATTCTCAAACCTCGTCACTAATGTAGCCCATGCTGGTGTGAGAGACTCATCGTTGAGTGAAAATCCTTGTATGAGTGTGAGTGGTGTTCCGCTGAGAGAGCTGCGCAGGTAGTGTAGCTTCTCATAGTTTTTGAGTCCAGGCCGATTCAGAATTAATCCCGTGAACATTTCCTTATATGAAGGCCACTCAGTATATGCTCCGCTGAAGGTTGGCAACTTGATCTCTGGCAGCTTACTTAAATGAGTGTTCTGAGTTTGTCCGGTTAATGGCTGTGTCACTTGATGTTTTGACTTCCAGGCTTCCTCCAAATTGCTGACTTCAAACACAATAGTATGATACGTTTCATGGACCGACTTATGAAACTCAGCCTTAAAATAGTCATTGTCGGTAAAAGCTGCTGGACAACTTGCTTCTATCACAGCATGGTCCTGTTTGTACAATGCGTACAGCTCCTCAGCATCCTGCTTCCAAGCCATAATCACTGGAAGCGTAGCAGTTTCCTTCCTAATCCGAATATAGGCGGTGATCCTCTCCAGTGAATCAAGCCGCAGGTATTGAGAGTTAACCTTACACAGGAATGAAGCTGGAATTGAACCTGGAGACTTGGAGCGAGTTTTTATTTGAGTGTCAACAATGGTGAGTCCAGGCACATTGAGTTGGCGGCTGCCAGTCCGCTTCGCTGCTCCGATGACATCCTCCTTTTCAGCATCGACAGCGCCTGCTTGTTCCAGCTCCTTGAGGTCATCCTGGTTTGAGTGTGCCATGATGATAACCTGTGAGAATTTCCTTAATGAGTATTTATTCACTGGCTCGAGTCACACCACAGCATGTAAATCCGGCTCGAAGGACCAAAATGTTTGAGTAAGCCTTAATTATATGTGAGTAAACATGCTGCGGGTGTTAAAATAAATTTAAGTCACACACAGAAGTAAATTAAAAATAGAAACTATATTCACAACGGTCACTTCTTAAATAAATTACAAAATTTGTTTATAATTGCACATAAATTGAAAAAGGAGTTTAAATTACACTGAGGTTAATGATTGTATTTGAGTAGTGTGTCTGCAATTCCAAACTATGAGTGCACATTAATAATGGAGTAGTAATCTCTTACTAGAGACAACCAACCTGTGAGTTTTGAGTCTGTCTGCAACTGAAATGAGATTGTCCGTTGATAGTCGCTTGAGTATTTCCTGACACTCCCTCCTGGGCTCACACACAATGAAGCTGTGAAATGAGCAATGGCAAACAATTATAATTGAATTGCTGCCTTGAGTTTTTCTAATTCACATGTTCACTGTAACACTTGCCGCCGGTGCCAACACGTGGTTGGCAACATAACCTTTAGTATTGTGAGAGATTTTACCTTGCAATAGAGTCGATTGTACTAATCGTCCTTGCACCTTGAGTATTGCGTGAGTGAAGGGTGATGCGAGTTTCCAGTGAGAGATTGAGTAGAGCCTGTGGTGAGTTGATCAGTGTCGATTTGAGCCAGTGAAATCCGTTGAGGTATACCGATGAGATTTTCAGGTGCGCAGTGGTGAGAGATGCTCCTCGTGGCACGGCTGAAGAAAAAGAGAGCGAGGCCGTGACCTATTTCCTTCTTCTTGGTCTTGGCGATTCACTTCGCGAATCAAATCACAATCTCTCTCACATTTGCATGTGAGAGAGCGAGAGAGACCGAAACAGCGCGAATTCACCTTGTGAATCAGTGTAGTGTCTCGGCTGTTCCGCCGAGAGGCCGCGAGGTGCTGCCGCGCCGTGGCTGCGTCGTGAGTCGTACCGAGCTGAGCATAACCGCGGGAATTCAAATTACTGAATTCCCAAACAAATATAGTTTACAAATAATCAGTTAAAAACAAATAAATTAGGCATAAAGTTGTAGAAAAATAAATACTATAAACAAATTATGGGCGCACCCATGGGCTTCTGTACTAGCCCTTGATTTGCTGACATAGCTCTAGAATTATTAGAAACCTCATGTTTAAAAAATTACAGTAAAGACGTTCTCCTATACAAAAGATACGTAGACGATTGTCATTAATAGTCAAAAAAGATAAAATAGAAGAAATATTGTCCTGCTTCAAGAATTACAACAATAACTTACAATTCACAATAGAACGAGAAAATAATAACAGTATAAATTTCTTAGACATGCAACTCATAAGAAAAAACAACAAAATTATCACAAACTGGTTCAGAAAAAGTACAGCTTCAGGACGATATATAAACTATCTATCTCACCATCCAGAAACGCAGAAAATAGCCATAATATACAGTTTAGTAGACAAAGCTATAAAACTCTCAGACTCACAGTTCCACAAAGAAAACTTAAAAATTGTCAAGCATTATTTTTTCTGTAATAACTATCCGTCAAACATTATTAACAGATATATTTCCAAACGTCTCAAAGTCATCGCTAAGAACACACATACTAAAGAAAAAACTCCCCGCTCTGTATTTCTAAAAAACAAAATAGTCCTTCCTTTCATCAAGTATCTCACTTCAAAAATCAATCGCATCCTACATAAACATAACACGATTCCCATATACCAATACGTAAACAAATTCAACAATTTAATAACCTTAGGCAAAGACCGTTTAGATAAGATGCATACGGGTGGTATTGTTTATCAAGTAAAATGCCATGATTGTACTTCCACATACATAGGCATGAGTAAACGGAAACTAAAGACTCGGACTAATGAGCATATTAGAGCCCTTAAACAATGCTCAGAAAAATCTGCTCTAGCGACATATGTGGAAAAAACGGGACACAAAATAGACTTCGGAAAAGTTAACATTTTAGACACGGAAAAGAATTTTTACAAACGCTGCTTTTTAAACATTTACTTTCATAACAATACCCTTAACTGCATTCGAAATTTAAATTTCCTAAAAAATTCGTATAAAAAAACGATAGATCTTATAAAACAATATTGTACCGGCTAATCAGATGCTTTTAATTTTCCTAACTATTTACTGCCATATTCTATTCGATGAGATTCGCTTCCACATTTTCCTCTATTTCTACTCATTTCTCTGGATAAGACGGACTGAGTATAGCTGCCTTCCCCCTACCGTTCCGTACGCCTCCTACCTCTCTCCCCTTCCCCCACCCTCCTTAAAGTCAATAGCTTCTTAATTTCGTCGGACTTTTGCGATTTCCCTCCAGTATTGTTCTGCACGCCAATTACCTACAACAGGAGTAGCGGAGCAATAATGTGTGGAGAGGACAGAGTTTGGCGTAAGTTTAATTGTGCAGACAAAACAAGTTTTCCTAATTTTCCATAGTATTACTAACTAAATTCAATATCCGTACACTTTTTCACAGTTTGGCCTTTTCTTTCCGTACTGAGATCCTGGTCGAACTCAAAAATTTTTGACGAACTTTAATGTGACGTAATTTATTAAAAATGGTATTCTATCATTTATATTTTTCTACAACTTTATACCTAATTTATTTATTTGTTTGTAACTGATTATTTGTAAACTATATTGTAGCCCTGAAGAGGGGAGTAACTCGAAACTCCCGAAACGTCGGCAAGTTAATAAAGCGTCCGCTTATTTACTATTCCACATTAATACTACGAACGACTATCTCACTCAAATCTAAATATTAAGCCCACGCGGGTATGGGAAAAATAATTGTCAATCAAATTAAAATCGAATCAAATGCCACATGAACAAAATTATTCCTTGCCCGCGAGCAGGCGCATAACTTCTTGAAAAACCCAGCGTCACGAAAAAACGTAAGATCTCGACACTTTGAATTCAATGAAGGCGATAGCGTTTTAGTGAAAGCTCTGAATGTATCCGACGCAGCAGAAAGAAAAATATCGAAATTTTTTCACGTATATGAAGGGCCATACGAGATTAAGGAAAAAATCGGGCCAGATACATATATGATAGTAGATATAGAATCAAATGGAGAACGCGGAAAGTTCCATGTACAGAATAGGCTAAGTACAACCAAAACCGTGCACAAAATGTCAGTAAACGGTCAGCCATGCCAGATCAAGGCACGGAGAGTGAACGCTTCGGCACTTGCGATGCGGTGATCCAGGGTGCAACCGTAGTTTGGACACCTTTGCACATAACGTGCATGTCAAGGAAGGCAGCATCGGGGGTGCCTTGGAAGACAACGTCAGGGAAATACCGGAACGGGCAGGCCACTCAAACAACAGGGCGCAGAGTCAACCGACACACCCAGACAACTGCGAGGGTAGAGCACGATGCACCGACACCATCAACGTCGCGTGCCAGTACGGAAGTATATCTGCCCCAGCCGATGTCGAAGAAGGAAGCTCTGCCAAATGAGAAGTACATACCTATGCCCAAACTTCGTCCCCCAATCGAGGAGTATTTGAAGCTGCGGCAGATGGTACGACATCGACGATACACGACCGCTCGGCCCGTTGTTACCTGAATTTTCACCATCATCTCCATCATTACCTGAACAACGCATCCCAGAGAACGAGGGAGCAGAAATACTCCGTTACAGGCTTCTAATTATCGGCACCATAATTGAAACAGAAAATTGTTTTTTTTTTTTTGTTTTTTTTTTTAAACAAAGCGGCAACTAAGTGTCGGAGTTTATGCACAATAGGGGAATTATTGCTTTTTAATAGGGGAAAATAAATTATATTTTTTAAAGTCAAAATCTTGAATAGATTAAAGTAGTCGCGTAGTAATCGAAAATAATTATTCGACTTTCGAGACGTACACAAGCAACGGACGTATACGAAACTCGGTTTGCTTACATACAGCGAGTCTCTTGTACGCGAGACACATTCTCATGTACAGCTTTTAGACGTAGTTACCGAGGAGAATTATTTGAAATACTATCACGCTTAAATACGAAGTCTTAAAATTTTATTTCTGTCGAATAATATATTTTGAATATTATTATTTTTAAATAGTATGTTGAAATTGCTATCGCTTGATTATGAGATTTGATAAACTATCATTTTGGATTATTATACTTACATTATTGTTATTTCTTTTATGAACTATTTAAAAGATAATTGCTTTTAAAGTTATATTAAAATTAGTCTTGTTTAAATAAACTATTTCGAATTTATCGCAGAAAATTGTTGAAAAAAATATGCACTTTTTTTTTGCGTTTAAGTAATATTTTTAACAGATTGTTATTCATTAATTATCACTTGCCGAAATTTTTAAATTCTGGTCATTATTGATAACAGTATTTAAGCGGTGATTACTTTCAAATAGTATATTGATATTATAGTTCCCATTGAATGTTTTATTTAAAGTGGTTGTAATACTATTTTAAAATTACCATTGCCGGTGAATATTTTGTTTAAATCGGAAGTTACCCCCCCTTGTCGGTCGGAACCAAAACCCTTTAGCATTTTCTCACATTATAGCTTAGTTGTACCTTTGCTAGAGTTTTAGTGTGTAAAATAATTACATCCCTATTGCAAAACATTTTCTGCTTTCATGTTAGATATAGTAAGTTGCGTAGCTGGCTTTCCATTTGGCGTTCGGTTCGAATTTTTTTTTCTTTCTTTTTCAGGTCGAGTTTAAACTTGGCTTTTTATTTGAATTTTAGTTTGGCCGTCAGGTAGAATTGAAACTCGGCTGTTGAATTTTAAATTTGGCTTTAGATTGAATTGTAGTTTGGCTCTCGGCTTGAATTTTTTTTGGTATTGTAATTTCGCTATTGCTATTTATTTTAAAGTAGTTAGTAGTGTTTTAAATTATTTTAGCATATAGCGAAGTGAGTATCAAAACTATTCGTTTTTTTTCCGTTGTTGTTGGTAGAATAAGAAAATTAAGTGACGATAATTTTCTTTAGCGTGCTGCGCACATGGAGTGCAATTAGTAGTTGTAATTAATAGTTTTTTTTGTCATTGTAGTAAGTTGGTTGTTGTTAAGGAGGCACATGATCAGTAATAACAAAGATATTGTTTTGGTTGCTTTGTTATTAAACGGATTTGCCTCAGCATACCAGAAAATTATTTTTTTTTAATTGCTTAATCTTCTTCCTCGTTTGGCTTTTTTATGCGTTTGAGTTGTTTTATTTCAACTGCATTGTCTTTTTTTGTGCTTCTTTTGTTGTTCTTCGATAACAGAATACAGCAGTGCTTGATTAAAATCTTTTCTTTTTTTTGTATTCTTCTTTCTGCTTTTCTGCTTTTCATTGGTCAGCATTTATTTTGTTTTTTTTTTCCTCATTTCTTGAATTTACGAGAGCCTTAGTTGGCATCCCGAGAAAGTAAGCCAAACGGCTTCCTGAGAAATTGCGCTTACGTAAGCGTAGGGCAAAACCCCTAAATAATAAGACTCGTTATTATTTTATTATTTTATTCGTCTTCGTTAGGAATAAAATTAAGTAGTTATTTATTATAGACGTGATGGCTTCGAATGTCGAGAGAGATAATCAGCCGGAGGTAGCTACCGAGAGGGATCGGTTAGAATCGGTTTTCCAATTTTATAGTCGAGAGAAAATGTTCCAGGTGCTGAAGAGTAGTCGGTTGAGTAGAGAAGGAAGTATGCCGGAACTAATCGACCGTTTAGTGAGAGTTGACTTGCATCAATCTTTTGGGGCTAGAGCAGCTTCCTGGAATATTATAGAGGATAACGATCTTTCGAGGGGATCTCTAGCGCCGGGACTAGAGCATGATGAAACTTTCATGGACGTAACCACCGAAACCGGACGTGGAGAGATCTCGGAGGGGGAGATCCAGCATCCAACTCGACCGTGAAGGAAATAATGGATCAATCGTCCCAGATGGCCACCGTTGCAAAGAATATGATAACGGTTGCAAATAGTGGCATAGCTTCTGGCATGGTATTAATCCATTATGCCCCTAGGATGTATGAATCAATTTATACTAGGCTGTCCTCCAAGTCTAGCCAGCTGAAGACAGTGATGAGCACTGGTGCCACACAGCATCCGCATAGGGCCAGACCATAAGTCCCAAATAGTAGAAATTCAAATAGTCAGCATTTGTATGATCTACCGAGGGCACAATCCACGATGAACACTCCGTCAAACAATAGCCATATTTCCTCTACCCATCCAAACCTTCCGGGTGGGTTGGTACCTTACCCACAGTACCTTTCTCGAAACCAGTACCCATCTCAACTTATCGAAGCACATACTCAACCTCAACCGTGGCCTCCCCTTATCGAAACATTCCACATGTCACCACCGGTAGTCTCACAATCCAACACTGCCTGTGTACATTTCGAAAACCACCCTCCGGTAGAATCGGAATCTTTGATTAACCTAAACAGGACTTCGCGTATCCAAACTAGTCAGTCGTCGTATCCTTCTCGGATAGAAACGAATTTTCGAAGAGAAGCTAATCTTCAGTTTCCTGGGTTATTGCCCCGGTCAATTGGGGGATCTAACACCCAATCAGTAGCAAACCTATTTCCGTCGAGTAGAATAGAAAATCCTCAGGCGGCTATAAATTAGCAAAATCCGTCAGGGACGGAAGATACGAGGAGACATAACCCTCAACAGCCTCTGGGCGAAAATGCGAGATCGTCGCTCGCAGGGCAGGGCCCCCTCCAGGGATTTGATGGTAGTATGGGTTTTTATCCCCCTAATAGTGCTTATCCTTGGCCATACCCGCCTATGTATCCACCACACTGATACTATCCTCCGATGGCATATGGGCCAGTATATGGCCAACACGCTCTTCCATTTGATTATCGCAGCTCTACGCAAAATGACCCTAGGTATGCCTCATTTTCGCAACCCTCGATAGTAGATATGTCAAGACGTTCTTCGAATCATGACACCACATTCCAGAGAGAAACTCAAACATGCACTCTATTGCAAAAGTGGCAGGTCAGTTTCTCTGGGGAGTATAAAGAAGACGTCGAGGAATTCATAGAAAGAATTAAAGGTGCCAGTACTCATTGAGTGTCACAGATAGTGAAATTTTGAAATTGATTCCGTCGATTTTATCTGGTGCAGTCCGTTTTTGGGCTAGGCCATTGAGCCAAAACTGGAGATCCACAACCAACTTTTTTGCAGCTCTTCATTTGCAATACGGTGTACCTGATTTCCAAGCTCATCTGGAAGAAGAAATTAGAGCGAGGACTCAAGGGCCAGACGAACCAATTTCATCTTTTATTTCTAATTTACGATTGTTGTTAGATAAAGTAGTACCGAAAATGACCTTGGAGGCACAGCTCGAGAGGGCGTATCGAAACTTCCACCCTTCGCTTTATCGTGTTATATCTAGGAACCAGTTCAAACCGTTTGAAGAACTGCAGATCTTGGGACAAAGAGGGGAGGTGAGGCGAGAAAAAGAAAAAACTTACCGTCCCTCACCACCTCCCGAGTCGTCGCTCTTTCCAAATTTTGCATACAAAATGAAAAACCGTACGAAAGCAACGGTCATAAATACAACTGAAGTCAAAGTTGAATAAAATGTGGGCACTGTGAACGAAGTTTCCAAGGACTACCCTGTATCGAAACGGTAATGGAGCAACTTCAGGCCCTCAAATAGCACAACCCCAAGAGCGAAGCCAGACCAGCCAACCATCGAACAATAGTCCGTAGACCAGTCAAACTCCACGGAAAAATGACACAGCAGAGGACAAATGCTGGATATGCCAGAAGCAAGGACACTGGGCGAGAGACTGCAAAGAAAGGCAAGGGATACTATGCTACAGGTGCGGACACCCAGGAGTTGTTGTCGCAACGTGTCCAAACTGCAACAGCGGAACCAAGGGGATGGCAGAAGGGGATAAGAAACAAAATTCATCATCGTCAAACAGTAGCGCATTAGCCTCAGGAGGATCTCCGATTCAATCGGAGAAAAATTCAGCCAAAACATGTTTTACATCAACGCCACCGTGTCAAACGGCAGCAGTAGGACATGTTGATAATCGCCTCTATGTTAGTATCGAAATTCATGGTCGCGTCTTTCCAGCATTGCTCGATAGTGGAGCCATAGCCTCGTTCTTAGGTCCAAAGCCAGCTGAATTAGTCAAATCTAGTATAACACCATGTTCAACCTACATGGTCCTGGCAAACGGCCAAACAGGGAAAATATTAGGGTGTCGAATTCTCTTAACTATGACGTTATATTAGGAATGGACCTTATGGAGGGCGTGCAAATGCGAATTAATTTCGTAGATCGAACTTGGTACACTCCAAAAGATATCGTTCACCCCTGCTATCCTAAAAATCAGGACCCTAGTACAGTCCTAGCAGTAGCAATCATCGGCAGTGTTGTTGAGCTTTCTCAGAGGAACAGAATCCTCTTACGTGTCGGAGTAGACCCACTTCTCGATACTCACAGTGCAAAAATAGAGGCTGCACGGATTACGCCTCATAAAATTGACGTACAGGGTCATCCACCAATAAAACAGAAAGCTGTTCATGTTTCGCCAACGCTGTTAGTAGCTGCTCATGCAGAAGTAGACCAATTGTTGGCAGAGGGTATGATCGAGCCCTCACAAAGTTCGTGGAGTAGTTGTGCCATCATCGTACCTAAAGTAGATGGCACCACTCGGCTTTGCATTAATTGTCGTCCACTGAACAAAGTAACAAAGAAAGATGCATACCCTCTATCCTACGTAGGTAGCCTTCCGGTCAATTTAGAAAACATGAAATATCGGTCGAAAATCGATTTAAAACAAGCTTATAATCTAATCCCTTTAGAGCAATCCAGTAAAGAGTTTACAGCGTTTGCAATACCGGACAACGGTCTCTTTCAGTTCACACGTCTTACCGACGGACTAATAAATGCCCGAGCGAGCTTTCAAAGGGCAATGAATAACATGATCGATCCAAATTGGCACCCGAAAGTTTTTGTATACATGGATAGTATCATTATCGACACCAATACTTTTGAAAAACACTTAGGGTTGTTAAAAAAGTTCCTCGGAAGACTGAAAGAAGTAGGGTTGCAGATTGATTGGGACAATCAATTCGATATATAGGCTTCGATACAAATAAAGAGAGGTTAAAGAGGGTTAGGGATAAAGAACAACCAATTCTGAACTTCCCAACCCCCAAGAATCGAAAACAATTAAGAAGTTTTTTGGGTAGGGTAAATTGGTATGCTTCGTTTATCCAAGATTTGTCGGAAATAAAAGCCCCCTCAAACGAACTTCTTAAAAAGCATGTTCTTTGGTCTTGGGAGGGTGGGCAGCAGAAAGCATTCGATACACTATGCCTTCTGCTTCGGCAAGCATCCGCATCGTCACGATCGGATTCCAACTCACCAGTCATTACACTTCCTTACCTTATCGAAACACCCTAATTTTAACGAAACACCTGTATTTTATCGAAACACCCCCTCACCTTGTCGAAAGTCCGTTACCTTATTGAAACATATGGATCTTGTTGAAATTCTTATGGAATCTCTCTCTACAAAAGTAGAGGAGGTGTCAAGCCACTAGTCCCAATTAAAAGCTCTTAGTACATTAGTAGTCGATGCTAAGGGCATGGGTGAAATTAGGGAGATCACGCGTGTCGTACCACCTCTTCTAGTAGGATATTCCTGGCACAATTGTCGGTGCTACATGTCCAGTTAGGGGTTATTTCTTTTTGGATCTATGAATTTTGTCGTCGAATGTCCAAAAAAGCGACCCCACCCTCTCCCCTCATATTGTAGGCTATGAGTTGAGAAAACAGTAGGGAGACTTTCCGAATCAGAGGAGGCCCCAAACCCCCGAATATATGCCCTAGCACATTAGTCGTCGATGCTAAGGATTTAGAGGAAATCAAGGAGATCGCACATGGTCTCTGGAATGCGTCGTATCCCCCTCCTCCAATGCAACATCCCTGGCACAATTGTCGGTGTTGTAGGTTTGTTCCATAATTCGTTGTTGTAGAATACGAAATAACTGCTTAAAGACTCTATTGCTCAACAAGTCCTTAACCTAGAATAGGTGTTGATGGTAGGGATAGAGTTAATAGTAGGGGTACGCAGCGATTTCGAGAATCATAATCATAGCTATTGCCAAAAATAGAAATCTCAGCACAATTATGGTCCGCGCTGCTAGGATTCGATAGATAATTATGATAAGTAGAAATTTTCGTGATTAAATTACGCTTAATAACCCACCCCATGGTTATCGAAACACACTTACCGAAACTTTTGTTGTAGTGTCAAGACAACTTTACAATAGGTAGAAATGTCCCAAATTGTGCATAAACTCTCGTACAACTCATTGCCATTGTAGTAATGGGGGGCTTACTTACTGCCATTTGTCGGGATAGTGAGTATAGGGGTTGTTAATGAAGAGTGTATTGGTGAAATGGCAATAGAGGTGAGTAAGAACAGACTGAGGTACGCCACATGGCTACGCATGAACACGAAAAATGTGCATTAATCGTAACTTCAGCATGTTGATTCAAAAGGCTATCTCCCCGTCTTAACACAAAATTGTTACGGCCACTTACCAGATCAAACTAATATTATTGCGTTAATAAGAACAAAAATCCATTGTTCACTCAGAAAACAAAAATGTTCTTTGTCGTTGTAGAATACGTCGCTTGCGTAAACCAAACGAAAACTATTGTTCGTTTCACAGAATACCTTTTTTTTTGTTTATAAATCATGTCTTTTGCGTATTAACACTTTTGTTACTTATCGAGAACAACAAACCATTGTTCATTTGGCAGAATACCTTTTTTGTATGGAAACTATTTTTTTTTTGTGTTCAATAGAACACTTCGTTTGATTATCGAGAACAAAAATCATTGTTCAGTTTATAGAGTAGTCTTTGTAATCTGCAAAATACCTTTATGTTTTTTTTTTGCCTCGCGTTGTAAAATACTTTGTTAATTTTGCAGCATTATTGAATCGAACGCTAGATGACGTCTTGGATTAAAATATTTGTCAAGTCAATGACCAGCTGCGGTCCAATCGGTACAAAACTATGTGCGAATGGAGTGCGAATGCGAGCGAATCTTCTGCAATTGTAAGAGCGCCTAGCGTGAGTACGGTAGTCACGAACTTTGTAGATATTGTAAATTGGGTGTTAGAAGTTTTTTCGCGAACAGCGGGGCGCGCTTCGGCCTTGGGAGGGGCAGTTTGTAACGCTCACTTTTTGAGCATTACAATTAAGTGAGGAAAATTAGAAAAACCCCAGCCATGGCTGTAAGGGTTCTTTTCTGGCTAAGCATCCAGAACAGAAAAATCTAGTTCGAGAAAAGGAATGCTTGGCAGAAGAGAGCAACCCTTACAACTCCCTATTATACACTGTTATCTGTAAACTACACTAGAAGGGAAGACAGAAATCTTGTGGAGGAACACTGCGAGCTCCTCTTGCTGCAACCATGCCCCGCTCCTGCTGAAGATGACGTAGCTCCTGCCATCCCTTATACTAAACAATGCTGCTGCGATGCCAGTGAGCTGGGCTCACTCTCCTCTTGAGTCACCTTGGCAGGTGAAGGTGGCCACTCTGATGTGAACCTGTAGGAGGAAAATAGTGTTAGTGAAAGAAGAAGATGAGTATTATCGAAACAGAACAAGTATTATAAAGAGGACTTATTATTGGGAATACATTGGATGCTAAGAAAATGTGGCGTAGGAGCGCCACTGGCTTCGCTATCGACTCTGCTTCTGTGACTCTGCTGCCCACACCTGTAAATAAACAAAGAGAATGAAGTAAGTGTATACGAGAGAATAAGGAGGAACAGAAGTTAACTTTTTTGCAGTGGAGAAACGTACATGAATGCTATCACTCAAGGAAAAAGGCGGAGCTGCACTGGATGAACAGATCGGTCGGTGAACAGCTGCACTTGTGGAGAAAGTTTCTGCATATCAGCCCTCGCTGCTCGTCTACTGATGACCAAAACAAGACTAAAAATAAGTAGAAGAGCACATAGTTAGTAGAGTAAGCTACTGATCCTACATGGATGCACTTATACTCTTGATCAGGTGGAGCATATGAACCTAAACTTCTCCGATGATGGACCAGAGGCTCGCAAAGGTGGAGAGCACAGCTGTTGAAGGCCCCGCACACCCTGTGAGGGCTTCACCTGTCTCTCCTTTGCGATGCACCAGCACCTCCGTCGGAAGATCACGTTGTCGTCGTCGTCGTCGTGCAGAACACCGGGGCATGCGCGCACATAAACAACCGACTGCGCGGTGCCGCTACGTATGTTATGGGAGAGTGAGAGAGAGAGGAAGAGCCTAGTACCCGAACAAGAACGAGTGGTGGCGCTCGCTCTCGAAGACTTTGAGGGGCTCGTTCATTCGTTCGTCGGCGTGCACTGCTCGGCCACTCCATTGTGGACCGTAGCACGCACTATAGTGCCTTACTCTAGCCATTGTGTCGAGAGTTTACGTAGACGTGAAGTTTTGTTAGGTCGTCCAGCCATAGTGAACAGCAAGCCCCGCCGCTCCGCTCAGTGCTTTGTGCCGCCATCCCAGCCATCCACGGCACGCGTGGTCCAGCAGCCACTTACCGACGTCGTGCCGCCTGCGTTGTACCTGTGTGAGTCTGAGCGTCTCTGCGCCGCTGTCCAACCACTCAGCCTCTGCAATCGTCAGCTTGTCGTCGTGTACGCCACTCGTCCCAGCTCCGAGCTGGTAAGTTGTATCGGCAGCGGCCAGCGCCTCTTTGTGTCTCTCTCGCGTGCTGGGTACTCCGATCTCGTCGCGCTTCTTCTCGAAACCGTACCAAAACTCTCGCCGCTGGAGACTACACTCGCGAGCTCGCGCTTGAATTCGCGTCCCTCTCCATATCGAAACAGCCGAGTCATTGTCGTGTCGCGATTAGGTTATTGTAATATATCGTAGTTAGTTAGAATGCTGGGAACATCTCAGCTGGCGCTCAACATTATACTTAATTATAATTGCAAATATATATTTTAGCTTAATTCCCATTTTTTTAAATAAATGATAAAGTATTACTGCTAATCGCCGTGAGTGATCATTTCTAGACCCTAGACGTTTTCCATTTCCTTTGCGATCAACCATAATGGGAAGACATATCTATATATTTGCCTGCTTAATTCTATTCTGATATTCATCATCGTTGGAGAAATCTGCAATAGCGCTGTACCTGGCCAAACGTAAGTACACCGTTATAATATATATATATAATTATCACTTAACCCCTTTATGGAGCCCATCCCTGTATATTAGTACCTACGCCCAGAGTTCCCGTATACAAGTGACTAAAGAAATAATCCCTCTCTGGGTATAGAAACTCTAGATCGGGCTCCATAAACACCGTATAAGAATATTTTATGGGACCCGGGCTCCATAAAAGAAAACGAGCTCCATAAATATGCTCATGTGTATAAAAGGGCTCCATAAATCTGGTAAAAGAAATGTATATATATATATATATATGAGGATTTTCGCCTCAACTCTCCCAGCGCGGCGCGCTAGCGTCAAATCATGCTATTTTCAAGTCGTGTTTACGATATCAATATGCATTTCAAAAAATTATGTGATAAGCGTTTCCGACGTATTTTTTCCTCAGCTTTCCAATGGCGTAGGTGGTTTTTCCGAAATTTTCCATTTCCCCCCCCCCCCCCGACAAGTATAAAACATACTATATCTCGAAAAGTATATTTTTAATATTTTTTTTTACCCCCTAGATCGAAAGCTGAGCATTTTTTACGTCGGAAAGGATTTTTTTCAGAATTTGCTCGAATGTTTTCTTAGAGAAACAGAACGCGAAAGAGCAGACGCAGCGTCTCCTTCGCGCGCGGTTTTCGGCTCGCTGTACACCGCGTGGACTAGATGCATTTCGCTCTCTAACAACCACTTAAAATTTTGATTTCCTTAATAATAGCAACAATAAACTAGTATTTATATTAATAATTCTTTTTTTTTAAAGTAGATAATTTTATTTTGTTTTGTTTTACGGGTTTTTTAGCGAAGATTTGATATTCTGAACTCATTGACGTTTTTTTTAGTATTAATGTTGTTTTATTCATTGGAATAACGGCATGGTACTGTAAAGTTCCCGGTATAGATTTAATTTTACTTAACCTTGATTTTAGTTTCAAAACGGCTTTTTCATAGGTCTCTTTAGTGCTGTAAAAAACTTTAGTTTCTTTGCAATTACGTAAAGTCCAGTTGTAAAGGTCTTCTGGTGTTAAAATATGATTACTCGAAGAGAGTTGAAGACTTGCTCTTTTCGCCCCTCTTTTCAAATTTGCGCCTATACCATCGCACGCACCTTTACCGTGCGCTGTTGCATGAAAATGCCATTCAGCAGGAACTCCAAAATCTTTTTGATGAAACAGAAGATTTTGGAAGGTAGACTTGTTCTTAAAATGCTGACCTGCTCCATCAGTTAAGTAATAAATTTTCTTGACTATGAAATTACTTTTTAAATACGATATCATAATTTTTTGATATTCATAAACAGCAACAGTATCGTGATTTAGATTATCAGAAATTATAGCAATGCTTATATGTTTAAGATCTTGATTTTCGTTATAATATACCACTGTTGTAAAAACTGTTGCTTGATTATTGTTCCAGTGGAACGATTGTGTTGAATTTTGCACTATAAACGCATAGTTTTCTGCAAAATCACAACAAACAAGGAATTCTCCTTTTTGAAGGTTTTTTTCAAATCGCTTAAGAAAAGATATTGTTCTCTCGCAAAGAAGTCATGAGTTTTAAATTTTATTAATTTTTCTCCCAGTATGTTCATGAATTCATAAACATTTACAGTTGTAGATACTATTGTGCAACGATCTGTCTGAAGCCATGACTCATACTGTATTTGAAAAATATCATTTCTCTCAAAACATTCAAGCAAATGTTTCCGTAATACAGGCATATTGGGGCAATCTAAACAGTCTCCCAAGTAACATTTCGAACTAGCATTACTACATACGATTGCTTGGATGCAATCGTGGTAGTTTTTAAGAAATAGTCGAGTACCTTCAGTTAAACTCTGTAAATTAATAGCATTTAACATCAGCTTGATATTTTCGTGGTGTACACATACGCATACATTATGCGTACCACTGCTTCCCGCTAGAACACAATGCGGCGGCCTCAATTGAGTAAATTTAGTGAAGCCAATATTAACAGATTCATGCTCTTTTTTAAATAAACAATAAATTTCATGTAAATTACCAAGTAGTAACCTTTTCTGTACATGTTCTCTTTTACCATTATTCTGCTTAACAGATATACAATCTTTTAATCCGGGCATTACACGACTAATATCGTCCCTCTCATAAAAACGTTTAACTGAATCTACACTTTCAACTGGAAATATTTTGCCCCTTTTCTTTTCAGGTTTTGAAAAAATTCCACTTTCAGTTACTAACTTTTTCGCTTCTCGAGCTTCCCACTCAGTACAACCGAACACTCTAATTAAGTCTCTGCGAGACCAAAAATCAGGAGCAAGCGTGAGTAGCTGAATTTTATCTTCCTTACCCGGTGATTCTAAAAATTTCTTTTTTAATTGGTTGAGAACTGCCACGCCTGCTTTATGATATTCATCAGTACATTCAATTTTAGCTTTTTTGGCATCGCATGAAGGTAAATCTAACTTATGTTTATAAAGTTGACGTTGACAGTTGGAACAAATTTTCGCGTTTTCTGGTACGAGGGGATACGCACTCCTAAATATTGAAGGAAAATTCGACAAATTTTTACGCACAGAGTGATTAATTTTATTAAAAGGATTTATGCATTTCAGCTTCAAAGCTGGATCCATTTCAGTAGCGAGAAAATAAATGCAATAAATAAACCAAAAATAAATTATGATTTAATCAGCAAACACACGAAGAACACAAATATAACGGAAACAGCGTTAAAATTCTTAAACAATTTCAAGGATAACAAAGATCGAAAATTCATCAGACTTATATAATTGGATACAACAAATTACTCTCGGGCAAAAATTTTCTATACGCAAGCCACCTATCGGGTAAAAAGTAAGTGAGAAGCGTTGCGTCTGCTATTTCAAATTGATTGTAATGTTTTTGCTTCCTCAAAGAGGAAGCTTTGTAACGGTGAAAAAAATTTTCGAAAAAAAAGTCTTCAAAATGATGTTTTATGGTGGTATATGTGTATATTATTTGATTTTGATGATTTTTGATTTCGTGGATGTATGTATGTGTGTGTGTGCGTGTGTGTGTGTGTATATTTCAACTCTTAATATCTCCGAAACTAATCAACCGATTTTCGTCGGTTAAAGCTTATTCGCTTCGTCTTGCGGCAAAAGGAAAGTACCCTGATGGATTTGGGATTTTATTGATTTTCTTTTGTTTTATAACCAAAAAACGATTTTGAATTTTTAGTTTTTTTGATTTTTTCGTATCTTATAGTAATTATTACATAAAATAATATACTTCTCTTAAAAGGTATTCAAATTACCTACATTTTGTTTTTTTAAAATTAAAATTTAAAATATCTTCACTCTGTCATTTGTTATTAATGAAAACTTTTTTATATTTAAAAAATTAATATCTCAAAAAATAATTTATTTATCGACTTGAAATTTTAACTGTTACTTATTACACTTGTTGGTGGCAATATTGTGTTGCAATTTTAAGTGATTATCTATATGAATATATATTATACATTTATTTTCGAGAACTATCATTTTAATATTTTTATATAATGTAGTAAATTAAAATATCAAAACGTATTAATAGTGCCATTTTTAGCCCCTTCTTTTATCTCTTTTTAATCTCAATTTTTTTTAAACTTGGTGGTCTGTCAAAGCTTTTTTTAAAATAGGTACGTAATATACTATTTTGCAAGAAACTGGTATAAGACGCATCGGTTCAAAGTATTATTGAAATTCTTTAGCATTCTGTTTTATGAAAAATGTATTTTCAGAATTTCAATTTTTAATTAGGAAACGATGAATTAGTTTGAGGAAGCTAAGTGCCAAAGAATTGGCAGCGGTTTTTTTTTGCGAAATAACCTATGAAAATGTCAATCGTGCATATAAGTAAAATTCGAAGTGCAAAAAGATATTCCATAAAGAATTAAAAATGATAAATAAAAATAATAAGGTTACTAGAGAGCGAAATACATCTAGTCCACGCGCTGTACAGCGCGCCGCATACCGCGCACGAAGGAGACGCTGCGTCTGCTCTTTCGCGTTCTGTTTCTCTAAGAAAAACATTCGAGCAAATTTTGCAAAAAATCCTTTTCGACGTAAAAAATGCTCAGCTTTCGATCTAGATGATAAAAAAAAATATTAAAAATATACTTTCCGAGATATAGTATGTTTTATACTTTTTGAGGGTGAAAATGGAAAATTTCGGAAAAACCACTTACACCATTGGAAAGCTGAGGAAAAAATACGTCGGAAACGCTTATCACATAATTTTTTTAAATTCATATTGATATCGTAAACACGACTTGAAAATAGCATGATTTGACGCTCGCGCGCCGCGCTGGGAGAGTTGAGGCGAAACGCCATATATATATATATATATCAAAAATCAAGATGTCTCCGTCGGACGGAAGGGAGCCTCCCGACGGGAGCTCTAACAAAACTTATAAGTGCTGTAGTAAAACTAAAGCAAAAACTCTAATTTGTATAATATGTGAGACGCCGTATCATGTGGGACATTTTAAACCTATAAATGGAGCTAAAAGGATTAGTGATGCATTCATAATTTGTGATCAGCACACAAAATTGGATCTAACCTCTAAATTTGACCATGTGCTCGTGGCAGCAGAGGTTAGAACTATGATTGCACAAATAAAACTGGAAGCAAAAAACTTGGTAAGACAAGACTTATTAGAAGAAATACACGAAGAGACCCAGAAAGCACTCAACGAAACTATTGCCGATGAAAACGATGGCATGGAACAAAATTTATTAATAGAAACAACCTTGCTGAAACAACTACACGCTGAATTGATCGACAAAAATACCATTCTCAAGCAGCTTAACGAAGAATTAACAGACAAAAACAACCTGTTGATACAAAAACTAAATTACAAAGGTAATAATCTACAGATATCTAATAGTACTTATGCACAAATACTTACAAATACCAAACCAAAACCAAAACGTGTGCCAAAAATTGTTATAAAAAAACTAAAAAAGAAGAAAAAATGGAAAATTTGGAGTGCCGTTACTCGCCGTCTAATTCAAGAAAAATCAATACAGGCTAAAAAAATATATAAGAAAAACAATGATGAACTAATTATATCCTGTCTAGAAGAAGAAAATGTTAATACAGCGCTCAATCTATTAAAAAATCGAGAATTAGGTGTAATCTGTGAAGTACAAAAGGAACGAGTTTTAAACCCTAAAGTGAGAGTGACTGGCATAGATAACATCCTAGAATTGGATGACTCAGCACTCGAAGAAGATATCAATTTCAGAAATTTCAAAAACTTTGATAAAAAGTGCCACATACTACATTCATATACGAATAATAAAAGTAAATTGCAATCAATCGTTTTGGAAGTTACAGGTGATATACACAAATTTATTAAAGAAAATAGCAATAGAATTTTTGTGGGGTATCAAAATTGTAAAGTGTATGACGTATTAAACGTTGCTCCTTGTCGAAAATGTGCAAGATATGGGCATAATACATCAAAATGCAGAAATGAGCATGTGTGTCTTAAGTGCGCAGATAAACATGAAACAAGTAAGTGTAATGGTGAAAAAGAAAACAATTGCATAAATTGTGACTATACAAATAGAAAATATGGAACACATTATGATACGAAACATATAGCAACGAGTAGCCACGCATGCAAAATTTTGCTAGGTAATCTTACCTAGCAAAAGGTACAAACTTACAAAAGTTAGTCGACGCCACTGACTACATCATCAAACCCACTATTCCGAGACACATGGGTAAAGTAGATAACTATCAGTACCAACATATTGTAACGAAGATCTCCAACTTATCACCGGTAAAGGGGACGTCCAATTTATCATCGTCAAAGCTAAGGTTAAACGAGAACATCGTAGCTAAGCAGACTGGATAAACGACACCAACACACCACAATGGATGAAGAAACTCATTTCAAAGATACAAATCACGGAAATCAAGAACTATTTGATAGTGAAAATATTATTTTGAAAGAAATAAGCGTAAGTGATACACAGAGTCTTAATAAGAAAATCAAAAATAGCCGCAATCTTATATTATCTGTAAATATTAGAAGCTTAAATGCAAACTTTTCTAAACTTGAAATGCTTATTGAAAATCTTATTACAAAACCAAGTGTCATAATATGTTTTAAAACCTGGAACTTGGAGTATTATGAATACTACCAAATACCAGGATATAACATTTATTATAATGAAAGTAAAATAAACCAAAACGATGGCGTTGTAATGTATGTAAAAAATAATCTAATTGTAGCTACTGAAATAGTAATTATTGGTAAGCTAAGTATATTAAGCGCTGAAATAAAACTCGAAAGCAACTTATTTGCAATGTACAGATGTCATAATATGACAAAAACCGAATTTAATTACAATCTTGAGAAATATCTAAAAATTAATAGGATTAAAAATACAAAAAATCATGTTCTTGCTGGTGATTTCAACATAGATATTTTGCATAGTAATATTAAGAATAATGAAGCGACTGATAATACAAATAATCAAGAATTTCTTAATAACTTATTAGAAAATGAATACTCTCCATGCTTCACAGGCATTACTAGACCTGGAGATAATAACAGAGGATCTTGCATTGATAATATATTCATTAAATCTAACACTTTTGAGACTACATCTTACAAACTAACAAACCCTATTACAGATCATTACACACTACTCGTAAATATAGATAATATTACATTATCAACTGATACCTTTCATAATTTGAAACCTATAAATTACAGAAAAAAATACATATTGCAAATAGTACTAACTGGTACAATAAAAGTCTAGTGCCAAGAAAAAAATGAATCACAAGCGCAATAATGAAATCCTGTCAAACGAAAGACACATTGTATACTTTATGGAGAAGCAATACTGATAATGTAACATGAAAAAGTGACTACAAGGCCTATGTCAAATTATTAGATAAGATCATAAAAGATGCTAAAATTAAACATGAAAAAGATCAAGTGGAATCTTGTCGTAACAATCCTAAAAAATTATGGAAATTTATAAACTCTAGCTTATCTAAGAAAAAAAAGAGGTAAATAGTATAAATAGCCTCACAATAAATAATGAAAAATTAGATAACAAATGTGATATAGCTAATTACATGAACATATATTTCTGTGATGTAGGTTTAAATTTAAGTAACAAAATTAAACGTCTTACTAATGCAAATATCAAATTACCTCGAACAAATCCAAAAACAATCTTTATCAATCCTACAAATCAGCTCGAAGTTAATAAAATAATCAGTGAAATTAATGACAAAATAGGAGGGGTAGATGGCATTAATAGTAAGACCTTAAAAACGATCTCCACTTATATATCGCTACCTTTAAAATATATTGTCAATTTATGCATTGTTAATTCCAAATGGCCTCGGGTATTAAAAACTGCAGAAGTGGTTCCCATATTTAAAGCTGGAGACAGGGCATGTGCCTCCAACTACAGACCTATTTCGCTTATTTCAAACATTGCTAATATCTTTGAAAAAATTATATATAATCGATTATATGCCTTCTTAAGGGCATGTAACATAATTTCTGATAAACAATGTGGTTTTGTGAAAAACAGGGGAACTACTGCCGCTTTAAGCTATCTTACAAACATAATCTATTCTAATCTAGACAAGAGTATACCAATAATCGCGGCCTTTTCAGATTTGGCAAAGGCTTTTGATACGGTGAACCATAAAATCTTATTAGAAAAACTTGATAGATATGGAATAAGAGGTAACGCTCTAAAGCTATTAACTAGCTATCTTTCAGATAGATTGCAAAATGTTAAAATTAATGAATACATAAGCCCTTATAAATTAATTAAAACTGATATTCCGCAAGGAACTATCTTAGGTCCTTTACTATTTATACTAGTAGTATACCCCTCGTTATGGGCCGTCACAACAAACCTGACCTTGACAGCAGGCGCCAGCTGGGGTCAAGGTCAAGAAGTCCGACGACGCATAGCGAGGGGCGGGGATAAAAGCGGTGCACGTATGTGTGTGCACGCGCGCGCAAGCATATTCTGAATATGACACACACACGCACGCGCACGCACACGCGCACGCACACGCGCATGCACACCCGCATGCACGCGCACACACAGGCACACGGGCATACACACGCGCACGCACACCGACACTAGCACGCACACGCACGTACACACAGACATACAAACACCAGCAAGCATATTGTGCAGTGAGAGTCTGACGACCCACGATGGACAGAGAGAAAGAGAGAGAGAGAGAGAGAGAGAGAGAGATATGCGTTGCATCAGCGAAACCCATACTATGTTCATGTTTGTGTATGTGTGTGTGTGTGTGTGTGTGTGTGTGTGCGTGTGTGTGCACGCGCGCATCATGCAAGCAAGCATATTTGAGAGAGAGAGACAAAGAGAGAGAGAGGAAGAGAGAGTGTGCAGCGCTACGGTGTACCAAGGTAAACTATGTCTTCAAGGCATTTTTACGCGGCAGCATTATGGCTACACTTTGGCGCATCAAAACTTTTATGTGTGTGTGTGTGTGTGCGTATGTGTGTGTGTGCGCGCCTAACCATCTCTCTTTTGTGCGCGCACTGTACACACCACATACACACACACATACACCCACGCACACACACACACACGTATATGTTATTCTAGAGAGAGAATGCTCGAAAAAATTCTAGGTATACGGTTTTAAAATATATATATATATAGATATATATATATATATATATATGGGGCATTCTCTGTCAACGCGACACCCCCTCTGCCCAGAACAATTTTGATCCAAATGAGGTCTACCTAGGCTCAAATGAAAGCTCTTGACTTCTACTTTCGAACGCCGTCTGGCGATTCCGAAAATTCAAAATGGCGGATCCAATATGGCGGCTGAAAGTCTCGGAATGATGGAAAAACAAGTTTTTCTTCACTCTAATAGCGAATCTGATACGAAAATTGTTATTTCTTGCCACTAATATGAAGTTAGCGACATATTTTCTTACTACTACCGTTCAAACCGAGCGGTTAAAATTATATTTCAAGGTCATCTTGAAGGTCAAAAGTTATTTTCTGAATTTTCGGGCTAGTATTCCACGAAACTAGTAGAAAACTTGATTACGATCATAACTAGACTTGACTTTGGATCATTTTTCAAGGTCATGATTTCTGTCTCTGCATAATTAATGTTTTGTTGAACGTAACCTCCTATGAGACATTTGTTCCTTTATGCATATCGTGGGACCGGCGATCTAAAAATTTCATGTATAAAATCCTTAGAGAAGATAAAGTTCCACAATAGAACTATCAAGTAGTTTTAGCATAACCCATTCTGAACCACGTGGAGGTACTACTTCTCTCAGAACATAAAAAAAATTAAAAAAAAGGAGGATAAAAAATAGAAAAACTTGAATATTATAAAAAAAATTCAGTATATTTTCCCATTGAAAATTAAAGTAGAACAGATACAGACTTAGCAGCATTCGAGTACCTTTTTATGATAACTTTCCCGTCACTTGATAATTGAAAAGAATGATGTTTAAGAATCTGTGGGACAGGTAATGCATCTTGAAACCTACGATTGAGTTTCCTTTTGAATTTATCATCTTCAGTCTGCGTAAAATAAAAAATCCTTATATTTTCAAAATGAATAGCATCTTTCGGTTTCGCCTTCAAGCTAGCTCTATAAGCTTCTCTTTTAAATATTGCACCAAGACCATCATAACAGCTTTTACCATGGGCAGTGGCGCAAAAATGCCACTCTGCCTCAATACCAAAATCCTTCTCATGATGAAGAAGATTTGCTATCTGAAAGCGGTTCTTGAAATGCTGTTTTGCTCCATCTGTCACGTAAATAATCTTTTTAAGTTTTTTACTTTTCTCTTGATTTCTGGAATCAATAAATTCTGAATAGTATAGACAGAAGAAGTGTCATGCTTCAAACTATTCGACAAGAATACACAACTTTCATGCTTCAGCTCTGAATCTTCTTTATAATAGTAAATAGCTGGAAAAACAGTGCACTGGTCATTATTAAAATGGAAGGCTTGAGATGCATCTTGAACTGCAAAAGAGTAATTCTCAGAATAGTCGAACATTACCAGAACTTCTCCATTGCCTAGATTACTTTTTGTTTGAGCAATGAAATTACCTTGTTCTTTGGCAATATATAAGTGGGGTTTGAGTATCGCCAATTTGGCATATAATTCATCAACAAATTCTTCAACTGGTAGAGTTAAATTCTCCAAAGTTGATCTATCCGTTCCTGACCACGCACAGTACTCAATTTGTGAGATCCCGTTGTGAGATCAAATTGCCCGATCCAATATTTCAAGTAAACGAGACGTAAGATTTCAGAACCAGGGCACTTCGAACATTCATCCAAGTGGCAGTCAGGTGTAGGATTCTTACACATAATTTGCTGTAAACAATCTTTATAACTACAAATGGGTTCTTCTTGATTTTTCGTGAGCTTCTGAATATCGATTGCATCCAACATCAATTTACAATTTTGATGAATGGTGCAAACGCAGACGCTATGCGTTCCTCTAGCACCAGCAAGAACACAATGTTTTGGTCGTAATTTCGCGAAAGTACTGAATCCTACTTGCACTGTTGGTTCTGCTATCTTGAATAATTCGTAAAGTTCTCGTAAATCGAAATATAAAAGACGTTTCTGCACCTGAGTCCGCTTTCCATCAATAATAACAGAGACAGTATCTTTTCGACCCGGCATCATCCGACTGTGCAGATCGTTATTATAACATTCAACAATGAATTCTATTACTGCCTTTGACAAAGTTTTACCATGTTTAGCCGTTGTTATAGCTAAAATACCTCCATCGGCTTTGAGTTTTTTCGACTTTCTTACTAAATGTCTTGATGTATTGAATTCACGGGAAATTCGACTAATATTCCAAGTTGATGGCGCGATTGTAAGTATAGTTAGTTTCAAAGGGTCATTAACTGCTAATCTAGAAAACTTTTCTTTTAATTCTGAAAACATGTCTTCCAATTCGATTTCTCTAGCTGATCGTGTAGCTTCTTGAACAGATTTATCAATACCAGTGTTTTCTGATATCGTCTCTATATCCATATTTTCATATTCGTTGTTGCCTTCGTTATCTCTTGTACCAATAGATGAAATGGGAGATCCACATAACTTTCTACACTTACTACAAATTTTTGAATTATCTGGCAAATCTGGAAATCTTCGTTTTAAGTTGTTCGACAACAAGCGTAAATCATTACCTATGTGACCCTTACCATTGAGAGGGTTGATACAACGATCGGACCGTGCTACAGTAGACATATTCAATCCATCTAAGTAAGTGATAATACACGAATATAATAACGTAGGACTGTTAGAACAGGTGCTGTGAAAAATGTCTTCGAATTAATTTGTACTATATGTACGAAACGTTTAGGAATGATAATGCACGAAATATAGAACCACAGATACACCAAAGAGTTAGAGTAACAGCCGCACTAAACTTTTAGAGAAGCACCGGTACTTAAAGAGTTTCGAAAGAGGAATAAGAAAAGTTAGAGAGATTTTAGAAATATTCTATTGTAAAGATTAATTACAGGGTTATCAAAAATTATGGGACCCCCGTATTTTCTCAGAAACGATATTTTTTAATATTTTCAACGAGGATTTGTCTGGTCTGATGACCTTGAATCTGACCTCGTCGTTGACCTTCAAAGTCAATTCAAAAATTGCAAAATTCAAAAATTTTGCAATTTTTGATCGCATTGTATACGTGTATAGTCACACGGTCTTACACCAACTATAGCATCCACGGCGTCACGTCGGTTTTTTTCTCTCAGTGCGTATACTGCACGATTTTTGTGTAGGAGGAGCACCAAATCAAAAAAGCAGTAGCAGCACAAATGTGTTGTACCATTGCTACACTTTTTAGTGCTTCTTCTGCCCTAAACTTTTGTACTCCTGAAGAACGATGAAATAGATTAAATGCGGAACAATTTTAGTGCAGCATTTGCTCTAAAATGGGAGAGTAACGGACTTAATGTTTAGTTACGAAACAATTCTTGCATTTGGTACTGATACTCTGCGCTAACGTGTTTCTTCTCCACCAAACTTTTTTCAGTGATTCTGAAATGTTTCAAAGTGTGGATATAACCACAGTTTTTCTGTTAATGTTCCGAATTAGAAGCGATTTATAGCATGAATTGAAGAAGTATAACTGCGAAAGAATCGGTTTATTAAAATTAGAACTCACCATGAAAATGACCTTGAAAAATGATCCAAGGTCAAGTCTACTTATGATCTTAATCAAGTTTTCTACTAGTTTCGTGGAATACTAGTCCGAAAATCCAGAAAATAACTTTTGACCTTCAAAATGACCTTGAAATATAATTTTAACCGCTCGCTTTGAACGGTAGTAGTAAGAAAATATGTCGCAAACTTCATATTAGTGGCAAGAAATAACAATTTTCGTATCAGATTCGCTATTAGAGTGAAGAAAAACTTGTTTTTCCATCATTCCGAGACTTTCAGCCGCCATATGGGATCCGCCATTTTGAATTTTCGGAATCGCCAGACGGCGTTCGAAAGTAGAAGTCAAGAGCTTTCATTTGAGCCGAGGTAGACCCCATTTGGATCAAAATTGTTCTGGGCAGAGGGGGTGTCGCGTTGACAGAGAATGCCCCATATATATATATATATATATATATATATATATATATATATATATCGGTTTATAAACCTACCATTAATGATCCGGACAACAAAGATAAGTTTTGTACATAGGACACCACCAGATCCTGCACCGCTCACAGTATATCCACTTACTTTTCTTTTGGTTATAATATCTCTTGTCACACAAATCGCAAAAATCTTTTCTAGTATTTTCCGTTCTGTCGGTAACACTATTTTTGGTAAGCACTGTTTTATTAGTTTTTTAATTGTTTCACTATGTTCGATGTTGATATCGTCCTCCGAAAAGCCGCGGAACGGGGAGTCATCGCTGCTGCCCCGTCTACGGGTACAGGACAGACCCAGGCGTACACGCACTAACCGTTTCCGTGCGCGTCTATCGGTGACGTATTTCTTTCGCCGGTCTCTCTGCTCCTGTATGTCTAATAGGAAAAGGTGCAACTGACCGTTGAATGAAGTTATGCTTTCATCACCACTAGAAACATCTGATGTGCAATAACTAGAAATGTCACTGTCACTGTTTAAAGCACTATCACACACTGTCGTATCAGATGAAAATTACATATCATCTTGTAGAATATTTCGCTCGTACAACAAATTGACGAGATCTACCTCGGCTTCACATACGGGGGCATTCTCACTTGGTGAAGATACTCCCGCGACACAATTTTCAACGACACGCATGCTGAGAAGATTAGATGAGCACTGGCGATCCTGTAAGTAGGAGGATGCACGATTTTCTGCATCCAATACATTGTACTTCTAAAAAAGCTGATGTACGCATTCTTAAGCTCGGTATCCCCTCCCGTGCTGTGATAAGTAAGCCTCGCTGAAGACCAGATCTCACACGTGAAAGAATGTACTGACATAGGGATTCATCTTCGAGAGCAAAACATAGCCATGTGCTCCCACAATATCAGCACAATTTGTCAAGCGAGAAATACAATCCACAATCACGTTTATGGCTCTCAGCTTGTGGCAATTACGTTGTCTTACAAGCTGTAAGACATATAATGTAATCTCATAAGCGATAACCGTCACTCGAGCATTTGCCCAGTTCTTATCACCATGATATCACAGGAGCTGAGTATTTTAAATTGAACTTAACTTTTTAATAAAATTAAATTTTTTAAGTGGTAGAGACCACACATTCTTATTTCTTAGGGTGAGAAAAGACTATTTTTTCGCTTATATTTTCCCGAGAGAGAAGTGGTTTGATATGACAAAAAAAAAATGTAATGGCTTCAAGGCGTTTTTACGCGGCAGCATTATGGCTACACTTTGGCGCATCAAAACTTTTATGTGTGTGTGTGTGTGTGTGTGTGTGTGTGTGTGTGTGTGTGTGTGTGTGTGTGTGTGTGTGTGTGTGTAGCAGCTCAAAGAAAGTACTCGTGATCTGTGATGGCACAGTGTAAAATCAGCTCATTGGTTGTGTCTCCCAATAAGATGCTTTAATGTCCGCGGGAGGCGCAGCATGGGAAGAGCTGATTGGTCGCCTCTGTACCGTCAAAAGTGCTGTTAACTCCCCACACGGGCCACAGATTTGCGAGTGGCCGCACACACCCGCACACACACACACACACTAAGCTATGCCTTCAAGGCCCAGTTCGCGTAGCCTCTCTGTATCATGGCAAATGCACCTACATAACAATTTCCATATTCATGGGGTTTTATGGGGTTTTCGATATTTTATCGGATTTTGGAAGCTAATGGTACATGATTCATGAATATATGGTCTTATGGGGTGTCTATGGGGTTTTTATGGTGTATTTTATAACTTTTGCGAATAGCCTCTCTGCACCATGACAAGTGTACCTACATAAAAATTTTCAGATTCATGTGGTTTTTATGGGGTTTTTATGGGGTTTTCGATATTTTATCGGATTTTGGAAGCTAATGGTATATGATTCATGAATATATGGCCTTATGGGGTGTCTATGGTGTTTTTATGGTGTATTTTATAACTTTTGTGTATAGCCTCTCTGCACCATCACAAGTGTACCTACACAAAAAATTTTCAGATTGACGGGTTTTTTTATGGTTTTTACAACTTTTATGTATAGACTCTCTGTACTGTGCAACGAGTGTCCAATACCCACGCGCCGTATCTAATCACGCGCGCACGACTTTTTTCTTCTTTATTTATTTAATCGTACGGTACTGTAGAATTTTGCTGATTAAGGTGATGCGATACTGACACTATTACCAAAAATTTGGTTCCCGTTTTTCTCATTCAATTTTTAATTTTAAGAAAAAAACTCTTTGATACGTTGTAGTTCTTTATTAAACTTAAAACGTGTCAAAGAGTTTTTTTCAAAAAGTTTAAAATTGAAGGAGAAAAACGGGAACCGAGAATTGAGTAATAGCGTGGGTATCACATCACCTTAATGAGAAAATGTCACGTACATCGAGTTGCAGCTGCACATTATTTTGACTATTGAATTACACAGGGAAAGAATTTTTTCTCGAGGAAAGTCAAGAAAAGGAAGTTGAGATTATTTTTTCTCCTTTATTTCATCGTATGACGCTGTGGAATTTTGCTGATTAATGAGAAAATGGCACGTACATCGAGTTGTAGTTGCACATTATTTCGACTATTTAATTAAATAGGGAAAAATTTTTTCTCTAGGAAAGGCTCAAGGAAAGAAATTACACATAGAAGCAAATACACTCATACATATACTCACACGTACACAGACGCACGCTCGTCAATATTTTGACGTTCCAACAAACATGCATCAGGCACCTCTGTTTTTCGGCTCGTTGATAGAGAAAGGACCGCAAGGTTTTTTCAAACCTTTCTCGAGGCGCGAATGACCAGCGGGAAGTCGACTGTCGGCTATTGGAAGTCGGGCGTTGGCTGCTGGAAATCGGCTGTCGACTGCAAGAAGTAGCTGTTTCAAATACTGTTTCAGTTATCCATGCTGCTACATCGGTGGCCCGGCTACTACTGCCGCATCAAGGAACCACATCCTGGAATGTTAGTGGCGCTGGTGTAGCAATACAAAGAACGCACTCGTGACCGATGACGACGCAATATAAAATCACCTCATTGGCCGACAAAAGATCCGCGGAGCTAGCCCCACCACAAGGCTCGCTGACTCGCGAGTGGCCACGCGCGGGAGGAGGGGCACCGGCCGCGGCTAAGAGCTCACTGCGCCGGCAAAAGAACCACGGAGATTGAGTCAACGCATGTTTACGTCACCAAATTAAAAAATATTTATGAGTATGTAATTTCAACTAATTTTTGTTAGTTATTAAATAATTTAAAAATACTTTTTCAAAAAATATCCAAATGTAAGCTAACTTCATTTCGTTAAATAAAATTTAATTTATATAAGTTGCAATTTAGAAATGTAAAGTAAAAATTAACGTCTTAAAAATACAATAAGTTGAGATTAAGAGGAAGGCAAGAAAAACAAAAAGAAGTACATAGTAAGTATATTCAAATTTTTCTATTTATTATCAAATAATATAATATTTAATACATCAATAATTCTTGGCATTTGTAATTATAAAATCTGATACAATACATCAGCAACATCGCAATTCGGTAGAGACGGTTGATGTTTTTTTTTACATTGCTTTTCTACAAAAGAGGTTATTTCGTCTATTACATCATTATCAACTAAATTTACAACGTCTTTTACAATACTAGGTGTATACAGTTGTACTTGTGCTTCATGTATGAGACTACCTTAAGTTTTAATAAACTCCATAATGTCGCAGGTAAGATATTGTACACTACTCGCAATAGAATTTAAATATTTAAGACGAGTATCGACACACTTTACAATAAATTCTTGGAGACAATCAAAAGTAACTTTTTTCATTACTAAACTATGGCGAAACCGTTTGATTCGACCAACACCAGGCCTCCTGTCTTCTGCAATTTCGATTGCTTTTTCCTGCTGACTTGTGATGAATTTTAAAGTCCAACCGTTTCCGTAAATGTTCTGGTCCTTTAAACTATTATCAAGTCCACGAAAATATTTATCAATGCCATCGAAACTTGTTTTGAATTCTTCCCAATCATTGTATAAAAATGCAACACATTCAAAGTCATTCGATAATAGTCGAACCACAGATTTGTAGCACTCGTTGTCGAACTTGTCATATTCCAAACCAACAATTATCTTCTTGGTGAACGATTTATTTAAGGCGTACAAAGTACAAAAGACTTGATGTGGATGTTGTGCAGCTCGTGGTAGGGTCGCCATGGCGATCCGCGTATCTTTACGAGTAGAAAGCAACTGCTGCTAAAGACTCTGAAGCGATCCTTTAAATACAGCTCTTCAAACTATGCACACGGTTAAAAAGACGTTTAAGAAGTAAAGAATGAGACGAGCAAGGTTAAACAATGACGCACATGTAGTTGAAACGGTTAAATTTCCATGACACACGTTGTATCGTCTTACATCAAAACTTCTTTCGCGTGATAATAGAAATACTGACAATTATAAAAAAGACATTTTAGAGCGAGAGTTTTGTAAACATCTGCCGAAGCATCCACCGTTGCCAATGAAATATCCGTCAGCTTTTTTATAGCGCACATAGCATCTAAATACGTTATCATTTTTCTCCAAGTTGACAGAAAAATTATCCAGAAACTTCTTGAAACCTAAACCATTACTCATATAGCTTAAAAACATAATACAATATTGACCACATACATCGGATGCGGCATTTTGCAGTTGTATTGCGTTTCAACGAAATGTTTTACAATTTTTTCGCAAACGGCTTATGTGATCGGGTATTATAGGTGGTAATCCAAAACTACGCGAGATTTGGTTACCCATCAATTATAATTTGTAGTACTCGAAAATTAGAAGAAAGTCATTTACCACGAAACTCAACACTTGAACCTCCATTGTAAATCATAAATAGTTCATACTTATTCGCGACGTCCTGGAGGTTGGTGAAGAAATTTTCATCTTGAATAAGAGCTTCGGAAACTCTTTTTCCCATGAATACATCATATTCACTCTCCAATTCAGCCACAACTTTCCGACCGTATTTGGTAGTCACAGTCTTCAAACTTGTTATCATATAACGCTGACCCTTGGTCAGATCGACCAAACTTTTCGTTGGGATGAACCCTTCACGGGCGATCGCATTTAACTTCGAAAGATCCATCTTTAACAAAAAATTTGCAAATGATTAATATTAAATTAAGCAAAAAAGAACAAAAAAGAAAATGACTTTTAATAATATGTTTACCTTAGAATTCTTTCAATTTTTTATTTTTGGCTCGTTGATCGAGTAAGGATCGCAAGGTTTTTTCAAACTATTCCCGAGGAGCGGATGGCCGGCGGGAAGTTGGCTGTCGGCTGTTGGAAGTCAGCCGCTGGCTGCTGGGAGTCGACCGCTGGCTGCTGGAAGTCGGCGGCTGGCTGCTGGAAGTCGACCTCTGGTTGCTGGAAGTCGGCGGTTGGCTGCTGGAAGTCGGCGGCTGGCTGCTGGAAGTCGGATGTCGTCTGTTGGAAGTACCTGCTTCAAATATGACTGGGCACTCTGAAACACTTCTCCCGAAGAGCTCGTAACCGCGCCCGGTGCCCCCCGCCCCCCCGCGCAGCCGCTCGCGAGTCCGTGAGCCTTGTGGTGGGGCTAGCTCCGCGGCAAAGCAGCTCTTTCGCCGGCGCAATGGTGGCCAATGAGCTCTTAACCGCTGCGCCTCCCGCGGCCGCTAAAACAGTTTGTTCGGGCGCATCAGCAGCCAACGAGTTCTCTTCTGGTGCGCCGCCGCCATTTGGGGGGGCGCACCAGCAGCCAATGAGCTCTCTTCTGGTGCGCCACCGCCGCTTAGGGGCGCAGCAGCAGCCAATGAACTCTCTTCTGGTGCGCCGCCGTCGCTAATCACAACGATGGAGGCACAGCGGTAGCCAATGAGCTGTTTTTATACTGTAGTACCACCGATCACGAGTGCGCTCCCTGCGTTGCTACACCAACGTCACTAGGTTTCCAGGGTGTGGTTCTCTGATGCGTCAGTAGTAGACGGACCGCGAATGTAGCCGTATGGATAACTTTTACTTAACGCGACGAATCTTCTCTTTCCGTACACGGTTTTACACGCCTTTGTTTCATTTTGCGTTATTACCTCGTGGAATGCTGTTCGTCGAATAGCAAAATTAGTTAGCAATATCTCACTACCCGGTGAAGTAATCATCTCGCGAAGAGTGTCAAAATTTATTTGTAGACTATTGGAGTAATTTAGCTTTATGCCTTTTACTTTACACACATACTCTTCATTTCCGTCCGGTTTTTTAAATTTGTACGCGTAAAATTTTGAACCTCTGGATAAAAACGAGGTTATGTACGTACCGTTTCTGTTACTAGCCAATTCGTCCGTGAGTTCACCTAGAGCTACACCTGTTGGTAAATCGCGCTCGCCACTAGCCTCTCTGCGAACATAAAAAACAGAATCCGTATCGTAGTGGAGAGCTCGGGGTCCCAAAGCGTGCAAGTACTTGAATAGCTCCAGTCGGGTCTGTGCTGTTGTAAAGGCGACAATCACAACATTTGTCGTTGGAGATGACAGCAGAGCTTCGTTTTTGTAACACCAGTTGGCGTAGAGTGTTTCGTCATTAACTGGTATAATTCCGTTAACGTCTATTTCTGGGCTGGTAAGTAACTCTGTCAATCTTTCTGGTTTAGTAACGACTTCTGTCTGTGTCATGTTTTCACGTTAACCAAATTTATCCCATAAAGAGTTTAGGCATAGTTTTGCGACTGATCTTAGACCAGCATTGTACTGTATCGCGTCTTTATTTAAACTAATACCTTCATTGACCTCCAATTCTTTTACGTATTCGTCTTTATCTTGGTTGTTCAGACAGCCAGGTGGAAAACGAGACGCCATAGTTTTTTGAGCGAAAAACTCATTGATATATTCGGCAAATATTCCACCTTTGCCTTCTTTTTGATTATATTGCGTCATCTCGTATTACCAGATCTCGTAAACGCGTTGAATTGTATACCCCAGTTTGACAGCCTCTTTAACTTCCTCAGACACCCACGTCCTCCGTAAAATTCGATCATTTGGGTCTTGATGCGGGCAATCTTTTTGGATCATTTGTTCACTACACGTGCGACATAAGGGAAATATTAGTTTACCATGCATTCTTACCGGTAATAAGGGGTGGTACATGTTGAATATTGTGAATATTTCGCCTTCTGTATATGAGCGTAGCTATGAGATATAAACAGCGCGACACACGTATACACACATGTAAGTCTCCCCTCCCTAGTGTGTCTGCGACTATGAAGGTGCGTCGAGCGACAGCGAGCGACGCAATATACTCTCTCTAGTCTCGGACACCCAGCATGTAGCATCTCGCGCATGGCGTAGGCAAGCGCCTCTTTATATTCACACTACCTAATAAACTAGTCATTTCTTTAAGTATAACCCAGAGTATTTTTACTACACCTATCCACCAACTCCAACATGGTAGCAGAGCGTGGTTAGTAAGTAAAAAGAAAAAGACTGACTCAATACAAGCTTCGGCAAGTATTGTGGCAGAATCAAGCACATGGCTCGCGGAAAATTGACAGTGAAAAATATTGAAGGAAAAGTGCAAAAGTAAGAAAAATACAAGTGTGAATAAAGAATAAAACATATCTTCAAGTGATAAAAGAAAGAATTTTTGGAAAATTATGAAAATTCAAGCCGATGCGAGCAGATTAAATTTCTTGTGTGAAGCACGCTGCACGGTGCAAGAATAGAGCACGTGGCAGAATTTGAGGTTATACACGTGAGAAATGGACACTAAAGGACAAGTGAAAACTAAAGAAGAAGAAATAAAAGTGAATGAAGATATTAAATTAAAAGAAGTCGAGATGGCTAAGCAAGCAAAATTCGAAGATATAGTAATTCCCATTTTTGATGGTGCAAACTATACAAGTTGGAAATTTCGTTTAATGACTCTATTAGAGTATAAAGAGTGCAAAGAGCAAACCGAAAGAGAACGGGCTGAGGCAGATAAACCAGATGAATGGAAGAAAAAGGATTTAAAAGCAAGAAATATATTAATAAGCACTATTTCAGACAAGCAATTAGAATATGTTTGTGAATGCGATACAGCTTACAAAATGATGGAAAAATTCAAGAGCATGTACTCTACTAAATCTACAGCGCTGCAAATAGTATGCAGAGGTCAACTAGAAGACATTAAACTCAAAAATTATGAGAAAGTTGAAGAATTTTTTGTAGATTTCGAACAAGCCTGCAACAAATTTAAAGCAGCTGGAGGCACATTACCAGAAAAGGAAAAAATGAGGTATTTAATTAGAGCACTACCAGTAAGCTACAGCTTTATTGGGAGTTTCATTGATCTCGTCCCAGAAGCTCAACAAACAGTAGACTATGTTAAGTCCAAAATTCAAGAAAAAATAATGACAGTGCCTGACAACGAAAAAAGGAAAAATGTAAGTACATTCAACGTCAAGACAAAGGGACAGTGTTATAACTGTGGCCGG
The DNA here is from genome assembly GCA_036365515.1 of Torymus aiolomorphi. Lineage (NCBI taxonomy): Eukaryota > Metazoa > Arthropoda > Insecta > Hymenoptera > Torymidae > Torymus > Torymus aiolomorphi. The sequence continues at coordinate 84,439,224 of CM070875.1, forward strand.
GAAGGTCATTTCAAGAAGGGCTGTTGGAGACCACTACAGACCAGCCAGAATAGAGGAGCATTCCAAAGCAGAGGAGCATCCTAGAGCAGAGGTCGAGGTCAACGAGGATCCCAGCGAGGATATCAACGAGGCAGTTCCAGAGGACGTGGTCGTGGCAGAGGAGCAGCCCAGCAGAGGCAAGAAGACTCCAGTCAACCCAGCGAAGACCGAGCAGCTGAGACCTGGATGATCGAGGTCAAACACGACGAAGTGAAAAGTGAAATTGTGAGTGATGTGTTCTATAGTGAAGTAGAATCTAAGCATTATCATTATCACAATCCAAGCTTCGGCGAAGATTGTGGTAATAAAAATAGAATAACGAATGTTTATAATTATAGTTGCGAAAAGAATGGTAAATTCAAAGAAATCAGTTGGTTATTAGATAGCGGATGCACTGATCATGTTGTGAATGATGAGAGAATGTATGAAAAATTTATTGAATTCAATATAGACGAATCAAACGATTCAAGTAGTGATACAAGTAGTATTATTGAAAATAATTATGACAATGAAAATTTAATTAATAACAACGATGAAATTGAAAATATTGAAAATGAGAATGAGAACATCGATAATGCTTTCAATCGTTCAAATGAAAATTTAAAAGTTAAAAGAACATCAAACAGAAAGAAAAGTCCGGTACAAAGATACGGAAACCCTGTAACACATTATATTTATATACATTATGTAAACGCAAATGTACCGAATACATTTGAGGAGGCGTTAAACTCCAGTGAATTCAAAGAATGGCAAAAAGCTATGAATTCAGAAATTAAATGTCTAAAGAAAAATAATACATGGGTTGTAGTTGATAAACCTCAAAATAAAAAGATTATTGATGTAAAGTGGGTCTATAAAAGAAAAAGCGATGACTCTCTGAAGGCTAGGTTAGTTGTTAGAGGTTTCCAACAAAGAGAATGTCAGGAAAATGTTTATTCGCCAGTAGGGAAAATGGAAACGTTAAAAATTTTGTTAAGTTATTGTTGCGTAAATAAACTGTTCATAGAACAAATGGATGTAGAAACAGCATTTCTTAATGGAAAAGTAAAATCAGAAGTTTATATTCATGAACCACAAGGTTATGAAACTGGTAAAAATAAAGTTTGCAAATTATTAAAAGCACTATACGGATTGAGAGAAAGCCCAAAGGCTTGGTATGAGACATTTGATAAATGCGTGAGTGAACTTGGGTTCATAAGAAGCAATTACGATTACTGTTTATATTTAAACAACACAGACGATGATACTATATACATGTTAGTATTCGTAGACGATCTCTTAATATGCTGTAAAAATAAAGATAGAATCAATGAAGTTAAATCTGCTTTAATGAAAAGATTTGTAATGAAAGATCTAGGAAAAATTAAATCATATATAGGAATCGACATTGATTATAATAACGAGAAAGGTATAATGACCTTAAGTCAACAAAGATATATAGAATCATTGGCTGTGAAGTACAACTTAGAAAATGCGAAACTTTATGATACTCCGATGGAGACAAATTTAAAATTCGAACAGGCTAATAAAGCAGATGAAACAATAAAATATCGAAATTTAATAGGTGAATTATTATATATCAGCACAGGTACAAGACCTGACATAACTTACAGCGTGAACTACTTAAGTAGATTTCAGAGTTGCTACGATTCAACACATTTTAAATACGCGATGCGAATATTAAAATATCTATACAAAACAAAAAATTTAAAATTAACTTATGGTTGTAACTTAAATAAGGATAAACTCGATTGTATGGTCGATTCAGACTTTGCAGGTGATAACATTGATAGAAAATCAACCACCGGATTTGTTATAAGAATGTATGGAAATATAATATATTGGAAAGCACAGAAACAAAAAACTGTGACTAAAAATCCAACATTTGCTGAATACATTGCATTGTCTGAAGCGACAACAGAAATATTATTTATAATTAAGCTCTTGAAAGACGCCTTCAATACGACATTTACAAGTCCTGTCAAAATATACGAGGATAACTCAGGCGCAGTAGCAATAGGTAAATTCGGTAACTTAACAAAAAATTCTAAGCACATTGAAGTACAATGTCATTATGTAAATGAGAATTACGAAAAAGGTGTTATCGATATTGTAAAGATAGAAAGTGAAAAAATATAGCGGACATATTCACTAAGAGTCTATGTAAGGATAAATTTATTAAAAATAGAAACGCGCTGAAATTATTATAGAAGATTATAAATAAAAGTCGAAAATTCAAGGAGGCGTGTTGAATATTGTGAATATTTCGCCTTCTGTATATGAGCGTAGCTATGAGACATAAACAGCGCGACACACGTATACACACATGTAAGTCTCCCCTCCCTAGTGTGTCTGCGACTATGAAGGTGCGTCGAGCGACAGCGAGCGACGCGATATACTCTCTCTAGTCTCGGACGTCCAGCATGTAGCATCTCGCGCATGGCGTAGGCAAGCGCCTCTTTATATTCACACTACCTAATAAACTAGTCATTTCTTTAAGTATAACCCAGAGTATTTTTACTACACCTATCCACCAACTCCAACAGTACAGGTTTTGCGGTGGAAGCAAGTCACACATTAGTAAACCGTTCACTCGAGAGATGTCTTTGTATGTTCCTAAGAACTGACGACAATCTTCTTCACCGACGTATATGTTGGGATGACCAACGGGAAATTTACCTTATTTACAGATATATGGGTACAACGAGCATACGTCGACGTACTTTATTTTTTCGTCACCTTTGCAATCGAACATTTTAACGGTGTTACCTGTTCGTCCACCGAAAAAAGCATCTCGCGCATCCAAAGGTTTTCGTTTCACATTATCGACGTTTTCTTGAACAAAGCGCTGAAGCTGATCATCTTGGGAGAGTTCAGCGTTAAACTCGCATTCCCATTTCTCAATTAATTTATAATTGTTTGACCTTATCTTATCGCTAATAGCTACTATTCTTTCGTATCTAACGTCCATTGAATCACCACTCGTCAAAACTGTATCTCTATTAATCCTGAAACAGCGAGGGCATCCGTGCCAAAAACAACCGTGAAATTGAAGTAATATGCCTCTGTGATTTTCGTCGGGCCGCGGTTGACTGTAACCATCTACAATCAGACCTTCGGGTAGCCTTCTGTCTCTCGAATGTCCTGCATGTTCGATGAAGCGACAAAGTATACGCTTTTCCATCCAGCTAAGCCAATACACCGCTTTTTGAGACTGATTCGCGAGGTGGAACGATACCTATTTGATTCTTTTTTAAGAATTCTTTGCGAAACACGCGCATGAAAGTCGAAGCTATAGTGGTGCATTCGGCAAATGGATCCACACCAAATTTCATAAAAGTTTTTCGAAAGGCTAAACAAGTTAATCTTAAAATTGTCACATCCTGTTTACAATATCTCACAATTTCGTTTTGAAAGTTGAACACACAACCGTTTGTTGATTGCTCATTATACCACTCCAAAAAATGTTCTCTTTCTTTGATGCTCATACTGCCTGGTGAGTACACGTCAAAAGGAGGGAGTGGTCCTTCGTACGATTGATTTTCAGGTGTGTTAAACAAATGTGGAAAAACACCTTTTTCGATTTCATGTAGTCCGTAGGCTTTTGGTAAACTACTTAATGGCATGTGAAAATAATTTAGACTGTCTATAAATTTTACATTCGCAATCTCCATTAAGATAATCTTCGACCCATTCATTATGACGGTTGGATCCACGCGTATACCTCTGTATTGTTCGACAATGTATTTGAATATAAACTGCGCGTCAAAACCTTGCGCGTTGTGAGCAATGCAAACTATTTTTTTTAAATTGTTGTCTTGGAGCAAAAGCAAGATCAATCAACTGCTTCACTGGTTTATCTTTAAACACGTATTCACGAACTCCACAATGATCGCATCTAATAGAAACGTCATTGATGTCAAGACAAAGAGTATACGTTTGCTGCGCAACGCACAAATTTGAAACATGGATTTTTCTTTCTTCGTCACCTAACACAGGCATCGCCTGCTGAGTCTCAAAATCGTAGAATAAGAATAAAACATCTCTCACTGTTTCGTTCAATTTAATAGGTTGAATATAACACAGATGTCGAAGCGGTAATCTTAATTTGCATGTATCACAGTACGATACACCACACTCATGTTTTACACTACGGCGATTTTTTTCGAGAACAATTTTAAAACACTTTTAGCATAATTTTATTTTATCACACACACTATTATTCTTGTTATACGAGCCTTTCTTTAAATGATTTTGAAAACAATCTTCACTGAAAAAGGTCCTACAGCCCAAGGTACACTTTCTAATATTTCCGAATGCAGTGCACGGTGGTGACATCAAACATTTAGAACACTTATTTGTGCATCGATGGTCTTCGACATGCCAGTAACTTTTATTACACGGTATGCAGTAACCACGGGTTCCGCTAGCACCAACCAAATTCAGAAAAGGTTGATAGTGATTGGAATGTTCGTAATACATAATTCGTAAAGTGTTGATAATACATCTTTGTGTGTCCATAACAAAACGTGTGCCATCGTAGAGAGGCGAATATCTGCGGGCAAAATTTCTAAAAGAGTACACCACTAGAGCTGTAGAGTGTGTAGCAAAAAAGATTTGAAAACGATCAATTTCTTCGAGACCGCAACCACTTGTTGGAATCTGAACATTTGCTAAGTTTGAAAGCTCCTCGGCTGCTCCCTTTTGAACGGATCCATTGCTTCGACGAATAAGATTCCAATATTCGTGCAATCTTCCCGTGCGTATTTGGCCTCTGATGACATAAGCATAGGCGGTGGCCAAGCTTCGTGGCAAACAAAGATTGTCGTCATTTTTAATAGATAAGATGGACTTTTTCTTGACATTTTCATGAGTTAGCTGTGTCCGACCACGTCCTGCTACACCTCTCACATCAGCACAGTTAACTGACAATCTATCGCTAATATTAAAATTATTTGCACTTTGAATTGCACTTGATAACAGATCCCAAAGGTCTTCTGCATTGAACTCTTTAATCGGTCTAAACGAATGCCATAAAGGACCATGATTAAATCTTTCACTATTTATCGTTACTCCTATAAAGTCGGTAGCCTCCCCGCGACTACAGAGTTGTCTATGTAAATCCTTTAAGCAAGCTTCGAGCCACATATAAATGTTAGCATTTGCCGGTGGGTCAGCTAGTCTTCCTCGTATCTCTCGTCCTTGATAACGAAAACGGTGATAACGCTGTGTTGTTTCGCTTTCTACGATAAAGCATGGTCTTGATCCTTCACCATGCTGTAAATAATTAGTTGTGAAATAATTATTTTCATTTTTTATTTTTATTTTTATTTTTATTTTGAAAATTATTAAAAATATTACACATCCTTACTTTCGTCATTTCTTTCTTCAGCTGTATCAGTTCTGCTAGTACTGCTACTGTTGCTGGTACTGCTACTGGTGCTGCTACTGCTACTGCTAGAGTTCGAATCATATCCTTCCTCGACATGTTGCGTCATCGTTGAAAGCGATGAATCAACTTCTGTAACTAAAGTATTGAAATGTATCAAAATTTATACATTGTAGAATATTATTATTTTATTTGAATACTTTCATTACTTACGATTACGTGTTTCCTTGTTTTCGTGATGTACAGCGTAGGTTACTGGTTGTAAAGCTGAAATATTGAGTCATGCCTTTATTAAGGCACGACTATTATTATTATATGAAAATTATTATAACAGGTTCAATACTTACGATTTGCTATATCTTCATTATGACGATATACATCGGCTGTTGAAGGACCAGTTTGTGGATCATCAGCTGCCGAAGGTCCTGGCTGTGCATCGTCTTGATATTGACACCGCATGATGAATTCGTCACCTTCCGTATCGTCGAGCATTTGATTGACTGCTGTGGGCAAAATCGATTTAATTTATTGAAGATAAAGAAAAATATTGATAATAAAAATGTGATACTTACAATGGCGTCGCATTATACACCCGGCTAGAGAATCCGTGTGCTCGTTACGTTGCTTTACAGCCTTCACAACGATTGAAAGAATATCTCTATTATGAAATAAGCCGATACCGTACATGTAATTGATTGTAGATATCCGACAATGCAGTAAAAGGAAATGCAATTTTTTACATAACACATCTAAAGATAATCTTTCAAAATCACTGGACCACACAGGTCCACACATTGTACGAATGTGTGGTTCGCGATTTCTTGCGATGCGTAAAGCAAGTCGCAAAATTTTCGCAAGGTGACTAACACTAGCTCTAACCATTTTTACTGGGTGATCTCTTGTTGTCAACTAGCCAAAGCGTACTGACGAGTCAAGCCAGTATTCTCCTTAAACATACTGGCGCTACATGTACTAATTTAATGAAAAATATACAGTTACACTTTGATGCGCCTCTCATACGTCACATTTCTCTTGATTCAGCAAACACGTGTATTCGAGCAATAAACAGTCCTTTAAGAGAGTTTGCTGGTTTTACTAGCGTAGCGAAATTCTTTTCACGGTAATGTAATCTACACCTTGCCAAAATAATATGTCGTCTTAATTATCCGGTAACCGCATACTCTCTATGTAACATAATAAAGATGTTTTTAATGATTACGGTAAAGACAAAACTAAAGAAGCGCTGATGTTTTGTTGTATCTGACTCAGCTGTCAGCATTTCACGTGCGTGACTTTTTCTCACTTTTTTCTTATTTTATAATCGCACATATTATTTGTAACATTAGACAGACTGTGTCATAAAGAAATTTAATATATATCTTGACTTCTTAGGCTAAGGAAAATGTGGTTTTCCATTATACTGCAACTTGTTGAACCATCGGTACGTGACCTTTTTAAAAATAACATATCTGCAGTTCGTCGTCTATTACGAGATAAGTTACCATCACTGTAAAATAATATTCAAGTCTACTGCGTTGCATTTTTTCTTCGGGGTAATTTCTCTTAAACAACATTCACGCTTATTATTTTTATGAAATATCTTAAAATCTATTCGTAATTAATATTATTTATAATGATAAAATTTTTAATTTTTTAATTTTTAGTTTCGTAGAAATCATACATTTTTTCATCATTAATCGAATCTAAATTACGAGATATAAATACATTTTGAATTTCAAGTCAATAACTTAAAAAACAGAGAAGATAGTTATTTTCCTTTTTTTTACATAAATTACGGTTAGTTGAAAATTCGGGGGCTGAAATGAATAAAAGTTTGAAGAAGAAAACGGCGTTTAAATTGTTCGAGCTGTGTGCGATAAGCCGTCTTACACAGTGTCGCACTATCTTATCTTCTTCGCCGCGATAAAACTACAAAATCTAAAATTTTTCAATTTTGGTTTTTCGGGTAATTATTTATTCTTAACGTATTTGTCGTGGTTAAATACGTCTATGTTCAAAAAATGAGTCCGATTGGAATAATTTATATTGGACGAAATGCTATCTATATAACATCACACTGACCGGCTCTATTACACTACAGCCTAAACAAGCAGATTCCACGCGAAGCTGCGAAAAGTATAACGCAGCGGTCGTTGTGTCGTACACCTCCAAGTAACCTTCGTGTACTTTTCCTGTAAAAAGGCTGATTCCGGACTTTAAGACACACGCTAGTTGCGTTGTACATCCTCGCGATTAGTTTCCCCGTCAGTGTCCCCACGACTCTCCTACTATAATGAGGGTCGTGGCTAAATCTTGTGCGGGTGAGAATAATACCACTCTCATTAATCACGCGTGTGAATACATCGGTAAATTTCGTGGATTCCGAAAAACGAAGGATTCGACGATGGAGCGGCAATTTTAAATAAACTTATTAGTGATTACTAAGACAAATCGTCGATCATTGCGCTTAAGAAAAATTGAAACATTATAAATAATTAACTAAAGTGTGTGTGTGTAATAAATTTTAAGAAAATATGCTGCCAGATAGTGAAGTTCCGGAGCTGCCTGTAGCCGCGGAAGCTGCAGAGGGTGTTGCGGAGGGTGCGGAAGCAAACCCCCTATTAGAAAGTGCTTCACATCCTATTGACCCACACTTCGAAAGATTGCTGAGAATCAGAAGAGTGCGTAACTTTCCTATCTCATTTGCAGCAAATACACAATTTCGGTTTGGTGTCGTGAGATTTTTAATGTGGCCCACATTTCAGACTATAAAGTTGGGCTGTGATGCCTCTTGAATCAGCACTCCAAATGTATAGTGTGACAAGACGGGATTTCACATAGAGATCAGCAAACTATAGTTATATACGAGTGGATGCGAATATGCGAGAACCAATGTTTGTGATAATTTATTTCGCCAATAGGATTTGGACACTGATATACAAAAATAGCATGCGTAGAGAGGAACGTCTTCGACGCATGCGCTTCATATACTAGGTAAGTTTAAATAAATATTAAATTATATATCTCTGATAATATTCAGTGTATGTTCTCTCTGTATGCGCTAATTAATATGTTTTTGCGTTCAATTTTATACTTTGTTCATATTTTTGTTATACTATTCCTTTTTTTTTTAATTTTCACTACTATGATACTATTATGATTTTTTACCTATTCTGTTACTAGGTATATTCTATGGGTGTATGGCGATATACGCTACCTGGATTGTCGAAAATAAAGAAGTTTATATCAAATCTCTCTGTCATATACGGAGTCAAGTACGGTTTTACGCCGGCCGCCCTGTATTCTGCCATGCTATGTCTCTCTCTAGTTCTTCTATTTCCTCTATTTTTCTATGCGTATTTTATAAATTTTGCTACTGGTTGTATCGCTGTGTTATTATTTTTCATGTGTTGTACAAATTTGACTACTATCTGTATTACTGTATTACTTGATCAATTCATGTATCTTATAATTTTGTTCTCTCTCTCTCTCTCTCTCTCTCTCTCTCTCTCTCTCTCTCTCTCTCTCTCTCTCTCTCTCTCTCTCTCTCTCTCTCTCTCTCTCTCTCTCTCTCTCTCTCTCTCTCTCTCTCTCTCTCTCTCTCTCTCTCTCTCTCTCTCTCTCTCTCTCTCTCTCTCTCTCTCTCTCTCTCTCTCTCTCTCTCTCTCTCTCTCTCTCTCTCTCTCTCTCTCGCTCTCTCCCTCTCTCCCTCTCTCCCTCTCCCTCTCCCTCCCTCCTCTCTCTCTCTCTCTCTCTCTCTCTCTCTCTCTCTCTCTCTCTCTCTCCATCGTGCGTCGTCAGACTCTCACTGCACATTATGCTTGCTGGTGTTTGTGTGTCTGTGTGTGCGTGCGTGTGCGTGCTGGTGTCGGTGTGCGTGCGCGTGTGTATACCCGTGTGCCTGTGTGTGCGCGTGCATGCGGGTGTGCATGCGCATGTGCGTGCGCGTACGTGTGTGTGTCCTATCCAGAATATGCTTGCGCGCGCGTGCACACACATACGTGCACCGCTTTTTCTTGACCTTAACCACCGTGATCGACACCGAATTCCAAATGGCCCTCTATACAGTTTAAATTATTTAGCTCGCTTATTATAATGTTTGCATCTCTGTAAATTCCTGGACGAACCAGCGACACTGTAGTACTAACATTTTTTATCGTTGTCTCTAGAGTCGAGTGTGGAATGAGATTAAGCGAAACTGTACTATTGGGTTGCTCGGAAGATACGTGTTGAAACGTCAGAGGAATTTGAACCACCGTAAGTGCGACTGACCACGAACCTTGAAGACGTATCTGCTGAGGGAGATGCGTGATGAAACGTGTCATGGTATTTTCCGCAAAATAATTCATGCTGCTATTGCTCGGCAACACAATATAAAACTGATCTTTCATTTTAAAAATGTTTATATATTCGTCAATTTATTCGCTCTAACCCAGGAATTGAACTTATCGCTGTATCCTTTCCACTTTACAAAATATTCTTTAGACGAACCTTTGCCTCTAGTTTTCAAAATTTCATCAATTTCAAAAACGTCTGTAGTTAAATTTTTACGTACCCTGCACAATTCTTCGGCGTAGAAAAAAACGTCAATTTCCTCACCTGCCAAGTCTTCTAAATAATAAACTGCAGGTGGACGCGTCGTTGAGATTCGTGTAATTTTAAAAATTTCTAGTATCTAGCCACTCTCATATCCTTTAGTGAAAACGTTCTTTGCACGACTGACGCGCACCAAGTCACCAACGCAGTATTTAAGAGTTTTAAAAACACGATTACCATATCGACGTTGTAAATTTTCACGAGCTTTGGCTGCATTGTAGTAAATCGCAAAAACTGCTCAAAAACGTGAAAAAATCGTGAAAATCACAATATTAAGCATGAAAAAAACTTAGAAAAAATTTGTTTGACTTAAAATAAACATTTCACGATTTTTCACGTTTTTGAGCAGTTTTTGCGATTTAGTCAAAATTTTAAGGGTGCTTGAGCTAAACCAACTTTAGATTTGGATTCAGCACATCAAAATACATAAGAAATATACTTATTTCAGTTGAAAACATTTTTAAATTCCGGGAAAATTTTCAAATTTCGGGATAATTTCACGTACACTACAAGTTTGAGCCGCCATTTTGGAGTCGCAATATTGCAATTCTAAAAAAGCCACACGGTAAAAAAAAATATATATTACTAGTAAACTTTTAAGCCTAATTACCATTTTTTAATTGCCATACAGTTTTGGACTCAGGGGGTGGCTCTTCTATCAAAGAATAGCTCATATATATATACACATATACCTACATGTAAACACATATCCACATCAATAACTCAAGCAAAATACTGTTATGTTATACAAAAATTAATAAGTCTATTATATTGCGCATTTAAAAACTTAGTGTCCTCTTGTCTATTGATAGTGTGATTATTGCTTTTTATGTATAGCATTTCTAAAATACGTCTTTTATCGAAAGAATGTTCTCTATCAATTATAGTGGTATTTTCCCAGTCAAATGAATTGCTGGGATTTTCAAAAATGTGTTTCGGAACAGGTATTAATGCATTGTTATTACTATCCAACGAATAATCAATTTTTTCTACGGATTTTTTGTGTTCAAGAATCCGGGTTTTTAATGAACGTTTGCTTTCTCCGATATATATAGTACTACAGTCGCCACAATTGAACTTGTATACAACTCCCGTCTCATTCCATTTACAATTTTTATCTTTTCCTAATTTTATAATATTATCCATTTTTTGAATCATCAAAGGTACACACCGAATATTATATTTCTTAAGTAATTTTACGCAAGTATAATAAAATTTATCAATAAAAGGCAAGGATAATGTCAAGGACGGCTCGATCGAATTATTAGAAGCTTTTTTTGTAGTTATATTTTGGAATTTATGATAGCGAACTCTATTTGAAATACAAGAATCAATAAATTCAATTGGATAATTATTGTTAATTAAGATATTTCTTACAATGTCAATGTTTTGTTTTTGAAACGACACATGAGAAAGTAACATAGCCCTATCAATCAGATTGGACACAATATTGCGTTTTTGTTGTATGGAATAATTAGAATGAAAGCTTAATATTCTACCAGAACTCGTTTTCTTTTGAAACTAATTGGTAATAATTCTGCCATTGTTATTAATAAGTGTTAAGTCTAGAAAGTTAATACTATTGTTAGCTTCAAGTTCATGAGTAAATTGTAAATGTGAGTTATAACTATTGAAAATGTCTAGGGTGTGTTGTACAAATTCCTTTTTAATGCACATTATAGTATCATCCACATACCGAAAGTAGAATAACGGAGTGCAACCAAATTTATCGAGATTCACTATGGCTCCTCCAGAGGACGATTTGCGCATGAGATCGTCGATGATGATCAACTTAGGTTTCGGATCGTTAAGCCAATCGGTGTTTTGCGGTAGACCTTCGCGAAATTCAACGTCTTTACCCAGATCTCTGTATCCCGATTGCCATTCACCATAATAAAGAATAATACGCCCGAAGCGAGTGTCGCTCAAACGGTCAATGTATTTCAGAAATTTTTTAACAACTACTGTTTTACCGCAACCGGTGGGGCCACTCAACGTACACGTCTACGGATGTTTCCAACGCGTGTCCATAATTCACACTGACTGGACACTCTGAAACACTTCTCCCGAAGAGCTCGTAACCGCGCCCGGTGCCCCCCGCGCCGGCCGCTCGCGAGTCCGCGAGCCTTGTGGTGGGGCTAGCTCCGCGGCAAAGCAGCTCTTTCGCGGGCGCAGCGGTGGCCAATGAGCTCTTAGCCGCTGCACCTCCCGCGGCCGCTAAATCAGCTTGTTGGGGTGCGCCAACAGCCAATGAGCTCTCTTCTGGTGCGCCGCCACCGCTAATCACAACGATGGAGACAAAGCGGTAGCCAATGAGATGTTTTTACACTGCATCGTCATCGGTCACGAGTGCCTTCTTTGTATTGCTACACTAGCGTCACTAACTTTCCAGGGTGTGGTCCCCTGATGCATCAGTAGTAGACAGGCCGCCGATGTAGCCGCATGGATAACTGAAACAGTATTTGAAACAGCTACTTCCTGCAGTCAACAGCCGATTTTCAGCAGCCAACGGCCGACTTCCAATAGTCGACAGTCGACTTCCCGCTGGTCATGCGCTCCTCGACAAACGTTTGAAAAGACCTTGCGGTCCTTCCTCTATCAACGAGTCGAAAAACAGCAGTGCCTGGTGTATGTTTGTTGGAACGTCAAAATATTGACGTGCGTGCGTCTGTGTATATGTGAGTATGCGTATGGATGTATTTGCTTCTATGTGTAATTCCTTTCCTTGAGCCTTTCCTCGAGAAAAAATGTTTCCCTATGTAATTAACTAGTCAAAATAATGTGCAACTGCAACTCGATGTACGTGACATTTTTTCATTAATCAGCAAAATTCCACAGCGTCGTACGATGAAATAAAGGAGAAAAAATAATCCCAACTTCCTTTTCTTGAGACTTTCCTCGAGAAAAAATTCTTTCCCTGTGTAATTCAATAGTCAAAATAATGTGCAGCTGCAACTCGATGTAGGTGACATTTTCTCATTAATCAGCAAAATTCCACAGTACAGTACGATTAAATAAATAAAGAAGAAAAAAGACGACGCGTTTCTCGTTCGGAAAACATGGTGGGACACGTGGTAAGATACAATTTCGGCGACTGTAAGTTATCACTAATTCGAGGTAAGGCGATGTAATTCGACAGCAGAGGGCCCACGTGCGATGAGATCATCCGTGGCAAAGACGAGCGGTCGACCGGATGTCAGTCGCGAATATTGTCTTGTCGCGTGAACATCTCCGTCGCATGAGGGTATTGTGCGGATTCTGAGGTGTGTCATGTGTCTCTCTTGTGCTCCCCATACAAATGTTGCGCGCCAGTACGTTATGTAGATAGTGCTTCAATGCAGAAATTCGGATGTACAATTGCACGAGAGTGTCGCGGATCTATCATGAAGTGGCTATGAGGTGTCTATGAGGTCACGGTTATTTTTTTTTTGCAAGCCGTGCGCGCGTGATTAGATACTGCGCGTGGGTGTTGGACACTCGTTGCACAGTACAGAGAGTCTATAAATAAAAGTTGTAAAAAAACCATAAAAAACCCGTGAAACTGAAAATTTTTTGTGTAGGTACACTTGTCATGGTGCAGAGAGGCTATACACAAAAGTTATAAAATACAGCATAAAAACACCATAGACACCCTATAAGACCATATATTCATGAAACATATACCATTAGCTTCCAAAATCCGATAAAATATCGAAAACCCCATAAAAACCACATGAATCTGAATTTTTTTTATGTAGGTATACTTGTCATGGTGCAGAGAGGTTATACGCAAAAGTTATATAATACACCATAAAAACCCCATAAGACCACATATTCATGAATCATGTACCATTAGCTTCCAAAATCCGATAAAATATTGAAAACCCCAAAAAGCCCCATGAATCTGGAAATTTTTATGTAGGTGCATTTGCCATGATACAGAGAGGTTACGCGAGCTGGGCCTTGAAGGCATAGCTTAGTGTGTGTGTGTGTGCGGATGTGCGTGTAGGTGTGCGTGCAGGTGTGCGTGCGCGTGTGTACGGCCACTCGCAAGTCTGCGGAACGTGTAGGGAGCTAACAGCTCTTTTGAGGGTACAGCGGTAACCAATCAGCTCTTCCCATGCTGCGCCTCCCGCGGTCATTAAAGCATCTTGTTGGGAGACACAACCAATGAGCTAATTTTACACTGTGCCGTCACAGATCACGAGTTCTTTTGTTTGAACTGCTACACCAGTGCTACTAGCTTTCCAGGGTATGGTCCTTCGATGCGTCGGTAGCAGACGGATCGCGGATGTAACCGTATGGATAACTGTCACAGTATTTGAAGCAGCTACTTCCAGCAGCCGACAGCCGACTTTCATTTGTAAATGGGTTTCCTTATAGAGATCTCCGTGCGTAGTGGCTGCACAGCAACGAGGTTTTCATCAAAAATATCAGAGCTATGGAAATTTGGTTTTGAAATAAGTGCTTCAGCTCCATAGCGACCTTTCCACTTAGTGACTAGCTTCACATCAACGCGTTTCCTCTCGTTTTCCATTGTCTTGCCATAAACAGCCTTGTTAAATAGTTTGAAGAGCATTTTTTCAAACTCGTTCTTGGCTTCCTTTCGTTTTGCGCTGTCCAAGTCAATATATTGTTAGTAGTATACCCCTCGCTATGGGCCGTTACAACAAACCTGACCTTGACCCAGGCGCCAGTTGGGGTCAAGATCAAAAAGTCCGATGATGCATAGCGAGGGGTGGGGATAAAAGCGGTGTACGTATGTGTGTGTGTGCACGCGTGCGCAAGCATATTCTGGAGAGAACATGCACGCACGCGCACGCACACGCGCACACACACCCGCACACACACACACAGACACACGGACATACACACGCGCACGCACACACAGACACACACACGCACATACCAATGCCAGCATACGCACGTACGCGTGCGCACACACACGCAGACACCCCCGCACACAGACACAAATATAGGTGTATTTTATAAATTTTGCATATAGCCTCTTTATACCATGGCAAGTGTACCTACATAAAAAAATTTTAGATTCATAGGGGATTTTATGGGGTTTTTGATATTCTATCGGATTTTGGAAGTTAATGGTACATGGTTCATGAATATACAGTCTTATGGAGTATCTATGGGGTTTTTATGGAGTATTTTATAACTTTTGTGTATAGCCTCTCTGTACCATGGCAAGGGTACCTACGTAAAAAATTTTCAGATTCATGGGGGATTTTATGTTGTTTTCGATATTTTATCGGATTTTGGAAGTTAATGGTACATGATTCATGAATATGTAGTCTTATGGGGAGTCTATGGGGTTTTTATGGTGTATTTTATAACTTTTGTGTATAGCCTCTCTGTACCATGAGAAGTGTATCCACTAAAAAAATTTCAGATCCATGGTTTTTTACAACTGTTGCGTATAGCCTCTCTGTATTGCACAGCGAGTGACCCACGCGCACGGCTTGGAAAAATGGAAAAACCGTAACTTCACATCCCATAAGACCACTTCATCATAGATTACACTTTCGCGACACTCACGTGGAACGGTACACTCGAATTTTTGCGTTGAATCACTATCTACATACCGTACTCGCACACAACATTTGCATGAGGTACAAGAGAGGCACACGATGCACTTCAGAATCCTCACAATACACTCATGGCACTTTGCGACCGATATGTTCACGCGACAAGACAATATACGCGACTGACAGCCGGTCGACCGTTCGCTTTGCCACGGATGATCTCATCGCACGTGGACTCTCTGCTGGAGAATTATATCGTCTTACCTCGGATTAGTCATAACTTACAGTCGTCGAAATTGCATCTTGTAATGTATCCCATCATGTTTTCCGAACGAGAAACTCGTCGACTTTTTTTCTCCTTTATTTTAATCGTACGACACTGTGGAATTTTGCTGACTAATGTGGAAACGTCACGTACATCGAGTTGCAGCTGCACATTATTTTGACTATTGAATTACATAGGGAAACAATTTTTCTCGAGGAGAGAAAGTTGAAATTGTTTTTTCTCCTTTATTTAATCGTACGAAGCTGTGGAATTTTGCTGATGAATGAGAAAATGTCACGTACATCGAGTAGCAGCTGCACATTATTTAAAACCGAGATTGAAAAAGTTGCGGCGACCCGGTGAGCTAAAAATGTCTACTGATGAACACGCAGCACAGTTTTCGGGGAACGGATGACCAGCGGGAAGTCGGCTGTTGGAAGTCGCCCGTTGGCTGGCGGAAGTCGGATGTCAACTGATTTGCCAACTTTTATAGCCAAAATGTCAGCTTTTATTTGAGATATCTGTGCATCAACTTCGTTTCTATGATTGACAACTACTACATCTAAATTATCCAGACTAGCTCCAAGTTTTGTAGTTATGTCAGTTATTCCTCGAATTTCTATTTGAATAATGTTTCGTAAAGTCTCTAAATCTACAACATCGCTCGGTTGTTGAGGATCAGCAAAATTGCATAATTTTTTATTTTCTATGTCGTAGTGACCGTCAGTCGTGACTTTAAAGCCAACGCCAGGAGGTCCTCGACTACCTTCGGTTTTTCCAAAGTTACGTCCAAACACGTCAACGCTCATTTTAAGAATGATTCATATATTCATGTGCGCTCAATATATATAGCCTGCTTCGCGCAATTCTTCGATTATAGAGTGTATCTCGTTTACGAGCTCATTTGGATCGTCCCAGTAGACGTAGTCTAAAGCCGTACGCTTTTTTGCAATTTTATAAGGAGGTAATGAGCCACCTTTAATCGATTCTCCGGTAACTGTTTTCGAGGTAATATTAAACATTAGAGCAATAATATTATTAAATTTATTACTATTATGAACACGAATCCTTTCGTTCTTGTCATATCGCCTTTTATGAGCAGACGATAGTTTTAAAATTTTGCGATAATTTTTTAAATCATCTGTACTTACATTATTTTTATTTGGTTGTTTTGCTATGAGTAACTCGAATAATCCTATAGTTCTCGGGTATGCTATTCCATTAATTTTAATTTTATTATTATGAAAACTAATCGGTAAATTACGAATAAAAAATTTACCGTTTTCATTTCGTACTCCACAAATTTTGTCAAGATACTGGGGTTGATTGAGCTTCAGGGCCTTCATGTATAAATCAGAGTCATCTTCGATATCGCTATCTGCTGTTTCGAAAGATGTATCGTGGGCATTCTGTATCGTATCATTAAACTCACTGCCAAAACTTTCATTTTGTTTAACGCTACTTTGTTCGACGGTGTTATCTTCGACACAATTTTGTTCATCGGTTTTCTGAGCTACAAGTTTTTGAAGCGGAACAACTATTGGTTTGAATGTTTCATTTAAAATCTTTTCGACATCGCCTTTCCCAAATTTTAATATTCTATATTTGCGTTTAATCGCATCTAATGCCTTAACAAGTTGACGAAGCACGTTTTTTTCTGGTTGAAAGTCAGCCATGTTATCGTTTCAACGTTCAGTCAGAAACTGTTGATTGTTACCTATGTGCATGCTACATTTATAGGAAAATTGTCGAAGCCCTTGCGAAATCTACCATCATTTATTCCTCGATCTTTATCGATGACTAGAAAACCATGCTTATCATCTCTCCAACACTTAGAGCATAATTCTTTAAAATGTCCATAGGTCATAACGGTATTTACGTGATCGTCATTGATATGCTTTAGATTTACTTCATCTTGTCTAAAAATAGCAAGTAATTTTACATTATCTCTGACAAGATGTTTTGGAATGTGAGCATAATTTTGGCGTAGATAAAAACAATCAACCTTTTTATGTCTGCCCATACAGAAAAAGGCTCTAACATTATCTTGTTTTTCACAAGCTATATCGTCAAATATTATGATAGAGTTTGGAAGTGCGTGGTCAGGATCGACAACTGAATCGTGTTCGCTGAATGGAAAATATTGTACACCTTCTATAGGTTCTAAGATTTCATTTAAAAATTTATATTTCGGCTGATTGAGAGACTTTGAGTAGACGTATACGTTTTCAAATCTAACGCCATTAGGGTCTGTTATGAGAGCAAGTAAACTATTTGTTTTTCCGCAGTTTGAGGGGCCGAAGAAGACGGCTCGTATACTATGAGGAAGTAGATCGCCGTGTCGCTTTGCTCTTTCATCATGCTCTACAAGTGCATCAAAATTTTCTATTGGCAGCTTTACTAATTGTTCTTTAAAGTTCATGATCTTTACTCTATGACAACCAAATTATGACTGATGGCTATGAGTATAAATAACGGTCTTATATAGCTTCCACCATCAGTTGCCCGTTGACTTTCGAAGAGTGATGATCATTCACAAACGTGGACGCGGTTTAGTTAATAAAATTATTAATAAACTTCTATTTGAACTTCACATACCCGGTTATCAGTACTGTGGTCCAGGCACTAAGTTGGCAAAACGTTTAGCTAGATGAGATCTTGGAATTAATTCGCTAGACGCTGCTTGCAAGGAGCACGATATAGCTTATTCTAGAAATCGTGAAAACGTTCAAGCGAGAAACGTCGCAGATAAAATTTTAGCTGAAAAAGCTTGAAATCCCGTTAAATCAAAAGACGCTAATTTTGGCGAAAAAGCAGCTGCATACGCTATAACTAATACTATGAAATTAAAATCTAGATTTGGTATGGGTTTAAAGAAGAACAGTAAAAAGAGAAAGCGAAAGAACGCTAAAAAATTGGGAATGGGTTTAAAAGCTATGAAGAGAAACCAAGTTCCCTTGAAAAAAATTATCAAAGTTGGTGCCGTTAAATCAACGTCAAGTAACTGTGCTCTAACAGTCATACGATCAGCTTTGAAAAAAGCTCGGAGCGCTGTTAAAAAAGCTGGAAGTAAAAAGAATATTAAAATTCCACGTATTTTACCAGTCCCTTCGAAAACAGGAGGGGTATTGCCATTTCTCATACCTCTATTTGCAGGCTTGAGTGCAACTGGCGCTCTAGCTGGTGGTGCTGCTGGAATAGTAAAATCCGTAAACGACGCAAAAGCCGCTAAGGAGCAGTTGGAAGAAAATAAAAGGCATAATAAAACTATGGAAGCTGTAGCGCTGGGCAATGGCTTATATCTTAAACCACACAAAGTAGGGTTAGGTCTTCATTTAAAAAAAAAATTTCATGAAATTACCACAGCGAGCACTTACCGATGCGGACATATTAAAATATCTGGGCTGCGCTATAGTGAATCCGCTAATTTTGATGACGCTAGCGGCCCTGGGACACACTGGGTTGCATATAGAAAAAGAGGAAAAAATGTTATATATTTCGATAGTTTTGGCGATCTCCGACCGCCTTTAGATTTAATATTATACCTCGGAGTTGACGAAGTTAAATATAATCATGAAAGATATCAAGATTTTGACACATACAATTGCGGTCACCTCTGTCTAAAATTCTTGTGTGGGGCTATATAAGCAGAGGCGGGGGAAACATTGTGTCATTCTGATTTAAGCTGTCATGGAAGGTTCATTAACTCTGACACTTTCAGGTATATCTTCTACACTAGAAGCACAGTATTTTCCACCAATCGAGTTATTGCCAAATAAAAATTACGTTTTAGGGCTTGTTGAACTTTTAACATTTAATTCAATCCTCAATATAGATAGTAACAATAATAAGTTTTACGTAGGTGGAAACGTTGTCCCTCTTCCAGTAGGAAGTTACGAAATTGAGGATATTGACAAATTTCTTCGTAAAAAATTAGCGCACAACGACATTACTTTCAATTTAAAGTCAAATAATAATACTCTTCCCTGTACAATCAAGTGTAGACAGCCTATAGATTTTCGACCTGAAAATTCATTCGGTCATCTACTGGGCTTCACCAGACGTATTCTCGAACTGAACGTCATTCATAATTCTGACTTATCTGTTACAATTCTCAAAATCAACGCTTTGAGAGTCGAGTGTAATATCACTTCGGGAGCATACATAAACGAAAAAAAAGTACACATGATACACGAGCTTTTCCCTGCAGTATCTCCGGGGTATAAAATCATCGAAGTTCCCTCGCACGTCATTTACCAACCGATTGCCGTAAAGCATATAGATCATTTACAAGTACGTATCGTCGATGAAGACGGGGATTTAGTAAATTTCCGTGGAGAAATTATAACTATAGGATTGCATATTCGACAATCATAATGGGAATCGTTTACAATAAAAACTATATAAGCAGAGAAATATGCCCACAACACATTAGTCATCAACCAACTGTGAAGGCGCTAACACGTCAGAGCATACAAATACTAAAAAGTGTAGGCTTAAAAGTAGTGCTTGGTTGAAGATAACTTGTATCATCTTTTGTTGCTTTCAACGAAATGGAAGAAATTCTAAGCATACAAACACCTGTAATTTTCGATGAAACTGTAGCGCACTACGAGGTTCACGCTCATCAACCGTATACAGCATCATTCAACAACAGCGATGAAATTCGAATATCTATTCAACATCAAGATTTATGTCTTTTACCTTCCCGCAGTGCATTACATATATGGGGACGATTGGTTAAAACTAATAATAATACTCCCACTACAAATACTAAACTTGTGAATAATGCCATTTGTCACTTGTTTGAAGAAATCAGATATGAGTTGAATGCCATTGAGATAGACAAGTGTAAAAATGTTGGTTTAACCACTCTCATGAAAGGCTGGGTGACACTCAATCCGACTCAGAGTTTAATGACTGAAAATGCGGGCTGGATCGATGTAGAAGAAACACAGAATATTGTTGATAATGCTGGTTACTTTAATGTATAGATTCCATTGAGCTTAATTTTTGGCTTCGCAGAGAACTATCGTAAAATTGTAGTAAATGCAAATCATGAACTCGTTCTCATCAGATCGAGAAACGACTTAAATGCTGTTAAACAAACAACAATAAGAGTAGACAATGCGGAGGGTTACGAAGACTTTAATGTTGAAATAACTAGAATGGAATGGCTAATGCAATACGTAGTTGCATCGAACTCTAACAAAATTCGCCTACTAGATTTTGTTGGAAAAGATCGTCCTATTGCCATGAGTTTTCGCACGTGGGAATTGTACGAGTATCCACTACTTCCGATTACATCAAGACAGGTATGAACTGTTAAAACATCAAATCAACTTGAAAACCCACGCTTTGTCTGTCATCTTAGGTTTTAAAACGAATAGAAAAGATCGAAGAGCTGCAAATGCTAGTCAGTTCGATCATTGTAATCTAGCAAATGTAAAACTCTTTCTCAATTCTCAGTCATATCCGTATGGCAATCTTAACCTCGATGTGAATCGTAATCATAAATCAGGAAACGATAGAGAGGGTCAACCCACAAAATAAACAACACATCACATAATAATATTATCCAACGTTTCGCTGCACTTGGTTGTCATCCTCTTCAGGAAACAGTTTATTAACATAAAAATAACATTATATTCATTGGATAGTACAGTCAGCAGTTTTCATTGAATCGAAGGTTTGCTTTGACAGTGTTGCGTAGACAGTTACAGCTATGTACAATAATTCTAGTCAGATTTTATCACATGCAGTTTTTAATTTTTGTAATTCTTGACTCATATTAGTTATGTTGACTATGTAGTTGTTACTACAATAATTTTAAATACATGGTTAAGATGTCTATATCATAGTAAGTTTGATCTGTTGATCATTGTAATGCGATATTTTGTTTGATAACTGTATAGTCTATATTTATATAGATTATTTTTATGTTAATAAACAGTTCCCTGAAGAGGTTGACAACCAAGTGCAGCGAAACGTTGGATAATATTATTATGTGATGTGTTGTTTATTTTGTGGGTTGATCCTCCCTATCGTTTCCTGATTTATTTTTATTCAAAAGGATGGAGGGTAGTCAAATTAACTACATAACTTACGGCCTACGATGGAATAATGGCCAGACCTCAACAAGGAGAGGTTTTTTCAAACATATTACGGATTCTTATGGTTATCAAACAATGCGCATTTTGAAGTTTTGGACTACATTTAGACATGAATTATCGAAGTCCAACGCCAATCTGTCTTTCCTCATCAATTGTCGTCGAGAGGATGTTACACCGACACACATCAATAATTCTATAAGTAGAGAATTTGGTTTTAATAGCAAATCTAGTCAACGGTCTTACACTCAACTTTCTAAGTTATATTAAGAAAACATGAAAACTTGAAATTCAAGATTAATTTAATCATATTTGTCATATCAAAAACAGATTGAATTCTTTAGCTCGTATACTAGATAAGTTACATATAGGTACATCACAAAATTTAGAGAACACACAGAAACAAAAACTTTAAAAATTTACCACAATTTAAAAATAAAATTGGAAAAGAAACTCATCAAATTGGTATCAAATAAGCCCAAAAATAATTTTTGTAATAAAAACAATTGGTTGATCAATTTAACAGAAGAATCAATTCCTCAAGAAGTTATAGATGTAGTGTCTTTGGGTCGTAATTTTAATATAAAAACTAAGTTTACAAAACAGAATATTTTCACCACAGTGAAGAATGTGGAACACAGCTTACAGATGAAAGATTTTGTGTATAGTAATGAAGTGAGAGAGATAATTGTTGATAACATCATAAAATATAATAATAATAACAATTCCATTTCAAAAACTGATATTGAATTTTCTAAAAAAGTTATGAGTACAAAAAAGTTTCTAAAAAAACACACGAATATATTTTTTACATGTGCAAACAAGGGCAATGTCACGGTTTGTAGTTACATCGATGAATACATTGATAAGATGGAAAAAAATATTTTTAGCGACACAAACACTTATACTGGGTGTCCCATTTTAAAACCACCAGGCAAATATCTCGAAAACTAAGGTAGATGGAAAAAAACTTTTAATACAAAAGTTGTAGGGTTCAGAGGGGCCCAACTGATCGTGACCTTGGTTATGACCTTGAGGTCAATGATCAAGATCATTTGAAGGTCAAATCGATTTTTTCAAACGGGAACCCCCACTTTTGACCTCGTAAATGGAAAGAGCAGAATATTTTACGTTTAGATATGTCCTTGAGTCAAGGCCATGGTCATGGTCATGTTTAAAATCAAAATCAATCAACGCATCGAAAAATTTCCATAATTACGCATACGAGTGTTAAATACAGAAGTTGTAGTGTTTGGAGGGGCCCAATTGATCGTGACCTTGACCATGAACTTGAGGTCAAGGATGATGTCGTTTGAAGGTTAAATCAATTTTGTTTAACGGCAACCCTCACTTTTGACCTCGTAAATAGAAAAACCGAAAAATTCTGATATGACCTTGGGTCAAGGTCATGGTCAAAGTTATGGTCAGTTTCCGTGCAGTTAAGAGCAAAGTCGGAGATGACCCGGTCACCTAAGGCAAGGTCGGAGATTACCCGGCCAATTAAGGCAAGGTCGGAGATGACCCGGCCAGTTAAGGCAAGGTCGGAGATGACCCGGCCAGTTAAGGCAAGGTCGGGGATGATCAGGCCAGCTAAAAATTCATTGGGAAATTCCACGTTCATGTGTATTTAGTCATAGGCTCCAAGTGTTTCGGTCACCATTTACTGAAGAAGATGCTCAAAAGTTGCACCATTTACTTGTTGACATTCTATTCTCCTTTTAAAGTTTCTAACAGTATTTAATAATACTTGACGTGGAATACTTAAGCAGATTTGTGTAATCCTTTGAATCATGTCATCTCTTGTAGTTGGCCTGTTGCGGTAGACTGTATTTTTTAGGAAGCCCCATAAATAAAAATCTGGAGATGTCAGATCTGGAGATCTTGGTGGCCATGCTACGGGACCTCCTCTACCAATCCATCGACCGTTAAACCTTTCATTAAGAAAATCTCTGACAATTCTGGCATAATGTGGAGGAGCACCATCTTGTTGTAGCCACATTCTGGCCCTTGTATGGAGATCAACGTTTTCTAGAAAGAGTGGCAGCTCGTCTCTCAGCAACTGTAAATAAGTATGTTGAGTTACGTGACCTTCAAAAAAATAAGGTCCAATCAGACATCCGCTAATAATACCACACCATACCGTTACATTCCAGCGATGCTGATGATCAACTTCTCGCATCCAATGAGGATTAACAGGAGACCAGTAGTGGCAATTATGGCGATTCAACATACCAGTACTCTGAAATGTAGCCTCGTCGCTAAAAAGAACATTGTTAAAGAAATTTTCATCATCAGTAATTTGTTGTGTTGCCCATTGGCAAAATGTTATTCTCCGTCGATAATCTTCCACAGTTAAAGCTTGATTTAGAGTAATGTGGTAAGGATGGTAATGCGCATATCGTAAATATCTACTGGCCGTAGATCTTGGAATACCCATTGTTAACTCGATTTCGCGTAAACTGACATGAACATTTAAATGTACCATGGCTAGAACAGCAAGAAAGCGAGGATTATTTTCATAATCGTGTTCATTCAGTGTCTTCCTTCTTCGAACGAAGTTTCCTTGTCGACCGCGCAGTTCAATGTCACGTATTACCGTATGATCAGGATGTTGTCGTTGAGGGAACCGAGTACGATACAATCTGCTTGCCTCTCGATAGTTTCGTCGACATTCTCTTAAAATAAGAAGAATGTCAACTATTTCATTAGCAGAATAGTCAGGCATTCTTTTTTAATTGTAAATGCAATTATTTATCAAAACACACCACAAAAGAAATAATATGTTATTATACTATACAATATTTTAAAACGAAAAAGTTTAATTTTCTGTGCCAATATAAGTGTGCTCAATTTGAAAACAATTTGATGTAAACAGTAATAATTATTGACTATTACCGATCAATGCTGAATACTACCGATCACTATTGGATACAGGTGGTCAACACTTATTAACTTTTGTTATTATTTGATATAAGTGGTTAACCCTGGTAAATATTGATAATAGTAAAAATAGTAAAATTTTCCGCTCTTTCCATTTACGAGGTTAAAAATAGGGGTTCCCATTTGAAAAAATCGATTTGACCTTTAAATGACCTTGATCATTGACCTCAAGGTCATAACCAAGGTCACGATCAGTTGGGCCGCTCCAAACCCTACAACTTCTGTATTTAACACTCGTATGCGTAATTATGGGAATGTTTGGATGCGTTGATTGATTTTGATTTTAAACATGACCATGACCATGACCATGGCCTTGACTCAAGGACATATCTGAACGTAAAATTTTCCGCTCTTTCCATTGACGAGGTCAAAAATGGGGGTTCCCATTTGAAAAAATCGATTTGACCTTCAAATGACCTTGATCATTGACCACAAGGTCATAACCAAGGTTACGATCAGTTGGGCTCCTCTGAACCCTACAACTTTTGTATTTAACAATTTGTCTCGTATGCCTAATTATGGGAATGTTTTGATGCGTTGATTGATTTTGATTTTAAACATGACCATGACCATGACCATGACCTTCACTCAAGGACATATCTGAACGTAAAATTTTCCGCTCTTTCCATTTACGAGGTCAAGAGTGGGGTTCCCATTTGAAAAAATCGATTTGACCTTCAAATGACCTTGATCATTGACCTCAAGGTCATAACCAAGGTCACGATCAGTTGGGCCCCTCTGAACCCTACAACTTTTGTATTAAAAGTTTTTTTCCATCTCCCTTAGTTTTCGAGATATTTGCCTGGTGGTTTTAAAATGGGACACCCGGTATATATATATATATATATATATATATATATATATATATATATATATATATCATTATATTCATTGGATAGTACAGTTAGAAGTTTTTATTGAATCGAAGGTTTGCTTTGACAGTGTTGCGTAGACAGTTACAGCGATGTACAATAATTCTAGTCAGATTTTATCACATGCAGTTTTTAATTTTTGTAATTCTTGACTCATATTAGTTATGTTGACTATGTAGTTGTTACTACAATAATTTTAAATACATGTTTAAGATGTCTATATCATAGTAAGTTTGATCTGTTGATCATTGTGATGCGATATTTTGTTTGATAACTGTATAGTCTATATTTATATACATTATTTTTATGTTAATAAACAGTTCCCTGAAGAGGCTGACAACCAAGTGCAGCGAAACGTTGGATAATATTATTATGTGATGTGTTGTTTATTTTGTGGGTTGACCCTCCCTATCGTTTCCTGATTTATTTTTATTCAAAAAGACGGAGGGTAGTCAAATTAACTACATGAATCGTAATCAATTTGCCATGCTCTACGATATGTACGCTAATTTTCAAAATTCTTACTATGGTAAAGATCCAGAACCTATGTTGTAAAAAACGCAATATCTCACTTACGTGCCCCTAATAGTGATAGATTGTTCAAAACAAAACGAATCATTAAAGAGCGCCCCTGTAGATATTCTTTTAGAATTTGAAGCAACGAAAAATTTTCCTGCTGGAACTTCAGCCTACTGCTTGATCTTGCACGATCGCATAGTTCAATATAGTCCCGTCTGTGGCGACGTGCAGAAACTTTAAGGAGTATATAAGGTGAGCGAGCCTCCAGCTCCTCGTCATTCGTCATTTGGAATTCGAAGCGAAATTTTGTACAGCATGGACTACGCAGTGGATATGCAGGGATTTAAAAAGCCTGGCAATGATTTCGTTTTGAAAGAATTGGCTTTCGTGTCTCTCAACGATGACGATGTACCTGTAGTGCTACTTTTCAAACCGCCGTTTCCTAGGCGAAGACTAACAGACAAGAACAAACGTGAAAATTTGTGGTTAGAACTTTGTTATCATGGACTATCGTGGAATGACCGTGATTATGACTATACTGAAATTGGAAAAATTCTTCAAGATGCATTCAAAGATGCTAAAAGAATTTTCGTGATTGATGAAATAAAAAAGTTGTGGTTAGAACGTTTTAATTTTAATGTTACTGATATCAACAAAAGTAACTATCCATCTTTCGATTCTCCAAGATCAGTGACACTATGTACTAACCACAATGGAGCGTGCAAAACTACTTGTGCCCTGTACAATGTAAAGTGCATGAAAAAATTTTACAGCAACTATCCCAACATGGAGTGGGAAGACGTTATGGAGTGGGAAGACATAGGAGAATAAAATTTGAGGGGTAATAGAGGGGTTGATAGACAGGTAGAACCTCACAGGATCGGAGAGAGGTGGGGCTCCTATCCCCCTTCAAATTTTTTTAATAGTTTCATAGCTGATCACTAGGTGGTTACGATGCTCTCACAAGCAGCCAGTCGAGATATGGGTTATATATAAGCGTGATGAGGTTGTTAAAGGCTTTCATTCCTTAATAATGGGTCAAAGCAGCTCGACCATTACTCCTGAGCAACAACCACTAATCAACGACAAGAACGAGAAGAATCAAAAGTCGCAACGGAAAAAATGTTCGGAAAAAATTTCAACAAACACCTGTTCTTTGCCCCAACAGCAGGGTTATAAGAAGTTCTAAATATTTATAAGGCTGATTCCAGAAAGTAGATAAGCTATCAACCGCTGGCCTATGACCGCCCGCTGCGAACCGCTCGCGCCACATTTATCCGCCGCATCAAGCCGTTGTCGCTAGCCGCTGGTTGCTCGCTGGCCATTTTGACTTGTGTCGGTTCTGACATCAAACCTTTTCTGGCATTAAGCCGTTTCTAACATCGAGACGATTCTGACATCAAGCCAAAAACTAGCTGATTCCAGAAACGGCGTGATTCCAGAACCGGCTTGATTCAAGAACCGGCTGATTGCAGAACCGGCTTGATTCCAGAACCGGCTGATTCCAGAACCGGCTGATTCCAGAACCGGCATAGCTTATCTACTGTCTTTCATGCGTTCAACCTGCCTACGAAATTCGTTTCTTAGTAAGTTGGGGGATATATACATGCACACGTAGGTAACATCCCCGACGCGCGCCCATGCTAAACCCTCGCCCTTGCCCCGTCCGGTAATATTTGACCTATGTCTACCTGCTATCCAGACCGCCGCTGTGTTGGTCTCGTCCGTGAACTACGTGGTTATATTGCGGGCCCGATCTATACTCTTCGCTAATCAATGACACGTCCGCGAGCCCTTGGCTCACTCGATTAGTGAGCAGGTCATCAGCGAGTACGGCGCCGATTGTGTTTATTTGTAGAACCGTCGTTATTTTTTAGGCCGCTTTAACTTTTCTAGCTCGCCCCTGAAACCGACGCATGTCCGCGTGCCCGGAAAATGAGGTAGCTCGGTGGCCGCAACCCCAAAAAATTTGTACAAGAAGCAGGCCTAACCATCCGATCTCGCGCGACAGTCCCTGGCCACGTGATCTGGTCATTCACATGTCCTGCATAATCCACTACGATCCTCGTCCTTACAGTCTTTTTTCAGATGCCCAAAGCCTTGGCATCTGAAACATCGCGGAACCAGTATTCACTTTCTAACTCGGGAGCTGAAATACCCTATTTTAATTGTCCCTATCCTTAGGGGAGTCATGGCCGCAGTCTCGTCCATTTCGACCATCCTCCGCTCTCCTCCCGCTACGTTAAATACGTGGGTACTAAGGTTACGCGTGTCGCTCACCTCCTCGCGGGCTTCCTCTAGAGCCTCGGCCGCCGCGGTCAGGACTATTATCCCATCTTTTACCGGCATTGCGATGTTCCTCTGCTTGGAAGTCATGTCCCGCATGCAGCTCAGTAGACGCTTCGTGACATCCAGGATTTCTCCCATTCTCTCCGATTGGTCCCGCTGATCTCTACTCTCACTTACCAGCCGCGTCTATCTAGCGATAGATGGGCATTTTTTTATGCTACCGGGTGCATCCTCAGGTTGTGGATCGGGGAACGGCCAGTATAGTGTGGTCAGCCGTGAATATAATGAATAAGCGGTCGCGAACAAAGAAATCGTGAGAATGGATAAATGAATGAGCATAGTGCGAATGGGCTGCGGCCGACGGATTGTGGATATTCCCGCTAGACTAGCCAAAGGGAGAGTAGTAAACTCCCTATCCGGGGTGGCACGGGATGTCAGTATCTAACCTCTGCGTTTATTATTATTATTATTGATAAACGCATGTTCAATGTGGAAGGACCGCTCGAGTGCTCACTGACTGGAGCCAATGGTGGGGTTGAAGCAATCATTGTTCGGCGCAGGTGTGAAAGATTACCTGGTCAGTATTTCCTTATAACCAAAGTTGCGTAGGGCAAATCGCACACCGTCTAGCCCGATGTTTGGGCGAGGTGTTGGGATGGACCCGCCATCGCCCAGTCGGTAGGGGTGACGTTAAACCTTTGTTTCATTATGGCGCAGGCCTATCCCGTAACCTTTTCTGTAGAGTCACTAGGTGCCGATAGGAGTGACCGTCCGACAATCCGCCTCTCGGCTTCGGCATCCATAACTAGGGTTTCTTATAGGCGGGGATAGCAGCCACATCGAGATGTGGCTCCCATAGTGGGAGAACCATCTTAAACAACATATTCTATGCATTATGATGAATGCAAATACCCAACGAAACCAACAAAACAGGGAGACAGAAGGTGTATGCCAGACTACGGTGGAGAAGGTGCTCGCAGAAATGCGAGCGCTTCTCAAGGTTCTGGTTCAGGCGCTAAAAGCTCAGCCTAATATCAAAAACGATATTAATAAGGGGTTGCCAGTTATGGTAGACCAACTGGAAAAGCTCGAAAGCGCCCTGAAAACGAAACTGCGGGCTGCTAAGCAAGTCAGGGCTTACACCCCAGCCAGGAGGCAAAGGACGACATCCTTGGTAGAAAGTATGGGCACACCAACGGGGTCACTTGGCCTCGAGTCACTTCGCTGCGCGAAGCGAGGCGCCTCTAGCCCACCTAGCCTGGATACGGGGGAAAATCCGGTGAAGAAGAAAAAAGCGAATATCCCTAAGGAAGAATGGGTTGCTGTAAAGAATAGGAAATGGCGGAAGCAGCCGAAACAACAGCAGCAGCAGCCAGAAAAACAGCAGCCGCAACAACAGCAGCGGAAGCAGAAGACAAGGAAGAAACAAAAGGGAACAAAGCCGGATGCGATCGTGCTCAACCCGGCAGGCGACAAATCGTACGCGGACATTCTGTCCACCATACGGAAGGCCATCAAGTTGGAGGAGAGCGGAGTAGAGATCCGATCCATCTGGCAAACAAAAGCAGGTCAGGTGCTCCTCGAGCTGAAAGAAGGCAGTTCAGCAACAAGAACTGCCTTCTCAGAAGCATCCAGGAAAGCTACCGGAAACGACTGCATGGTTGTTAGGGAACTGGTTCCCAGAGTCGTCCTGGAGATCAGAGACCTCGACAGTTGCACGTCGAGTGAGGAAGTAGAGGAGGCCTTAAACTGAGACCTGCAGAACTACAAGGGGTTCTTGCAGTCTGTCTTGACTTGGCCAAATGCGAAGGTACAACGGATGGCCATAGTGACGGTGGAGACACCGGCTGCGGAAAAGCTAATGGCTACCGCCCGCATAAGGATAGGCTGGGATAACTGCGGATCCGCAAGAGAGCAACGGTTACCCGTTGCTATAAATGTCTGGGCTTCGCCCATCCTAGCCCGGACTGCAAAGGGCCCGACCGCAGCAAGCGATGTTATAGCTGCGGGGCGGAAGGCCACATGGTCGCAGGATGTAATGCCACCTCGCGTTGCTTCCTGTGTCCAGAACAAGCGGACAAACCTGACTCCCGCAACCATACGGCGGGATCAGGAGCCTGTGGGGCCTTCCGAGAGGCCCTTGCAGATGCCAAGAAAAAATGGCGGTGGTTCTGCAGGGCAATATGCACAGGAACAGGGCAGCTCACCACCTCCTGGAACCGATTTTTTTCGAGAAAAACGCTGATATTGTACTAATCAGCGAACAGTATCGAAACAGAGATGGTCCAGGATGGTTCGCCGATGACCTGGGCACCGCAGCCATCTCGAACCGTGACCCGCAGAATATTCATATTGCGGGTCATGGCGGCGGCAGCGGTTTTGTTTGGGTGAGGCACCAGCAAACGTACTACATAAGGGTATACCTCACTCCAAACCAGACCAACAGCGACTTCCAGGCCAAGCTGGAGGGCCTGGAGGATGCAGCCCGGGAGATGCAGGGTGAGCTGATTATCGCCGGGGACTTCAATGCAAAAGCCCCCGAGTGGGGGGAAGCTCGTTCGGACCGTAGGGGCCGGCTGGTCATGGATATGGCCAGTCGGCTAGACCTCGTGGTACTAAATCAAGGTACCACGTCGACCTTCAGACGTGTGGGCTACAGGGAGACCATTATCGACGTCTCCCTGGCAAGCGAACGCCTAGCCGTGCGAATCGAGAGCTGGCATGTGATCGAAGACTACACAGGAAGCGATCACATGTATATCACGTTCCGTGTGCGTGATAGCAGACCGGCTCCGTGCCCGCACAAGCGCGGCCCCCTCAGGTGGAACATCGCCAAGATGGACTCCGAGATTCTTGCCACGGCGGTAGAACACGGACAGCGAACACTGCGTGAGATCCCGGAATCGCTGCCCCTATCTGCACGAACCAAAATGGTGACCGACTACACCTTGAAGGTCATCAAAAAGGCCTATGCAGAGGCGGTTCCCAGGAAGACAACACGTTGGTCAAGACGTTCTGCTTACTGGTGGACGAATGAGATCGCGGACCTTCGTAAGACGTCCCTGCAGTTGCGACGCAGAATGCAGAGGGTCAAAAAACGTGATCTCGACGCAGCCCCCTTGGCTGCAGAGTACAAAGCGGCCAAGAAATCCCTAAAGAAGGCCATCAAGTCCAGCCGGCAGCGATGCTGGAAAGAGCTTGGGGAAGAGATGGATCACGATCCGTGGGAATTAGGGTACAAGATCGTTATACGCAAGCAGGCGACCTTCAGTTCGTCAGCACCGAAGGATGCGCTAACGATCACCAACATCGTGCGTGCCCTTTTCCCCGAACGCCCAAGGAGACCGGATCGCCCAGCAACATCCGGCCCATTCGGAACACCCCTGTTTATGAACATGGAGCTCTCCATCGCAATAAAATCTTTGCGTAATAAGAGAACTCCGGGGCCGGATGGATTACCAGCAGAGCTGCTGAAAGCCATTGGCCGCAGTCACCCGCGCCTCTTGCTGGACATGTACAACTCCTGCCTGAAGGCGGGCATTTTTTCTGCCCGTTGGAAGACAGCAAGACTTGTCCTCATCAGCAAGGGCAAGGGTCCAGCAGACAGCCCGTCGGCCTACCGCCCACTGTGCATGCTAGACACGGCGGGAAAGCTCCTGGAGAAACTGCTGAAACCTCGCCTGCAGGCAGCCCTAAGTGCATCCGGAGATCTGGCTCTGCGGCAGTATGGCTTCAGACGACGTAGGTCAACCAGATCAACGGAACAGAGCAACCATTACTCTCGCCCTGACTGTCTGCTGGCTACCTTGGACGTTAAGAGCGGGACTTTGATATCCCTGCGTATCTTCTACGCATTCTTGGGGATTATCTGAGGGACTGCTCGATAATTTACGACACGGAAGATGGACCAATAAAGAAGGAAATAACATCTGGGGCAGCTCAGGGCTCCATGCTGGGTCCCGACATATGGAATGTATCCTAAGACGGGATCCTGCACATGGAAATGCCTGAGGGCACCTTCCTGGTTGGGTACGCTGACGACATAGCGGTGGTCATCGTAACCAGAGACGTTGACCTCGCTAGGCTGCTACTCAACCGGGTAATGCGTCGAGTTTTCTCCTGGCTGGAGAATCGCGGGCTTGAATTAGCCACAAAGAAGACGGAGGTCGTGCTACTTACGAAGAGGCACATCAATACTATGTGCCCCTTCCGAGTAGGAGATGCGACGGTCGAGGCAAAAAGCGCGGTGAGGTACGTGGAGGTGACGCTTGATAACAAGCTCATCTTCAGGGAACACCTCACAGTAGTGAAGGAAAAGGCGGCAGCAGTATCATCCTCGCTGAGTAGGCTCATGGCCAATACTACCGGCCTCCGGCCTTGTAAAAGGCGCCTACTCATGCGTGCCGCCGAAGTCGTCATGCCATATGGAGCGGAGGTCTGGGATGATGCGCTGCGGAAAGACGTACACAGGAAGTATCTCGCCGCGGTGCAATGGAGAGCAGCACTCCGGATCGCCTGCTCTTACCGCACGGTCTCCGAGCCCGCGATATTAGTGGTCGCTGGGGTAATACCCACCGACCTTCTAGCACTAGAGAGACGCTTCGTCTATCAGCAGAAGCCTGCTCTTAGAATAGTGGAGGCCCACCCAACGGCCAGGGCCAACACCATTCAGGCTTAGCAGCAGCGGCGGGAATCCTCCACTAAAGGAAGGTGGGCGGCCAGGCTGATCCCACAAGTGGACATCTGGCTGTTCCAAAAAGAGGGTGAGGTAAATTACTACCACACCCAATTCTTGACGGGGCACGGTCTGTTCCGCGCATACCTACATAAGATGGGTAAAGTCGTCGATCCAGGCTGTGCCTACTGTGAGGGCCTCCCGGACGACGTGTTCCACATCTTCTCCGTACGCGGAAGGTGGATCGTCGAAAGGGGGGCACTAGAGAGGGACCCTGGTGCGGTCCAGGCGGTCCGGTGGAGCAGTTGGTCCAACGGACTGATTCAAGATTTCACTGTTTCCCTCGTAAAAAAAAAAAAAATTATTATTATTAGAACAATACTAATCACAAGAACGATAATAACAATGACAATGAAAAATTAAATAATAACACAGGGACACAAAAAAGTGCCAATGTCCATTGGCACCATTTTTTGTATGCCTGTGTAATTAGAACAATATTGATTATTAAATTTAAATTTTTTGATAATTTTCAGAGTATTTATGGATATCTTACACCTACAAATATGACTTTTTCAAATAGCTAGAAAAGAAATTTACTTAAATTAATAATAAACTCATATAATTGTAACCCGCGGTCGGGTAGCAGGGAATCAAAGGGGTTAAATAGGATACTGAAATAAAAAAGCGGAATACTCCCAACTAAATATCATTAGAACAGACTATGTTGCTTTATTAAATCCTCATAGCAATGATGGGCGCCAGCCGTTCATGCGGCACGTTGTACGGACTCGATTTACGGGAAAAACGCGGGTTCACAATTTAAGCGAGGTAGCCGCGCTACGCGGTTCTTGCACCTTATTGGCAGTGCTCATACGCACTTTCGATTTAACGCGAGCACACGGGGTCTTAACCATAGACTTATAGACTTAGACTGCGCGTTCTTACGGGCGGCGTGAAGCTCACGATGGCGGCGCGTGGTCATGCTATCTCTCTCGGACATCTATAGTGGTGGGGATAGAGGGGAACCGGTGACGGCAGAAGAGGAGAGGGCGTTGAGAGAAACATTCTCCCCCCACTAAGCGCCCATTAGAAAGAGAGAGCATGACTATAGCTATTGCCCTCTCACTCTTGTCCGGCTTCAGCGCTTTATACGGGAGTAGGCAGTCTATCTCTATAAGTCTATGGTCTTAACGCAAAAAATACGCGACGCGCACACACTACACGACACACACCAGAAGGCAGAGGGGAATGGGGGATCACAACTCTAAAAACGGCGACTTACACTTGACGATGACTTGACGGCAGCTCTTGCGCGGGCGAGACACCCAGACGGACGAGGACATACTTTTTAAACAAAACTGACGCCACGGCAGACTGTGCACGGCTTTTTCGAGGCTGCTCGATTCTGCTGTTCTGTGTAGCGGATGTGAGGGGGGTCTCGCGTGTTCGAGCGCTGGTCGAGAAGTGTCCCCTCGCTGCCGGTATCCATCTTCTTCCTCTTCGTAGCAGTTGGCACGTCGTGCGCAGGCGCGCAGCGTTCCGCGAGCAGCGCATGCCCGGTATATCGGCGAGGCACATGCGCCAGCGGCAACGCCGCAGCCTTTTCGTAGCTCTCTCGGTCCTTCTCTCTTGTACCGAGACCCGCGGAACGCGTGCCTGCGCGGTGGCGCTTCGCGCTCGGCCAAACATTGAAACGCTACGGCAGCCGACGCTGGCGCGCGCACCTACACACGGCCGCACCGCGCGAACTCGCCGACTTTTCAGACCATCCTCTGATTATCTAGCTGATTAGCTAGGCTCTCTACCTCTTCGTCGAGTGTTGGTGGCGGGATCTCGACGAGGTTCGGCGGCTTCAGCAGCAGTACAGCAACCTCTTCGTCAGGCAGTCACGTAAGTAGCGTCGTCTTCGTCTTTAACCTTACTTCCTGCTTCTGACTGATGCTGTTTTTCTCGGACCGCGAGGGACTGCATCTGCGGCGCCATTGCGTTTCTCAAGGTGACGTTCACAGGGCCTATTAACTTATTAGCCTTTTTCAGATGCAGGGCTCTCTGGGTCTTGCCAACGGAGTAGCTGAAGTGATGTGTCCCGCCCAGGGTGGATGCTGCTACCTGCTTCGACTTCCATTCTGGGGTGGTAGTTGCTGCTGAGCATTTCCTTGCTCCATTTCCAGCTGTCAACTTCTCGCTGCCTGCTCCAGGAGATGCTGAGGCTGTGGCTCTTCTTGTGTTAGTGGCAGCTGCAGCTTGTAGTGACTTGATGCTGAGGAAGTGACGAGGAAGGACTGGGACGATGCTGGACGTGAAAGGAGCAAGGGTAGCATGTAAGGGGATAGGTTCTTAGCATGTGGGGAATAGGTGATATAGGATCTATGTGTCATTGTAGTGCGCATTAATTGTACCCTGGGTAAGTAGATTAAGTACCTTAATTTGTAAGACTGTAAGACCGATGGAAAAATTCTTATCAGTTGATATTAAATTGCAGTCGACATAAGTAATATTTTTAATGATAAAACTAAGGTCTATTAAAGGTGGGGTAAAATGTTTTTTAGAGATATATATGGGATTTATGGGAAGGTGGTGAAAGATTATTGCTCAAAATGGGTAAAAATGGTTTTAAGGATTGTAATTTTAAAGGAGCAACTCACTTTTCTTCTAAGGTGTAAAAAATCAAATATTTTTCCTAAACATATTGGAAAAAAATTTGATGATAAGGGTTTTTATCGGGATTACAATAAAAGAGTTTCTTATGATCTACGGAAAAATATTTTCTTTTTCAAAAATAAATTACTTAACTTAGAAATTAGAGATTTGAATTTTGAAATTAATCGTTTGAATAAATATTTATTAGAGCTTGAAAGATATTTATATAATAAAATAGAACAGAATGATTTGCAAGAATTTTTTCGTGGTCAAAAGAGGCACTTTGAAAAAGTAAAAATATAACCATAGGAGTAAATTAAAAAGAAAATTTGAATATTTAAAGCATAGAAAACACTCTCAGGTCAATCAAACTAACAATGTTAATAAGGATTGGTTTAGAAATTTAACTGACAAAGTAATACCAGAAGAAGTGGTAAATATCATGTCAAAGGGTGCTAAATTTGGAATATCATATTCAAGTAAATCTCTTCCGATCAAGAATATCATCGCTGAGGTAGAAAGTAGTATGAGTAGTTTTAATCTGGAGTTTAAAAAAGAATGTAGGAGTTCTTTAGTTAAAGTTGTTGATAATTTTAAAAGAGAACATAGATTTGATAATTATTTGAACAGTAATTTATTCCATGAATTAAAAATAACGAAGAAATTCTTGAGAGAGAATCCGAATATGATCTTCCAAAAAGCAGATAAAGGAAATGTAACTGTAGTTTCAGATAAAAGGGATTATATTAATAAAATTCAACTTATGTTGGAGGATGACCACTTATGTGAAAATTAGGAATCCACATATCAATAGACTACAAGATAAATTGAAAGAATTATTGATGCATTGGAAAACAAAAGCTTATATTAAAGATAGTATGTTTAAATATTTAAAATGTGAAAATGGCACTGTAGCTAAATGTTATGGGCTTCCTAAGATTCACAAAGAACAGTTGACATATAGAATAATAATATCATCGATAAATTTTCCGACGCATAGACTTGCTAGATTTTTGTCTAATATATTGTTCAAGATAGTGGGTAAAACAAATTCATATATTAAAGATAGTTGGAGTTTTTATGGTATAATGAAAGATATTATTATTCCGAATGATCATAGGATGGTTTCATTGGATGTAGTATCTTTATTTACAAATATACCTTTAGAGTTGTTGAATGATATTATACAAGATAAATGGTCTGAAATTAAAGTACATACTAGTTTAACAAAAGATGAATTTATAAAGGCACTTAATTTGGTTTTTACAAACACAATTTTTTCTTTTGATAATAGTCTATATGAACAAAGATATGGTTGTCCAATGGGATCACCTTTGTCACCTGTTATAGCCAATTTAGTAATGGAAAAATTGGAAAGTATTGCTTTGTCTAAGTTGGTTTTTCAGCCAATTATTTTTAAAAGATATGTTAATGACATTTTTGCAGTTGTACCAGAATGTTTTGTGGATGAAATGGTGGATGTGTTTAATTCTATCCATGATAGAATTAAATTCACAAAAGATGTTGAGAAAGATTATCAATTGAGTTTTTTAGATATTAGAGTCATTAGAGGTAATAATAATAGAGTGAAATTAGATTGATATAGAAAACCTACATGGTCAGGTAGATTTTTAAATTTTGATTCTCACCACCAATTCGAAAACAAGACAGGTGCGATCAAAGGTGTCATTGACAGAGCGATTAAATTGTCACATAAAGATTTTAGGAAAAAGAATTTAAATTTAGTTAGAGAAACATTTATTAAAAATAGTTATCCCGTAAAATTTATTGATAAAATGATTGATGAGAGAGTGTGGGAAATTTATAATGGTGGATTGAAGCAGCGGGTAGATAATCAAACAAGGAATAGAAATGGAAAGAATGCATATTTTAGTTTACCATATGTTAGAGGTTTGTCGGAAAGGATTAGAAGGGTTTTTAGTAAACATAATATTCAAGTTTTCTTTAGAAATGATAATAATTTAGAAAGGTTATTTAGTAATTGTAAAGACAAGGATGATAAATGTTTGAAATCGGGAGTTGTTTATAAAATTAATTGTACGGATTGTAATGGTTGTTATATTGGTCAAACGGGTAGATATTTAAAAAAGAGAATATATGAACATCAATATAGTTTACGCAGCTCAAGTTGTACATCGGGTTTGAAAGAACATTGTTTAAATAGTTTGCATTCTTTCGATTTTGGGAGTGTGGATATTTTGGAACAGGGGATTAAGAATAAATATAAGAGGGAAAGCCTTGAAAGTATTCACATTCTAAGAAATCGGAATAATGTAAATTTAATGATAGAGTCAAGTATATTAGATAACATTTATCATTCTTTATTAATTTAAGTGAGAATGGCAAGTTGGAGAGGGGAATGTGGAAGGTGGTGGGGTAAGAGAAAAGAAGGGGGTATGGGTGCATGGTATATAAGGAGGTGTATCGCGGGTTTTATTTCAGTCCCTGAGGAGGAGCCGGAGCAGGCTCGAAACGTCGGACAATGTGGTGGTCGTGGGCAGTCAGATCGTCCTTTGCTAACAAAGTTTTTTCCAGATTTTAATTAAGTTTTTATTTCAGATTCTGCGGGGGTGATTATAAACAAGGGCAATCTGACTGCCATAAATATTAATTATTTTAATTTAATTTGTAAGACTGTAAGACCGATGGAAAAATTCTTATCAGTTGATATTAAGTACCTGTACGCGTTATCAGTATTCTTCCCAGCTAACGCAAGGTGCAAGACTCGCTTCAAGGGGTCTGATAGAGGGTACATAATTGTATACTGCGCAGATTACTCAGCGAGACTGCACGTACAGCAGATATTTTTAATCATGGAAGTCTGACTTAGCAGTCATCTGTCACTTCTTGTGGCATGGCAGATTACCATGTTACAAACTCCCCCTCCCAAAGCGAATTAGGAGTGTGCCTACATCAAATTCGGACAGCATTAACCAAGCTAAGCATGAAGCCATTATAATTGCAAAAGAAAGAAAACTTTCCATGGATTGCGATGGGTCGTAACGAGGGGGGCGGGCGGAGGGGGCAAAAGGGACACAAAGTAAACTATACTAATTGGTTGATATTTAAAGGTGCTAACTTCAAGAACTAATTTCGTGGAACGTTCAAAGGGCCTAATCCCTATCGTATATTTTGTGTTATAAATGTGTTCTAATCTATGAAATGGCTGGCGGTTAAAATATTAACAATAAGAAAAGAAAATTATTAGAGTTCATCTGGATGCAGGCGCTGTCGGGCTCGGCTCTTCTCCCTCAGGAAGTTTAGCTGTTTCTCCGGCGTGTGGATCCTTCAGCGACGTCGACCTGTGAGGCTGCTAAGTCGCTTTCTAAATAGAATTCTTAACTTTGAATTTGAACAATTCGTTCGCTTACAATTATATCGCTCGCGTGTTGCGGCGTTCTTGGAGCGGTTTATATCATTGGGGGGTATGATTCTAAATCATTACTAGTCCCACTGGACTGAAGTACCAACGTTAGTCAGCTTACATGGTACTTTTCCTCTCATTCATTTTAATTACTCGGTATGTGGCATCTCAAGGGGTCCCTCCGCGAGTGCGTTCTCCCGCTGACTCTCGCAGTCCTCGGACGGGCCCCTTCCAGTTTTCTGAGAGCCCCTTATAGTGGATGGCACGAGGGCATGTTCAGGGGATCCGCACCAATAGCAGCGTTTTTCAGGGGTTTGATCCATTTTGTGGTAACAGGCAGACTCTACAACCGCCCGCGGGACATCGAGCTTCAGGGGTTCTCAAAGTAATATCACCGCGGGCTATCGACACCTCTTCGTCGCTTCCCTAGGAAGGTAGCATGCTTCCGGTTTCTGCGCGGAAATCTAAGCACATGCGATTTCTCGCGGGTGTCGCGATTGCTGCTATTGCGGGGGGCGTGCTGGCGCACCGAGCTCCTCTAGTACGCTCTCGAACGATGCTCGTGCGTCGTCGGTTAAGGTCTCCACTCGGAGTAGTCGTGGACGCTTGTGCGTCGTTTGAGAGCTTGGCCCGTCCCGGGTGAAGTCTGGCTCGCGTAGGGAGGTTTTCTCTGCTCTGTCTCCTAAACGCCGCCACGTCTTGCTGTAAGGCTGCTAGGATTTGCCTAATTTTGCGGAAAACCGCTACTTCTGGAGGATTACGTGGGGCTGCTGTAGCGGCTAGTGGTGGCTGGAGTTCTCGAGTCATATTGATAGTGTCGATGTTTAGATTCTGGATCGTCACGTTCACGGCTGGCTGGCTGACAGTGTGGTTTCACGTGGCTCCATGTTTCGTGATCCTGTAAAAGGGAGTACGGGTTTATCGCGTGGTCGTCAGGCGGTTGGTTGCCCTTTCTATTGGACACGGCTTACTAAACGGGGTGTGAACGGATAAGGATCGAAATACGGGGATCGCATGCAGGTAAGGGCTCACGACGGTGGTTGGCATGCGCATGCTTACTTCACAGGGTAGGGGATACTCGAAACTTTTACTTTTTATTAGCGATTGGCTTCCAAAGCGATTTGCGGGTTATACAGCACTTTCGTATCATGGGATTTTAGTACTAGGCATCAGACGAGAACTTAATTGCGGTTGTACTGGGTTAAAGATAACGGTTGGTAGTGGGCTGTCGGGAGAAGTAAACAGAGCCAGCAAGCGCGCGGCGCGCCGGGCCGCTCCAGTATACAGACGGTCAAGGCACGTGCACCGAGCCCTCGACCCGTCTTCTCCTGCTTTCCTCTCCCTGCTCCATGCGCACGTTCCAACGACCAATCAGGAAATTGTGCACATGGTTCCATGATTTGGACGCGAGGGGCAGCAGCGCGCCCACTTTTTTCCGGGGCGCTGGCAATCTCCCTATTCAGCTCTGCTTATAGTTATTTTGGGTTTACCCCCTTAGGTGTAATGCTTATGAAAATACGGAAGCGCATCAACTTTATTTTTGTGTTTTATGTGTTATAAACATTTTTTTAAATTTTTTAGTCGTTTATGATGTTTTATTAACAAATTATGACGAAAAATATCAGTTTTCAACTCTTAAAACATGAGGGATGCCACCCTTACATAAAAAAAATTTATGCAATTAAGTCTCAAGACAAAGTTTATGATCGTTTTATTGAGTATATAAATTTAGTTGAAAATAAAACTGGAAAGAAAATAAAGAAATTAAGATGTGATAATGGAACTGAATATTTAAATAAAGATATGTATAAATTGTGTAGACAAAAGGGAATTGAATTAGAAACATGTCCACCTTATGTACATGAGCTTAACGGTACAGCAGAAAGATACAATAGGACAATTATGGAGAGTACTAGGTGTTTGTTAGCTGAGTCCAAAATAGAGAGAAGGTTTTAGCCAGAAGTAGTCTGCACAGCAGCATATTTAAAGAATAGGACAATTGCGAACACCTTAGTAAGAAATAAATCTCCTTATGAGATATTTTTAAATAAAAAACCAGACACAAAGTATTTAAAATTATACGGAAGTAAAGTATTTGTTAGGGTACCGGAAAGCAAAAGAAATTCGAAATGGGATAGAAAAGCAGATTTAGGAACGTTGATAGGTTATGATGTAACAGGGTATAGAGTCCTTATAGGAAATAGAGTCATTGTTGTGAGACATGTAGATGTCATTGAAGAAGATGTAAATTGCATTGGCCTAAATAATAGTGATTCAGAAAAGGAAAATTTAAATTCACCTTCCCCTATTTCGACTCTCGAGTCAAGTAGGAGAAGTAAAACTAATTGGGAAACACAAGCTATAAATGATAATGAAAATGAAAATTGTAATCAAGGGTTTAATGAAAATTTAGAAAATGTTGAAAATGAAGTAGAAGAAGTACCTGATTTAAGAAGGTCACAAAGAACGATTAAAAAGCCTAGTAGATTTGATGTATTTATGTAAATTATTGTAGTGCAGATAGTCCTGTAAACTTTAAAGAGGCTATTGAAAGTGATGAGTCTAATTTTTGGGTAGATGCAATGAATAAAGAAATGAATAGTTTAAAGAAAAATAAAACGTGGGTATTAGTTGAAAAACCAAAGAATGAAAAGATATTAGATTTAAGGGAGTTCTATGGTAACTACACTAGACAAAACAAGAACACATTTTATCTCTTGTTGATTTACTTTATTACAGATGTTGTTATTAATAAACTTACACTAAATACCAATAATATTTTCATTTTAGATAATTATATCCATTTTAATAGTCTTAAATATCGATATAAAGTTCCATTGAGAAGTTGATTTGACTCATATTTTGAGGTTAAATGTATGTTTTTCGCTTTTAAACTTTTTTTCCGTAAATTAGAGGCATCCAATGATACTTTTGCAAGAAAATAAATTTTCATAAGATATTTGTCTTTCTATTACATAAATTTTCAAAAATATCTTAGCGTTAATTTCTTTCTTATACGCAAATGAACACAACGAAATCGTGATTTCCCATAAGAGCCCATGTTAAAAAGTGAAAAATTAAAATATTTATTTCATGACTTCTAGGTAGCCTAGCCTTCTAAAAATTTATATGAGAGCTTTTCATGTAAAAGTTAACCAATGTGCGAAATTTCAGAATTGTCTTAGCGTTATTTCTGTTTACCATAGAACTCCCTTAAAGTGGATTTATACCAAAAAGGGTGAAAATGTATATAAAGCTAGAATTGTAGTGAGAGGTTATCAACAGAAAGATGTGCTGGATGATATTTATTCACCTGTTGCAAAAACACAAACTTTGAAAGTATTATTATCTTATTGTTGTCAGAATAGTTTATTAATAGAACAGATGGATGTTGAGACAGCATTTTTAAATGGGAAGGTAAAATCGAAAGTATTTGTTCAACAGCCTGAAGGTTATGAGGATGGAACGGAAAGAGCTTGTAAATTAAATAAAGCGTTGTATGGTTTGCGAGAAAGCCCAAGAGCTTGGTACGAGTGTCTTGATAGTTATTTAAATTTTTTAGGATTTGTAAGAAGCGAACACGATTATTGTTTGTATATTTTGAGAGAAAGAGATGAGATTATATATTTAATTATATTTGTGGATTATTTGTTAATATGTTGTAAGAATAGACAAAATTTGAATTACATAAAAGGTATGTTAAAAGAAAAATTTTAAATGAAAGATTTAGGTAAAGTAAGTATGTATTTAGGAATAAATATCGAATATGATGAAAATAAAAATGAGATGTCTTTAGATCAGGAAAAGTACATTGAATCGTTAGCTAGAAAATATCAGATTGAACAAGCGAAATTGTATGAGACTCCAATGGAGCAAAATTTAAAGCTAGCTAACCTGCTGAAGAGATAGATGAGAAAATAAAGTATAGAAATTTGATAGGAGCGCTTTTATACATAAGTTCA
The DNA here is from genome assembly GCA_036365515.1 of Torymus aiolomorphi. Taxonomy (NCBI): domain Eukaryota; kingdom Metazoa; phylum Arthropoda; class Insecta; order Hymenoptera; family Torymidae; genus Torymus; species Torymus aiolomorphi. The sequence continues at coordinate 84,482,424 of CM070875.1, forward strand.
GGAACAAGATTAGATATAAGTTACAGCGTTAATTATTTAAGTAGATTTCAAAATTGTTTTGATGAAACGCATTTTAAATATGCTTTTAGAATTTTAAAATATTTATATTTGACAAAAGAATTGAAATTAAGATTTAAGAGAAATGAAAAAGTTGATATTCTTGAATGTTATGTCGATGCAGACTGGGCAGGAGATAGTATAGACAGGAAATCGACAACTGGATATATTGTTAAGTTGTTCGGAAATGTGATTCATTGGAAATCGAGAAAACAGGGAAGCGTGACGAAATCTTCGACAGCTGCAGAATATGTAGCACTGTCAGAAGCAGTAAGCGAAATTTTATTAATTAAAGATTTGTTAAGTAGCTTTAATGTAGAAATTAAGAAACCGATAAATGTTTTTGACGACAATTCAGGCGCTGTAAGCATAGCGAAATTCGGAAATTTTACTAAGCGATCAAAGTACATTGAAGTACACTATCATTTTGTAAATGAGAATTATGAAAAGGGTTTGATTGATGTTGTTAAAGTTAGTTCAGAGAAAAATGTACCAGACATATTAACAAAGGCTCTTGGGAAATTAATATTTAAAAGGTTGCGAGAGTTATTGAATTTGAGTTAAAGAACATTGTAATGTAAAGAATATTGTAATTACGAGAAACATAAATGTAAGGAGGCGTGTTAGAATATAAGGTACATTTATGTCGGCGCATGAGAGAGAATGAATACGCAGCGCCATCTCGCGTATAGGGAGTAGAAAGCTAGCGAGAGCGAGCGGCCGAAGCGGGAGCCGACTCGTCCGCCGTCCTCTGCGAGGAGCAGTTGTAATTTAAGAGAGAGCTGTACTGAAGAAAGGTATTAATAAAGTTCATCGTTGTTATTGTTATATTTGAGTGGCTTATATAAAGAAGCCCTGTGTCCCATCCACACCTCTAAAATTAACACACCCCTTAAAAGTGAATATTAGCCGATAAAAAAAATACAAGCATTCTAGTTTTTTATGCTCTACATCATACATTAAAATTATCAAAATGGATGAGTTCGGGTTCGGAACCTTTCCTTGGAAGGGGTAAGTACTTAATCCGAAAAGTAGCCGGACGCTACAACACTGAGCTTACACGACGCTACTAGATTTTCGCTTGACCTGAATTGTTTGTTAGGAAAGTATTAAAAAATTAAACATCGTAAAATTCGTAACTCCAAAAGTAGCCTCGTGCTGTAAAATAAGGAAACTGAGAGCTGAGAGGGTGAATGAAAATTTGTCGTATTTAAGGGATAATTAAAAAAACAAGTCCTTCATCTCAAAGATTGAAGCTTGTTTCAACATTAGAAAAATGCGTAGGCACGCGTAATACTTTATGTTAGCTAAAAAAAGAAATTTCGCTTTTTACTATTTTAATGATGTTTAAAAGCCCCATGTCATTTGTTTCCAAAATGGCAGCTTCTTCTGACATTATCTCTCAAGTCGCAGCTTTTTATTATATCAGAAAAAAGCGCAGGCGTGAGGGCGACTAAATTATGACTAAAGGCAAGCTCGATGTTTGAAAGAAGCAAGTACCTAATCCCTAAACCTTTTGCGTTCTGTGACATTATGAAAAAGTGGCGCTGACGCAAGTGCGAATAGATTTTTTGGAATGACGACCTCGACATTTCTTATTTTAAGGATATTAGAAAAGTGCTAGCTGGACATCGGATATTTGGTTGCAAATTCAAAAAGGGCTTGACGGTAACTCCAAGGCTTACGGTGCTCCCGAAAGCTTACGAGCAAAGTTAATTGAGAATGCAGGCGCATGCTCACGCACTTTCGATAGCAGTGAGCTCGATAGTGGGTATTTTCAAAATATTTAATTGTACTGTGTACCTAATCACCAAAATCGTAGCGTACTACTTGATTATGACGCTAAAGCAGCTGATGATCAGGTATTTGTGAAAAATTGGGTAGGTCCAGGTTTTTGATTTTCAATCTCTCCGTGTTCTCTGGTATTAAAACACTGAGCAGTCGCCATGATGACTAAATTTTCGACAAAGCCGAGCTCAATATTATGTATTTAAAAATTAAAAATTTTTAGTGCAATTGCTTACCGTTTTAATTTAGAGAGAGAGAGAGAGAGAGAGAGAGAGAGAGAGAGAGAGAGAGAGAGAGAGAGAGAGAGAGAGAGAGAGAGAGAGAGAGAGAGAGAGAGAGAGAGAGAGAGAGAGAGAGAGAGATTACATGATCGATATAAGTGAGCTCGATCATCGGTATTTCAAGAAATATTAACGGGGTGCCATAGTCCTACCATTACCGACCGAGCAATTGCCACAGTTTCAAGCTATTAAAAATGAAATACATAAAATCACAAAAAATCAAGAGAACACTTTGCTGCAGTTTTGAACGATCTCGAGACGGCGACCAATCCATCATTAGGTAGGAATTAATCTAATTTTAAAAAATAAATAAAAATAAAATAATTTATTTTTATAAATCTTAGTATCAAAAATAATAATATCTGAATTAAACTAACACATAATATCATACAGGGTAGACAATGTTAATTTATAATGGGAAATATCTTTAAATTGATATCGAAACTCTTTAGAAAGAGTTTCGGTATAGCAAAATATTTGTGACAAAAGTTGTATGGCCAAAGGGGGTCATGTAATGGTACCAATGACTTTGACCTTAAATGCCATTTTCAAGGTCAGTTGGAGGTTACAGTAATTTTTTCAATGGAAACCTCTATTTTTGACCACAGATTTGAAAAAAGAAACGGAAAATTGTACGTACAAAATGATATTTTCGTGAAGGTTATTGCAAGATCAAGTGAAGGACAAATATGTGAAGAGCTTTAATTCTGACAGTTGATATTCCAAGCTTCTAGTGTGTATTATACAAAAGGTTAGTCATTTCCCAGAATCAAAAGGCCGTCCGAGCGTCAGCAACCTTCATCATACCTCTATTCTCAAGGTCAAGTGAAGGTTAAATTCGCGAAAATTATTTTATTTTTGTCCACTTTAGATGCGAAGCCTTTACTGTGTATTATGGAAGTTAAATGAACTTTCAAAGCTCAAAAGACCGACCATGCATAAACGACAGAATTAAAGGCATTTTCCCATATTCGAAATTTATTTGACCTTGTAATGACCTTCACGAAAATATCATTTTGACATTGGCACCATTACATGACCCTCTTTGCCCCCTAGAACTTTCTCCACAAACATTTCACTGTATCTATCCTAAATTTTGAGATATTTTCTATTATAAATTCAAATGGACCACCTCGTATACTTAGTATTGACTAGGGGAACGTTCAGGTCAATGATATTCTGCTTTTCACGACGAAGAAGCTGTCAATAACTGCTCCGGCATTTCATGCAGAAGGTCTCAGGGACTAGATGGTGTACCACCCCGAGTACTGAAAAAATGTGCGACTTCCTGGTCCAAATTATAGCTTGAGTGTAGAAAATACGCCTAACCAGAAGCATTTTTACTGAAAAATGGAAGAGTGCGCAGCCGGTCCTTATCTGTAAAAGTAACGAAAACCCGAATACCCCTTCTGCATATAGGTCTGCTGTCACATTGGAGAAGACAAAGGAACTACTTTTATATTCTTTTCTGCTCGTTTTCGAATCATAATATTTTTTTTAAATATTATGATATGATTTTTTAAATATTTGAAAATGATAGTAAATAGAGGAGACATCATTTTTTAACAAAATAATGCATTTTTAAGATTAGGTAAAAATATCGCACGAAATAGGGTCGATAAAAACTCATTACTGGTAGGCTTCATTTATAGATACGAAAAATTGATTCTCAAAAGCCACTTAAGATATGATTCCCAAAGGTTATGCACTCTCCTGGTAAAACTGATGCACTTCGGTATGACTCTGATCGGTTTTGTAGACGAAATCGCGATAATAATAGTAGAAATAGTAGCGAATGACGCTATATTCAAACTAACGATGATCACGAGTATACTGTCGTAGATGAGCTAACACGGTTTGTAACTTGCACTAGTCAACACCGTGCTCTTGAAAAGACGCCGGATTTCAAGAGTTGTATAGATGGCGGGGGGGAGGGGCGCAGAGGTAATGACAAGGCCGCCCGCAAAGTATCTGAGAGTGATCCTAGATAAGGTGGTGGAACCAGTTTTCGATAGTCACTCAATTTTCAATACGTTAGCCCTTTTAGAGCCCGCAAAATAAAATAATGGAAATTTAGTGAAGGACAAATTTTTTGAGGTCATGGCGCAGGGATAGTGGGTTAGAAAAAATAAAAAATTCTTTTTTTTAACAATTTTGGTGGTACAGGTCTCGAAGAATAATCTCACTAAGGTATACTTGACTATCTTAATCAGTAATAGCCTTTGCAATGCAAAAAAGAAAGCAACCTGCAGTAATGCTAATGCTGTCCCGAGTTGATTTTCTGATGTCCTGTGATCACAAGGATAGCTTACTACTTATAAGATAAAAAAAATATTATTGTTGTCAATATATGAAAAAACTCACATGAAATCGTACGAAAGGTGCAGGCGTACGTTATGCAGAGAATAAGAAGTGGGATTACAAACATGACCAAAAGAGTCAGTGTTGCATAAAGTTGCTCTTGCCATTGCTTTGTATAAGAGCCATGAGTGACGCATTGCAAAAAATCTTCGATGAATGGCCCACGAGAAACATGAAAAACGATGAGCTGAAAGCAAAAAATACGATTTTAGTAACTAAATATTTTAAAACTAGTATCTTCCAGAGCTTAGACAAAGAGTTTTATTGAATTTGTTTCAACACGTGCATGAAACGGGCCTTTTTTCATGCCTGAAAGCAGGGTAGAAAATCGCGCATTCTGAGCGAGATTTAGGGAAAAATGAAAAAATCTATTTTCACAGTTTAGCGGGGAAAACTCTTTCTGGGTAACGCCGGGGCTAAAGTAGCACATTCCCACCCGGCCCAAGAACGGGAATGTGGTATTTTTGGCCCGTTGTTGCGAAATAGTATATTACGCAACTAGGGAGGTAAAGAGCTGGCAAGTATAAATGCACGAGCAATCATGTCCTTCGCATATACTATTTTTCACCATACCCGGGCCAAAAATACCACATTCGCGTTTCTGAGCTGGAAGCGAAAGTGGTACTTTCGACCAGTGTATGGTGAATAGTATACGCACCACAGGGAGTGTTACGTGTGAGCCGTTCATTCTTTGTGGATCGTGTTTGGTTGTGGTGGTGTGACAGGGTGATGACTTTCCTTGTGGTAGTTGAATAATGCACCGTCGGGTGTAGTAGCGCTTGGGATTGTGTACCTGAAAAAGTACCTGATTGATTAGTAGCGGGCGCCCCTTACCCTTGCCCGGAGCTTTCAAACTAACGCGAGGATGATTATGATCGCGACGATTGACACGCCTGAATAAGAGGCTGCTTGTTTTTAGGGCTATGAATTCGCCATTCACGGCGTCGCGTTGTTCTTTTCACTTCTAGGGACCCGAACTGTTTAAGCCCTCAATCAAGTATTTCTGATTATTAGCTGATTTATAATAGTGTTTTATTGTAAAAATGTTTATTGACCCGAGTGGAATGTTTAAATAACGTTTTTCTGTTCAGTTATGCTATTTACTAGTACTTTACGTCGAGGGAAACAGTTTGAGCCATTACTCAATTATTTCCGATAATAAGTTGATTTATTATAATGCTTTATTGTTAAAATCTTTATTAGTCTGAATTGATTGTTTAAATAACTTTTTCCAGTTCAGTTATGCTATTTACTAGTAGTATTTACGTCGAGGGGATCAGTTTAATCCCTCACGCAAGTATTTCTGATTATTAGTTGATTTATAGTAGTGTTTTATTGTTAAAATATTTAGTATCATGAATTGAATGTTTAAATAACGTTTTTCGGTTCAATTATGTTCTCTACCGATAGCATAGGTTGAGCGAATTAGTTTAAGCCCTCACTCAAGTATTTCTGATTATTAGTTGATTTATAATAGTGTTTTATTGTTAAAATATTTATTATCATGAATTGAATATTTAAATAACGTTTTTCCTGTTCAATTATGTTTTTTTACCCGTAGCATAGGTCGAGCGGATTAATTTAAGCCCTCACTCAAGTTTTTTCGATTGTTAGTTGATTTATTATAGTAATTTATTGTTAAAACGTTCATAAGGCCCTTATTAATTATTAAAATAATTTTTGGGCATGAAATGCCTTCCCCCGTTATAGTTCGAATTAGGAGCAAGCGTTTAAATTGTCTCTGATATTTTTGCGATTGTTAGTTGATTTATTATAGTAATTTATTTTTAAAATGTTTATAAAGCCCTTATTAATTATTAAAATAACTTTTGGGTGAAATTCCTTTTTCCCCTTATAGTTAAAATTAGGAACAGGCTGTTTCTGACATTTTTCCGATTGTTAATTGATTTATTACAGTAATTTATTGTCAAAATGTTTATAAAGTCCTTATTAATTATTAAAATAATTTTTGGGCATGATATGCCTTTTCTCCCTTATAGTTAAAATTAGGAGCAATCGTTTATCCAGATCTAGTAGTGTGTGGTGCCGATTTTATCCTTTAAATTAATATCTTACCTATTTGGTTTTCCCTTATTTCTTGTCCCTTCTCTAAATGATTATATGGCCCCTAGGGTCCTGTTCAGATATTTAAATTATAAATTTGTTGTTTATTTCTATAACTTACATTAAATTTTAATGAAGATTTTTGCGTATTATTCAGAGAATTGTTTTATTAGTATTATTATTATTATTATTATTATTATTATTATTATTATTATTATTATTATTTACAGAAAATATTTACATTACATTATAATATATTTACATATAGTAAATTTACAGAAGTAAATCCTACCAAGGCAAATAGTATTGCCTGTGTGTAGATCTGGTACATAGAAACTTATAAACTAAATAATATTACAAACTACTATATTCTTACAAGCTAGTTAATGGTAAGTACGTAAACATCACATAGAGATCTTTTATAGTACATAACACTTAAATAATTTTGTTAAATACATTTTTTAAGAGTCAATTGTTATATTAAATTTTGCATCGCAGATGTTGCCATAAAAATTTTTAATTTATTCTTTATTAATTGTCTACTTAATGCTATAACTTTGAGATCCTTAGAGAGCCCATTAAAGACCCTTATAGTTTCATCGTAATTATTTTTATCACTAATTCTTTTATCACGTTGAATTTGAATTGATTTGTTTCTGGTCTTGCTCGCACTGTTTATATAATTATTTCTTAATGTAGTGAAAAGATATTGACTCTAACTGGAATAATTTTTTTATTTCAAGTAGTGGATTTATTTGGGAAAATTTATTTTTATTTATGATTTTCATTATTTTGTTCTGTGTTGTGTAACGGGCGCACGAATAAGGTAGGGTAGTCGCATACACCGCGCAGCGAGATTTGAATCTCGCGCGCTTGCACGTATAGCGACTCACCGCGCGCCCAAGCGGGACGCGCGAGAGGCGGAGGATGAAGAAGGAAGACGACGCCGCGACGCTAGAGAGGGACGCCGCGGCCATTGGTCAGTCTGATCCTGCCGTGCAACAGGTGCACACGTGCCGACGCGCTCCGCCAGTGCTGCACCGAGGAGAGTGCCCCGTGCTTCCCCTCGCGCCTTCTCTCCGCCACCACCGAGCCGCCCGTGCAACGCCGGCTGCAGTTGTGCGCCCGGCCAAGAGCGACGGACGAAGGAGGAGGAGAGAGCAAGAGAGGAGGAAGAGAGTAGGCTTCGCCGGCAGCGAAGTGTGGCACGCCGCGAGGCCCGGCGCCTCACCCGACGGACGAGAGGGAGAGAGAGTGGTGCGACGCGCTGGCCAGCGCAAACGTAAGTTTTGCGCCCCTTCTTTTGTACGCCGCGTAGGTTTGCGTGCGAGCGGCCACGCGTAAGTTGTGTTTCGCGGCTATCCGACGCCGCTTGCGTAGAGGCAAGTGGCCTCGTGTACGAGCGTGCGGCGGCCATTTCGCGGCGCGGCGATGCCGGCCGTGCGACCGACCGGCTCCGCGTAAGTCTCGGCCTGCGCGTTAGATTTTGTAGATGATGTTCGGGCTTCGCGCCCCTTAGCGCGATCCTTTCGGTTTAATAAACCCTTCTTTATTTTACTTTTAGTTCGTTAGTGTCCAGTCCTTGATTTTGCGAGTAACCGTTCCCTATCTCCCCGAATACCGCCCTCTACCTTTTCAGCAGCTGCAGCTAGTCGGAGGCATCACCTCCTAGAGGAGCAGCGTCGACGGGGAAATTGTAAGTTAAAGTCGCTCAGGTTAACCTGAGCGGCGTTGTACGGGAACACTGGCGAGTGTAGGCAAGGCTAGTACATAGCTAGCCGCCGGTGATTCGTGCGCCGAAGTTGGTAGCAGCGGCAGAGCGGAGCGCCGGTTCTAGTAGAAAGCGGCCTAGGCTTTCTACAGTAAAAGCCGGGCGCGCTTCTTCGGAGCCTGCGCCAACGCGCTCCGGCCGGCCTACGGGTCCGTCCACAACGGCGCGCTGCTCCGGGCGTAGTAGACGCCCGTATATTACCTCGCGCATCCCAGAGAGGGATTAATACCCTCTTTTAAATTCACCCCGTTACAGTTGATTGTATTACTTTCATGTTATCATCATATGCACCACCCCAGGCAATTACCCCATAATCAAGGAGCGTGGGAGCGCTCCGAAGGCAAGTTATAGAAGTAGAAGAGCCTTAGGACGACCGCGCGATGATATTAAGGAGCGCGGGAGCGCTCCGAAGGCAAGTTATAGAAGTAGAAGATCCTTAGGACGACCGCGCGATGATATACATTGAAATGGGTGCCCGAGATTTTGAAATATTTACTGCAATTTTCAACGCTTTTATATTAACTCGAAAAAAATAACAGCATGCTTTATATTGTTATACTATGTTGCAAAAAAAGTTTCATGTAAAAAGATGTTCTCATATTACAGATATTGAATAGAGAAAAATTTTATGTCTGGTTTCCGATTCTAAAATTTTCTCCATTTCTCCATTCGATTCTTCCGACTTCTGATTCTTCCGACCTCCGGTTATATATATAGGAGAAGGCGGGGCATGACGTGTCAGGTAGGTAAGTTTGGCAACCTCATATTTTTAATATTAATGAATGCAAAAAATGTCATTTTTACGTAAACCTAATTAGATATGCTTTTAGAATTTTCCTCTATACTTTTGAGATTATAGATAATGTTTAACATTTAATTTAATAAAATTGAAAATCGGTGCTTAGAAACAAGGTTGACTTCATTTTTAAGTCGCTTGGAGCAACGAGAAAATGATTTTTTTTTCTAAATGAGACCAAACCTATTTGATAGTTTCAACTTTTATCTTTCAAGCCCTGTTTTTGTTATTTTCAGAAAATCTTTATAAATAATATAATTAAAAAATGAAAATGGTATTAAAATGGGGCATGACGTGGCACCCTGGCGGGGCACGCGTGGCACACTGGGGCGTATCAGTGCGCCGCGGCGGCCGCCGAGCGAAGTGATGTAACCTACAAACCAAAAACGGAGCAAGATGGGTTAAGAACTACGCAGTGCAATAATTAAGTTTTAACTAGTTTTTAGTTTCAATTACTAGATTAATAAGTAAATAACGATTATTTCGACTGCGTATTAAGTTATATTTAGAGTAGAAAAAAGCCACTTGAAGACTTAAACACAAATCAGCTTGATTTATCCATTGTTAATAATAATTCAGCTTCCGTAAATAATGAAAATTACTTTAGAGAAGTAATACCTGAAGAATCAATTGTAGATACTCAAACTGCCTTTTTCAATGGTCAGGTAGTTCAAATATGCTACATAGATGAAAATGATGCGAAATCTTTAAATTTAAACTTATTGTAATAATAATGATAATTTGTTAATCAAACAAAAGTATTATGTTGTGATCATATTTTATAAGAAGGAATTTATAATATAAAATCATTTATTAAAATGTAATAATTTATTTTAAAATAAAAATTGTTATGTTTCTTAATAAAAATAAAATTTTTAATTTTCAATAGCTAGACTGATTAATTATTTGATTTTTGAAAATTTTATTATGGCATAATTATTAAAGTATTAATTACTGGAAAAAAGAAAAAGAATTGAAAAATACCTATAGTAAAATATTAAATTTGACCGTGCCATGCGGGCCCCGTCGGGTGCCACAATAATTAAAAGAAAATGAAAAAAAGTTAATAGTTTATTTTATTTTTTTCTGATCTAATTATTCCGTTTTTGTACATATTGAAATAATACACGATTTAGTTGTTATTTTTAATCAAAGTTAGGGTGTCACACGTGTCCCGCCCTTCCCTATGTAGACTATACAAACACCTATATGGCCATATCTCTGGTCGACTTAACCTTACCTTATTTTATATATACACACACATATCATCTCACGGATAATATTTTGCTTATAATACATACATATATACATGCGTCGCGGCCGTGTATACTATATGTTTTACATGATTTGAAAGTTTTTAATATTATAACATAACCTCTCTATATGTATATGTGAAAATATACATACACATATAACATAATATAAGTAGCAAACTTTTATTAGAAAATAAATATCGTGAGTTAGTTTAAAATTATTAGTTAATTAATATAAATTTCATAGATCTCAAGCAGTCAACTGGTGATAAGAAGAATTCATCTATTCATGTTTCAATCAACGAAGGAATAACTTTTATTAGATAAGTACTTACTGGCTAAATGTTAAATTGCTAAAATCATCTTTTAAAAGTTGATACTTTGTGTGATTTTTTACTTTTACAGATACAAATATTACACAAGAAGAGTTATGAAGACATTTTGGAGATATAGCCAATAATTTTTTGGATATCTAATTTTTACAGATATTACATAAGAAGATTGTTTGGAGTTATTTTGGAGATATAGCCAATAATGTTAAGGAGTTTTATGTATATCTTAGAAAAAATTATGTCATGAAAAAAACGAAAAGGTTATTGTGAAAATGTCAACAAATAAAAATGCTCAGTTATTCTCATATGATTTTCCCAGTGTGGGAGACGTTAAAAGTTTAATCTATACAAGAATATCATCAAGAAACCTTTGATTCTCAGTGATTCCCAGTTCATAAATTGGTTGTGTTTTCTTACAAGATTATGTGTAGATAATGAGGCATTATTAATCAAGGAGCGCGGGAGCGCTCCGTAGGCAAGTATTGTAGAACAGGCCTGAGGAACGACCGCGCTACATATACATTGAAATGAGTGCCCGAGAATTTGAAGTATATATTGCAATTTTAAATGGCTTTTATATTCGCTCAAATTAAATAACAACATTCCATTTCGTTATATCATGTTGCAAAAAAAGTTTCATGTAAAAAGATTTTCTCGTATGCGAGATATTAAATAGTGAAAAATTTTATGTCAGGTTTCATTTTCACAATTCTCCATTCGATCGCAGTTTTCTTCCCACTTCCGGTTTCCTGTTTCAGTGTTGTGTTACACACACACACACACACACACACACACACACACACACACACACACACACACACACACACACACACACACACACACACACACACACACACACACACACACACACACACACACACACACACACACACACACACACACACACACACACACACACACACACCCACACCCACACACACACACACACACACACACACACACACACACACACACACCCACACACACACACTCACACCCCCGCGCCCACACACACGCACACGCGCACGCGCACACGCACACACACACACACACACGCACGCACGCATATAAACATACTTTCTAATATACGCATTAGTCCGTATACAACCATAATTTACAGGTTATATATTCAATCAAGACTTTTTACATCATTGAAATTCGATAGATATTTTAAATGGACTTGGTATATCTCAGATATATTTTCAGATAAGTAGCAAACTATCATTATAAAATAAAAAAAATAATGTTATTAATATAAGTATTGTTACTTTGTGAAATCTTTTTTTTTGTTATTACAGAGATATCAGAACAAGGATAATTGACAAGTAGATCATGATTAAATAGTATGTAACATAGAAGAGTTCAAAATTATTATTATGCATTTTAAGGCCACCAAAAGATTATATTCAAGTCTGTCAAAGCACGCAACCTCCTGTAGTAGAAAAAATATAAATACTGTAGCTGATAATATTCCTCTAGCAGAGCCTCGTTCTACTTTATGGTGTTGTAATTGTGGAAAGCCCTATGATTTCTAAAGGTAAACTAGCATTATTAAAATCCGGAAATAGTGGTATATAAGATTTTCTCAGATTATTAAAAGTGCATCATGTTCAAGTACTCTTCAATTTTACATTTTACATAAATTCTTTCAGATTCAGGCTTCGTTCCATTTTCTGCTTAAAGTTTCACATATATTCAGATAAGTAGCAAACTTTGATTATAAAATAAAAAAAATAATGTTATTAATCTAATATAAGTATTGTTACTTTGTGAAATCTTTTTTTTTATTATTACAGAGTTATATCAGAATAAGGACAATTGACAAGTAGATCATGATTAAATAGTTTGTAACATGATAGAAGAGTTCAGGAGTTGAACATATATTATTATAGCATTCTTTACAAATTTTTCATGTTTGATGGTGTGAATCAAAATCTCATTATTATTATGCATTAAGGCCACCAAAAGATTATGTACAAGTCTGTCAAAGCACGCAACCTGTAGTAGAAAAAATAGAAATACTGTTGCAGATAATATTCATCTAGCAGAGCCTCGTTCTACTTTATGGTGTTTTAATCATGGATGCTTTAACTGGCCCTATGATTTCTAAAGGTAATCTAGCATTATTAAAACCCGGAAATAGTGAGATATAAGATTTTCTCAGATTATTAAAAGTGCATCATGCTCAAGTATGTTTTAATTTACAGTACATTAATTCTCCCAGATTCAGGCCTCATTTTTAATTTTTTGCTTAAAGTTCAAATACTGCTTGAAAAAGATATTAACATAAAAACACACTAAAAATTGATGAAGTTCATTGCATATCAATGCGTCAAAGAATGGATAAAACCATGAATTTTAATAATAGTGACATTAAGTAGTGACATTAACCTACAACTAAGATGTGTTGATGGTATTGCACAGGAAGTGCAAAAAAAGTATTATGAATATAAAAGAAATTAGTTTTATTAGAATACAAGTTTTCAAAAATTAGTTCTTCAAAATAAAATTATAAAATTGTGATTTTAATAGAAGGGATCATCTACCTAGTTGGAAATAATATTAGAGCTGGTGAAGTTTTTTGAAGATTCATGTAACAAGCTCAGCCTATGATTTTTTTGGAGGGATTGTTGGAAACTCTATAATAACAAATAACGTAGTGATATGCTCAATACATTGCAAAGCTAATGTTGTTTGACCATATGTTGGTGGTAGAAAAACCTACTTTTGCATATTATACAACTGTCTGAGGAAATGGAAATCTACAAGTGTCATCTATAAGAAAGTAATGTAGAAATATCCTGATTTCATTCTCCAATTCGTATACATTCAATAGATCTTCAAAATGTGACAAAAGCTGTTGGGAGCTACAACTAAGATGTTTTAGACAGTATTGCACAGAAAGTGCGAAAAAAGTATTATAAAAATGAATGAATTAAAAGAATACAAGTTTTTAAAAATTAGTTCTTCAAAATAAAATAAGTAAATTGTGATTTTAGAAGGAGAAATCATCTATCTAGTTGGAGATCATATTAGAGCTGGTAAAGTTTTTTGAAGACTCATGGAACAAGCTCAACCTGTGCTTTTCTCGAGGGATTGTTGGAAATTCTCTAATAATAAATAACGTAGTGATCTGCCTGATACATTTCAAAGCTAATGTTGTTTGACTATATGTTGGTGGTAGAAAAACCTACTTTTGCATATTATAAACAACTGCCTGAAGAAATGTAAATCTACAAGCGTGACCTACAAGAAAATAATGTAGAAATATCCTGATTTCATTCTCCAATTCGTATACATTCAATAGATCTTCAAAATGTGACAAAAGCTGTTGGGAGATACAACTAAGATGTTTTAGACGGTATTGCATAGAAAGTGAAAGAATTAGTTTGAAATTATAATTTTATTTTATTGATTACAATATGGATGAGTATTTTGTGAAAAAATTTTATATGAGCTGCTGTTACAGAAATTGTAGTTGGCATGAAAACTAAACTTTTTGTCAACTTTGAGTTTCAAGTTTTATAAAGCTAGAGGATCAAGTGATATCTGAAATTTAAATTTAAATTTTGAAAACTGGGCTGTCGTAAAAGCAGCATTGACAGCTGGCGTATACCCAAATAAAATTGTGTATAGACAAGAAATACACCCAGCTCAGAACCCAGTATGTATTAAGGAGGTACGGAGTATTTTGTCAATCATCAAAAAAACAAGCAGCAATGGTTACTCGTAAAGAACTGACTATATGACTGTGTTCAGAGCTTTTCAAATTTGATAAAATTAAAGAACAAAATTTGTATCTGCTACTGTTATGAAAATAGTAGGTGACACAAGAACTCAACTTCTTGGCAAACTTTGAGCTTCAAGTTTTCTTAATACTCGTATGGGCCGGAGCATATTTTCTTTATATCTTTAAATAAATAAATCTGTAATATAATGTAAATATAATTGAGTCTATTCTCACTTTCACATAAAACACATAGTGCTCAGATTCAAATCAACTTTTAAAGAAAGCAAAAGATGTGCTGACATGTAGATCGAAGTATGTACATTAGAACCTTTGTTTCTGTCAGAAAGTTATGCTATAAGCATTTTTATGAAGCATTTGCCCATAGTGATACTGGTTTGGTAACATGCATTCTGGAGTTTGGATTGCATGCATAACATATTCTACATTTATCTCTGTATAAGTATCTATAAAAATAAAAAAATTTATATTTTCATATGACTTAACAATTAATAGTATTGTTAATTGTTAATTTATCATCATACCTAAAAAAAAATACACGTTTGATATTATTTCAAAAAATTTTACTAATGTAATCATTTTATCAAGCTTCTTAAAAAACATTCAAATTTTAAACTTTTTTGAATAACTATACTACCATTTAATAATGTTATTAATAATATACTATAACAAATCTCATAATGCAGTTTTCACATACTATGTAATTATTTATTATTTTCTCTTATAAAGTTGTGGAATCTATCTAAAAAAACTTTTACAAAAGTTTAAACTAAGGCAAGTATTAGACTTTCCCTCCCTCCCTCCCTCTCACCCATCCCTCTCCCCCTGTCTCTCAGGCTCTCTCTCTCCCTCTCTTTCACTCCCCCCTCTCTCTCGCCCTCTCACCATCCCTCTCAATATCCGTTCAAACTGAGTACCAAATTCTTTAAATGAGAGCTTAAATATTTTCTCAAAACAATCAACACGTTCTTTAAAAAACTATTTTTTTACGTATATTCTAACAACACAATTTGTCTATAGCCCTTTTATTTATTCTAATCTCATCTATTCAACAACCACTCTCTACAAATGGTAATATTTTTTTCATGACTGTACGAATAATAACATTGTTAATAAAACTTTCTACGAAAATATAAAATAAGGCAAGTATAGAAGTTTTTTAGTCTATAAAATAATAATATTTATGATTTTTTAAAAGAAATCAAATAAATACTAGTAAAAAAGTCTTTTACTTCTTTGAGTCAATGTATGCTGATGCTGAACAAATTATATGTTACTAAATACATTCAAATTATTCACTGCTAATCAAACAAACGAAAGTTGTGAAATCAATTATCGATAGTCAAGTAATGCAAACAACTCTCCGAAACAACTGTATATGACTATTCTCAGAAATGTATTCGAATTTCTTCAAATTTCTATACAAATTAAACACAAGAAAGTACTGAAATCAATTAATTGTAGTTAAGTACCGGCCATAAGAACTTTTCGTACCTCGCGTGTAAAATTACATTTTACGCCCACGTTGTAACTTCAAAATTATTCAGCCATCGGGTATAAAGTACTACATAACGCCCAAGAGGCCCAATAGCTCACACACTCCTACAAAACTTTATAGTACCTACGTACTTTATGCCCGAAAATTATTTTAATTATATAACTATAATGCCTTCCTTTTATTTCTAAAATTCATAAGAATTTTTTCAGGTATTCACGAAAAGTCAAAGCCTATATAAAATAAATTACATAGTTACCAACACATCACTATTTTTCAGTATTCCTTCTCAATTTTGAACTTTCTATAATATTACACATCTTAGAAGGACAAGAGAAGTCTAGAGCTGCTCTAGCGGGGGTGGTCCTCCGATCTCCCATACATACTTGGCGGGCATAAAGTACGTAGGTACTATAAAGTTTTGTAGGAGTGTGTGAGCTATTGGGCCTCTTGGACGTTATGTTATGTAGTTTATACCCGATGGCTGAATAATTTTGAAGTTACAACGTGGGCGTAAAATGTAATTTTACACGCGAGGTACGAAAAGTTCTTATGGCCGGTACTTAACTACAATTAATTGATTTCAGTACTTTCTTGTGTTTAATTTGTATAGAAATTTGAACAAATTCGAATACATTTCTGAGAATAGTCATATACAGTTGTTTCGGAGAGTTGTTTGCATTACTTGACTATCGATAATTGATTTCACAACTTTCGTTTGTTTGATTAGCAGTGAATAATTTGAATGTATTTAGTAACATATAATTTGTTCAGCATCAGCATACATTGACTCAAAGAAGTAAAAGACTTTTTCACTAGTATTTATTTGATTTCTTTTAAAAAATCATAAATATTATTATTTTATAGACTACAAAACTTCTATACTTGCCTTATTTTATACTTTCGTAGAAAGTTTTATTAACAATGTTATTATTCGTACAGTCATGAAAAAAATATTACCATTTGTAGAGAGTGGTTGTTGAATAGATGAGATTAGAATAAATAAAAGGGCTATAGACAAATTGTGTTGTTAGAATATACTTAAAAAAATAGTTTTTTAAAGAACGTGTTGATTGTTTTGAGAAAATATTTAAGCTCTCATTTAAAAAATTTGGTACTCAGTTTGAACGGATATTGAGAGGGAGGGTGAGAGGGAGAGAGAGAGGGGGGAGTGAAAGAGAGGGAGAGAGAGAGCCTGAGAGACAGGGGGAGAGGGATGGGGCGAGAGGGAGGTTTACATACTTTCAATTGAAGAACTTATATCTAACATATCTCACCAAAGATTATGTCAAACGAAAAAAGGAGAAAGGATGTGTTATGATTGTGAAAAGGTCAGCAAATAAAAGTGCTCAGTTATTCTCATGTATGATTTTCCCAGGGTGGGAGACGTTAAAAGTTTAATCTATACAAGAATATCATCAAGAAACCTTTGATTCTCAGTGATTCCCAGTTCATAAATTGGTTGCGTTTTCTTGCAAGATTATGTGTAGATAATGAGGCATTATTAATTTACATACTTTCAGTTGAAGAACTTATATCTAACATACCTCACCAAAGATTATGTCGAACGAGAAAAGGAAAAAGGATGTGTTATTATTGTGAAAATGTCAACAAATAAAAGTGCTCAGTTATTCTCATATATGATTTTCCCAGGGTGGAAGACGTTAAAAGTTTAATCTATACAAGAATTTCTAGCTATACAAATTAAACACAAGAAAGTACTGAAATAATATAAAACTTTCTACGAAAGTATAAAATAAGGCAAGTACCCACACAGCATGTATTAATTCTGAAAGGATTCTGAAAGAATGCATGAAATAATTTTATTCTTTCAGAAATCATTCAGTGAAAGGATTCTGTAATAATGCTATGTCCGGGGTATTTTCCTTTCAGAATTAATTCAATGGAATAATTCAAAAATAATTTATAATATCATTGCAAAATTTATTCAATAGAAGATTTCTGAAAGGATTCATGGATTATTACCAAAAGGTTACTAAAAGATATTTCAAAATTATTTCCTGAAATAATTCTGAAAGGAAAATACCCCGGACATAGCATCATTACAGAATCCTTTCACTGAATGATTTCTGAAAGAATCTTTCAGAATCCTTTCAGAATTAATATCACATATTATTGCAGAATCCTTTCAATGAAAGATGTCTGAAAGGATTTAGGAATTAATTTTGTGAATTAATTCGAAAATATTATGAAAATATTACTAACAAGAAATTTGGAAGACGGATAAATCCCGTATTATTACAGAATCCTTCCAATGAAAGATGTCTCAAAGGATTCAGGAATTAATTTGTGAATTAATTCCTGAATCCTTTCAGACATCTTTCATTGAAAGGATTCTGTAATAATACGTGATTTATACTGTTCGAAATTTCTTTTTAGTAATATTTCCATAATATTTTCGAATTAATTCACAAAATTAATTCTGAATCCTTTCAGACATCTTTCATTGGAAGGATTCTGCAATAATACGTTATTTATACTCTTTGAAATTTCTTTTTAGTAATATTTCCATAATATTTTCGAATTAATTCACAAAATTAATTCCTGAATCCTTTCAATGAAAGATGTATGAAAGGATTCAGGAATTAATATTGTGAATTAATTAGAAAATATTATGGAAATATTACTAACAAGAAATTTGAAGAGGATAAATCCCGTATTATTACAGAATCCTTCCAATGAAGGATGTCTGAAAGGATTCAGGAATTAATTTTGTGAATTAATTCGAAAATATAATGGAAATATTACTAACAAAAAATTTCAAAGGTTATAAAATCATGTATTATTGCAGAATCCTTTCAATGAAAGATTTTTGGAAGGATTCAGGAATAAATATTGTGAATTAATTAGAAAATATTTAGTAAATATTACTAACAATAAATTTCGAAGGGTATATATAATCCCGTATTTGAAGGTACATTTTTATAATTTAGAATATTATTTAAATAATATTCTAACTATTTTTACATATATTTACATTGTTAATAATTTTACACTATTTTATCGCAGAAAAAAACGCAGAAAAATTTTTTACATGATGGAGATTCGAACCCGGGTCGCTTGGGTACTACGCAAATACGCTATCCATTACGCTATCGCTCGCTTGTTAGATCATTTCATTTTTTTCATTATATACTGCAATATGAGTGATACGATACATTAGAAAATTTATTCTTAATATTACTTTATTTTTTAATATTAACTTTGATCAATTAATTCATAGTTATTTAATACTTTTAGTTTATTAAATATTGTATTAAGTCGATGTGAAATGTGTGTGTATAAAGGGAGCTCTTCCTTACCGACGTTATGAGTTTTTACATTTTTTTGATCTTAGATTCAACTTTTGATGAATGAAGCTCTTCACTGCACTCCGTAATTGCATAAATAATACACCTATAAATTTTTCAGAAATTCTGTTCATTATTTTTCATAAAAAACTGGTAGAAAATTTTTCATCCCGTTTCCTGTAAAATCTATAACGAGCAATAACTTGAAAATTTACACATAGTGTATTTTTGTCATTACGAAGGGCAATAAAGAGCTCTTTTCCCGACATTCGATAAAAATAAAAAAATGATAATTGCATATAATGCAGAGATGAATAGAATGAGCTCTACCTTACCGACGTTATTATTATTTGTAGTGTTTTCAATTTAGAATCAACTTTTAGAGTCAAAGGCTCTTTACTCTTGGCAGACGTATAAATAATATTTCTGTCGATTTTGAGGGGACTTCTAAACATTGTCATACTGAAAGAATACTATTATGAATAATAATAAAAAATATTGCTTATTTTAAGTACCTATATTATTCATCTTTAAATGTTTTTTTTCCTTTTATTTTAAGTTTTTATATTCTTACATTAACTTTTCAAATTAATATTTTTCGCAATTAGTAAATGTTTCAATCTATCTTAGTTCACAAAACCGAAAAATTATATACCCCCCACACATTTTAATACGTTCTTTAATAGGATCATACGAATGTAGAAAACAATGGACGACTAAATCCGATCATTATCCAATCATTTCATTTTTTTCATTATATAGTGCAAAATGACTGACAAAATAAATTAGAATATTTATTTCTAATATTTCTTTATTTTTTAATATTAACTTTGTTTAATTAGTATATACTTATTTAGTAAGTTTTGTTTATTAAATATTGTATTAATTAGGACTTATTTGATTGAAACAAATTCGAATTAAATTCGAAATTATTTTATGTATTCTTTCAAAAAATCTTTTCAAAGTCCTTTCAGAATTAATTCGTGTAATTATTTTTTTTGCTATTTTGTTTTAAAAAATTTTATTCTAAAAATCTTTTCAAAGTCCTTTCAGAATTAATTCGTGTAATTATTTTTTTTTGCTATTTTGTTTTAAAAAATTTTATTCTAAAAATCTTTTTCAAAACAATTCAAAATTATTTCTTGTATTAATTCACACGAGTTTCCCAGAAGATTTCATCAAATAATTCATGTAAGATTTTTGAATAGATACTGAATTATTTTTGTGAATGATTAATTTGTATCTTTCTAAAATTATTTCTGAATTATTGCATGAAAGAATACTTGCAATAATTTCGAAATTATTTTATGTATTCTTTCAAAAAATCTTTTCAAAGTCCTTTCAGAATTAATTCGTGTAATTATTTTTTTTGCAATTTTGTTTTAAAAAATTTTATTCTAAAAATCTTTTTCAAAAGAATTCAAAATTATTTCTTGTATTAATTCACACGAGTTTCCCAGAAGATTTCATGAAATAATTCATGTAAGATTTTTGAATAGATATTGAATTATTTTTGTGAATGATTAATTTGTATCTTTCTGAAATTATTTCTGAATTATTGCATGAAAGAATACTTGCAATAATTTCGAAATTATTTTATGTATTCTTTCAAAAAATCTTTTCAAAGTCCTTTCAGTATTAATTCGTGTAATTATTTTTTTTGCTATTTTGTTTTAAAAAATTTTATTTTAAAAATCTTTTTCAAAAGAATTCAAAATTATTTCTTGTATAAATTCACACGAGTTTCCCAGAAGATTTCATCAAATAATTCATGTAAGATTTTTGAATAGATACTGAATTATTTTTGTGAATGATTAATTTGTATCTTTCTGAAATTATTTCTGAATTATTGCATGAAAGAATACTTGCAATAATTTCGAAATTATTTTATGTATTCTTTCAAAAAATCTTTTCAAAGTCCTTTCAGTATTAATTCGTGTCATTATTTTTTTGCTATTTTGTTTTAAAAAATTTTATTTTAAAAATCTTTTTCAAAAGAATTCAAAATTATTTCTTGTATAAATTCACACGAGTTTCCCAGAAGATTTCATCAAATAATTCATGTAAGATTTTTGAATAGATACTGAATTATTTTTGTGAATGATTAATTTGTATCTTTCTAAAATTATTTCTGAATTATTGCATGAAAGAATACTTGCAATAATTTCGAAATTATTTTATGTATTCTTTCAAAAAATTTTTTCAAAGTCCTTTCAGAAATAATTCGTGTAATTATTTTTTTTGCTATTTTGTTTTAAAAAATTTTATTCTAAAAATCTTTTTCAAAAGAATTCAAAATTATTTCTTGTATTAATTCACACGAGTTTCCCAGAAGATTTCATGAAATAATTCATGTAAGATTTTTTAATAGATATTGAATTATTTTTGTGAATGATTAATTTGTATCTTTCTGAAATTATTTCTGAATTATTGCATGAAAGAATACTTGCAATAATTTCGAAATTATTTTATGTATTCTTTCAAAAAATCTTTTCAAAGTCCTTTCAGAATTAATTCGTGTAATTATTTTTTTTTGCTATTTTGTTTTAAAAAATTTTATTTTAAAAATCTTTTTCAAAAGAATTCAAAATTATTTCTTGTATTAATTCACACGAGTTTCCCAGAAGATTTCATCAAATAATTCATGTAAGATTTTTGAATAGATACTGAATTATTTTTGTTAATGATTAATTTGTATCTTTCTAAAATTATTTCTGAATTATTGCATGAAAGAATACTTGCAATAATTTCGAAATTATTTTATGTATTCTTTCAAAAAATCTTTTCAAAGTCCTTTCAGAATTAATTCGTGTAATTATTTTTTTTGCTATTTTGTTTTAAAAAATTTATTCTAAAAATCTTTTTCAAAAGAATTCAAAATTATTTCTTGTATTAATTCACACGAGTTTCCCAGAAGATTTCATGAAATAATTCATGTAAGATTTTTGAATAGATACTGAATTATTTTTGTGAATGATTAATTTGTATCTTTCTGAAATTATTTCTGAATTATTGCATGAAAGAATACTTGCAATAATTTCGAAATTATTTTATGTATTCTTTCAAAAAATCTTTTCAAAGTCCTTTCAGAATTAATTCGTGTAATTATTTTTTTTGCTATTTTGTTTTAAAAAATTTTATTCTAAAAATCTTTTCAAAGTCCTTTCAGAATTAATTCGTGTAATTATTTTTTTTGCTATTTTGTTTTAAAAAATTTTATTCTAAAAATCTTTTTCAAAAGAATTCAAAATTATTTCTTGTATTAATTCACACGAGTTTCCCAGAAGATTTCATGAAATAATTCATGTAAGATTTTTGAATAGATATTGAATTATTTTTGTGAATGATTAATTTGTATCTTTCTGAAATTATTTCTGAATTATTGCATGAAAGAATACTTGCAATAATTTCGAAATTATTTTATGTATTCTTTCAAAAAATCTTTTCAAAGTCCTTTCAGAATTAATTCGTGTAATTATTTTTTGGTAACACTTTTTTTATTTATTTGGAAGATTTTTGAAAGTATTTTGTAAGGATTCCATATATTATTTTAAAAATTAATTTAAAATTAATTTTTTTTCCTTTTAAAATTCTTTCTAAATCATTTCAATGTATTAATTCATGAATTATTTCATGTAATTATTTCAGTTTTCTTTCATGCTGTATGGGTATAGACGTTTTTTCTGTATAATCTATAAAATAATAATATTTATGATTTTTTAAAAGAAATCAAATAAATACCAGTCAAAAAGTCTTTCACTTCTTTGAGTCATTGTATGCTGAACAAATTATATGTAATCGTTCAAATTGTTTACTGCAAATCAAACAAACGAAAGTTGTAAAATCAATTATCGATAGTCAAGTAATGCAAACATCTCTCGGAAATAACTGTATGACTGTTTTCAGAAATGTATTCAAATTTGTTCATCCTTCTATACAAATTAAATACAAGAAAGTACTGAAATCAATTTATTGTAGTCAAGTACCCATAAGATAACTTGACTGACATAATAGAACTTTTCGTACCTTGCGTGTAAAATTACATTTTATGTCCACGTTGTAACTTCAAAAATATTCAGCCAGTGGGCATAAAGTATTACTTAACGCCTAAGAGGCGCAACAGCTCACATACTCCTATACAAAACCTTATAGAACCTACGCACTTTACGCCCGTGTAGGTGAATATTATTTTATGACTATTATGCTTTCTTATCATTTCTAAAATTCATAAAAATGTTTTCAGATATTTACGAAAAGTCAAAGTTTTGAACTTTCTATAATATTACGCATCTTGGGAGGACAAGAGAAGTCTAGAGCTGCTCTAGCAGGGGTGGTTCTCCAATCTCCCACACATACTTGGTGGGCATATAATGATCTCATATGAGTTCTGATGGCTGAAATACTCACATGAGATCTTATATGATATTTACACGCGGGAAAAGGATAAAAAATAGGTGGCTCATAAAATGTTTAGTAAAATCTAAAGCACTTTTGAGTAGATTTTTTAGTACAATTTATATGCATTTTTATTTCATCCCTGTTTAAAAACGACGGACACAAGGAAAAATATTTTGGGTGATGTAAGTAAATCATGAGATTCTGCACATATGTAGGGATGATATATTTGGAAAGCATCAATTACAAATTAGAGTCATTGTAATTATTTATTAATTATAGTGGATTTGTAGGTATAAACATTTTTAATAAATTTATGCAAAAATTTAGAATTTTACATTTACAAAGCCCACCGGTAAACTGCAAACCGTCAGGCCCGCCAAGTATGTGTGGGAGATTGGAGAACCACCTCTGCTAGAGCAGCTCTAGACTACTCTTGTCCTCCCAAGATGTGTAATATTATAGAAAGTTCAAAACTTTGACTTTTCGTAAATATCTGAAAACATTCTTATGAATTTTAGAAATGAAAAGAAAGCATAATAGTCATAAAATAATATTCACCTACACGGGCGTAAAGTGCGTAGGTTCTATAAGGTTTTGTATAGGAGTATGTGAACTATTGCGCCTCTTAGGCGTTAAGTAATACTTTATGCCCACTGGCTGAATATTTTTGAAGTTACAACGTGGACATATAATGTAATTTTACACACAAGGTACGAAAAGTTCTATTATCTCAGTCAAGTTATCTTATGGGTATTTGACTACAATAAATTGATTTCAGTACTTTCTTGTATTTAATTTGTATAGAAGGATGAACAAATTTGAATACATTTCTGAAAACAGTCATACAGTTATTTCTGAGAGATGTTTGCATTACTTGACTATCGATAATTGATTTCACAACTTTCGTTTGTTTGATTTGTAGTAAACAATTTGAACGCTTACATATAATTTGTTCAGCATACAATGACTCAAAGAAGTAAAAGACTTTTTGACTGGTATTTACTTGATTTCTTTTAAAAAATCATAAATATTATTATTTTATGGATTATACAGAAAAAACGTCTATACTTGCCTTATTTTATACTTTCGTAGAAAGTTTTATATTATTTCAGTACTTTCTTGTGTTTAATTTGTATAGCTAGAAATTCTTGTATAGATTAAACTTTTAACATCTCCCACCCTAGGAAAATATATGAGAATAACTGAGCACTTTTATTTGTTGACTTTTTCACAATAATAACACATCCTTTTTCCTTTTTTCATTCGACATAATCTTTGGCGAGATATGTTAGATTAATTAAACTATGAAAGAAGGCAATATATATTATCCTTAATGTTTTTGTATCCATCATATTTTGCTTTCTCAAAGAAATTTCGATGATTTTCGATATTTCTGAGCTCCCTGAGTCGAGATATGCATTTTCTAGAAAATGTCTGTGTGTGTGTGTGTGTGTGTGTGTGTGCGTGCGTGCGTGCGTGCGTGCGTGCGTGTGTGTGTATATATACGCTGACATCTCATGATCTACTTGACCGATTTTGACGAGAGATGGATCATTTTTTTTTATTTTGCTTACACAGTTGGAGTCAATATTCTATTTTTGAAAAAATCGATTTTTTTGTTTTTTATAGCGATTTTTCAATTTTGAAAATTTTTATTTTTGATTTTAATATTTAAAACGAATATTGTTTATATATTATGAATTCTCTGTATGCAGAATAAAATTCTCTACAATTTGAAAAAAAAAGGGTCGATAGCTATATTTTGTTATAAGTTATATTGATGAAAACGTAATTTTTTGTAAATAGGTTACATTTCGAAATTAAAAAAAGATATTGACATGAATATTTTTTTGTTTATAGAGAATATTGAGTACTATAACTTGCTCAATTTTTGTTTTTTTATTCATTATTTTTGGAGAAGAAAAATAATTTATAAAAAAAAAGGTTTTTTTTTGTCGTGGCATAACTAGAGTAAAATTGGCTTAATCACTTTGGAATTCTTTATAGTGGTAGATTTTTTGTACGAATCGAGAGAGTTCTTTGGGCAAAGGTATTGATCCATAAATGTCAGAGATATTTGAGGTTACGGTTTTTTTCACTTTTTTTAAAATCATTATTTCTCGAGAATGGCTCTATGTATCTGAATGGGATAGGTATCACTCGAAAGAGAATTAAAATACCTATATTTTCTAAAAAAAAAAAGTTTCTAGCTATCACGGTTCTTTTGTTATTAAGGCCATGTGATACTCAAATGAAAATCCCTACCTTACCGATAAACAGGTAACAGACTGTATATTGAGTAATAATTAAATTATGAATAATTTTTTTAACAAAAACGCTCTGTCAGGCGCTCGGGAATTCTTCGAAGATGATTATGTCAAAGTTTCACAATTGAAATAATAACTGTCATCGAGTTATTTAGTTTTTAGTCATATTTTTTAGCTAAAAATTGAATAACAGCTCGAATATACATCGGATTTGCGTGAAATTTAACACATATGCTTGTTGTATCATTTGCGAGCGCCTGACAGTCTTCTTTTTTTGAAAGTCGCCAAAAAGTATTATTTTATTTTTTTACATAAATAAACTTCCGACACTAAGTTGTGAGGTTGGCATCACTTCTATATCACTATCGTAAAATGGCAGACAGTAAGGCATACCAACCTTTTTTCACGCGATGTATTTGTTTACGTTGTATTGTTTTCAGAAATGGCAGTAGATGGCGCTATGACTACCATTTGGAAAATAAAATTATAAATTATATGATAAAATGATAATTAAAGTAAAATAGAATTGAAAAACTTCAGCTTTGCAAATTATCTGATTATTGTTGTGCGATATACATATACATATTGTAACGGGATGGCTAGTGGGGGAAAATTCCAACAAGCCACAGGCCAGCGATGCCCTAGAACACGGTGCCGCGGGTGTCAGACTAAAATGACTTGCCCGGGGATCTGCTCCTGGAATCCCGAAAACAACGCGAAGATCGCACACGAACTTCGCTTTCCAACTAATTGGATCGCTGAGTGAAAAGCGCGCGCTCGACGAGTAAAGCGCGCGGCCGCTATGCTCAGATATGAAAACGACCGGCGGAGTCGTTTTCCCGCGGAGGCGGCGGTTTCCGGGAGAAGGACAGGTTGTAAAGAACAACGCGACGAGTAACTAGATATCACAATATATTCACAAACACTAATCTTTATAAGCACGACGCAAGTGCTGATTAGAACAAAGAGTTAGTTCGCGCGCGACCGTTAATATTCAAACGCGCGAACTACACGGCGCGCGGCGAAGCTGCTAATTTCGCGCGCGGTGTTAAAGTACGGAGGGCTGACACACACCCCCACGTACACGGCACAGAAGGCTTGCACGGGGCGATTTCCGTGCGAGCCTTTACAATAAACCCGCGAGAGGAGAGTAGAAAACTTACGTTAGGAAGGAGCAGCCGGTGCACTCGACTCTCTCTCGCTCCCTGTCGCTCGCACAGCAGTTGTGCTCTCTTTCTCTCTCTCTCTTGCTCGCTGTATCGTGTCGGCAGGCGGGTTGGCTGCCGGCTCGTTTCTCACAGTCTCGTGCGGCTCACGCGGCTCGGGACAGCTCTCTCTCTGTCTCTCTTTCGCACGTTCACTATATACGGCGCCTCCACTACACTCGCGGGGTCTCACAAGGTACGATAGGACGGCGCGGACAAGTAAAAACAGGAGAGACACGGAGGAGATGTTTTTCGCGCGATGGCAGACACGAATATGGCTCCCTTTTCTCGCAGGAACCAGTTAGCAGCTTCGCGACGGATTACGGGCATTTTACGCGTCGTGAGACCGATTCGCTACGCGCGGCGCGCCTCGATTCGGCTGCGCAGGAGTTGCGCGCGCGCGCTCACTACCTTCGCGCGGTAGATTAGAATCGCGGCTAGACACGCGTTACACCCCCCCGCCAGACGCTGCTTAGGGGACCGAGAGCAGCTCTGCTAATCATGGCCGTCGTCGTACCTACTAATATGGTAGTAATGATTAGGAGAAGGAGGTTCGGAAAGGAACATTGCAGAATCGGAGTCACCGGTTTTTCTTTTTAATTTTTATTAAAAAAAAATATATAAAAAAACTTCAGGGCTTCACCCCTCTTCAACTGGCCCGGGAATACGATCGGCGCCCCTTGTGACGAGCTTGGTTGGGGCAATGTTTTGACTTTTTCACCCCAAGCTCGCCACACATGAAGCACCGGGGGATCGCGTTACTGCCGAGCGGATCCCGGGCCGCTCGCTCTTCTTCGAGCGCCCTCCTAAGGCGCTCTTCTTCTTTTTGGAGACGGCGCTGGGCCTCTTCCTTGACCCGGCGCGCCGTCTCCTCCGCCTTTTCCCTGGCTCGCCTGGCCTCTTCCATGCGCTCCTGCGCACGAGCCAGGCGACCCTCCTCCGCCTTTTGAAGGCGGTGCGGCGCAGCCTGGCGGCCCTGGCCTCTGCGGCGGCCGCGAGCTCTTCGCGCCGGCCTTGGGCCATTCCGACCCATTTGCCGGCTTGCCGCTCGCCGGCCTTACCGTGGCACTGGAGAAAGACCTCCAGTGCGGCCAGGGCAGCGTCCTCCGCAGCGCGCGAGGACTTGCTGAGGCACCGCGCTTCCTCGAGGGCCTTCTCCACTGGGACCCAGGCCGCACCGACTTCATCACTCGGTGCCCACTTGGGGGCCTGGGTCGGAGAACTCTCTTTCCTTTCTTTGTCGGCCCGAGCCGCGCCGGCGTTTCCTTCCGGCGCCATCTCTGAGGCTCGGACCGACGCCTCTTGTGAACGCCGTTCTTCCCGGCTTTCCTGCTGCTCCTTCGGGGGACGAGGTCGCCGAAGCGGACTGGGACCGGCCTCTGCCCAGGCCGGCTCCGAAGGTCCCTTTCTTGGCTTCGGCGCCTCTATCTCCTCGATCACGACGGTGGAGGGCTCTTCCACTGGCTGGGGTGCCAGTGTCACAGCGTCGATGCCCTCCACGACCTGCTCCAAAAAATCGATGACGGCGGGGTTAGGATTGCACTGGATTAATCCAGCGATCACCTTCTTCGCCGTCTCCGCTATTTCGGGAGTCAGGCCTTGCATGTCCTGAAACAGGTAAATCGATCCCGGGGAGGAGTGAGATTGAGGACTGGAGAATTAAGACGAACACAGGTTAGTACGTACGACACAAGTTGGACGGCACAATTATTGCTTTTTATACGCTCGGGTTCTACGAGGACTAATTAGTCCGGCATCAGCAGGTACGGGCTTCTTCTTCGAACCCTTTGGCCTCCCTGGGCCTCGCTTGGGTTCTGTTGGACCGGCCACACGCATAGGCCGGCCATCGCTCGCACGCTTTCCTGGCCTAACTAATAGCGCGGTCTTACGAGGTGGACCGCGCCTCTTAGCCGTCGCCCGAGGCTGTACATTCCCCTGGCTAACTCTGTGGCCCTCTGACGTGTTACGTTCGGCTGAAGAGTCCCTCGCTGGTAGCGCCTGGGCTACTTCTGCTGAGACGTATCTCTTGAGTTGCTGCGCATGGACGGGACGTATCGTTCGACCATCCTCACCTTGGATCTCATAGGTGTTTTCGCCTAGAATATTCACAATCGTGTAGGGCCCCGCGTACTTCGGGGCTAATTTGGCAGAAATCCCCTCAGCTGCTGAGGATAGTACCTTATTCTCTCCATACACGATCGCCTAGACAGAATTGTGGAGGTCGACGATGAGCGTCATAATATTTGGCTTGTCTCGCCTGCTCCGCTTGCGCGTCGGCCGCCGCCCGAACGTGCAATTCGCGGAGCTTGTCCATACGTACCACCCAATTGTTTATCGCCTCTTGCTGCCCTTGCTCTTCGGCTAACCTGTCTTCCTCCCGCCTTAGTGTCTTCGGTGGGTCGGGTTGTCGGCCGTAAATGAGCATGGCAGGACTTATCTTTGTGGAGCTGTGTTCGGCAGTATTGTACGCGAACGCCAGCTCATTCAGTTTCTCATCCCAGGACCGGTGATTTTCCTCTGCGTAAGACATAATCATTGTCTTCACCGTTCGATTCACACGCTCGACAGGATTGGCTTGAGGGTGATACGGAGGTGTAAACGTGTGATGCACATTTCTCTCCTTTAAGAATGCCTCTAATGGTGCATTTTTAAATTCAGTCCCATTGTCTGAGAGAAACACCTCCGGGACTCCGAATCGCAGACATACTCGCTCGTTGAGTCCCTTAATTACCGATTTACCATCTGCCCTTTTTATCGGAATTACTTCAATCTAGCGTGTGAACAAGTCCTGGAATATGAGAATGTATTCGTGGCCGTGCGTGGTTTTTGGGAGGGGCCCCATAATGTCGCTGGCCACGATTTGCCATGGACGCTCTGTAATTCGGCGTCCCATGAATCCTGTTGGAGCGCGCTGTTCGACTTTGCACTGCTGGCAAATTTGGCACTGGCTCACGTATCTGGCTACATCACGAGACATGTGTGGCCAATAATACTTCCGCTTTACTCTTTCTAGCGTTTTCTCGCGGCCCAAGTGCCCAGCAGTTGGAAAGTCATGGCATTCTCTCAGTACTTCGCGTCGCTTTTCGTGAGGGACTGCTAACTTCCATGCATCATCGTCGCCGAGAGACTCGTCTATGACTTCATCAGGTTCGTACTTGTACAGTCTCCCCCCCACCGGCTTGAATGTGGGGAAGTCTCGCGGCCGCTGTTGAACCTCTTTCACAATTTCGAGGTACCATTGGTCGTTTGTATCGCGTT
This sequence comes from Torymus aiolomorphi, assembly GCA_036365515.1. Lineage (NCBI taxonomy): Eukaryota > Metazoa > Arthropoda > Insecta > Hymenoptera > Torymidae > Torymus > Torymus aiolomorphi. The sequence goes on from CM070875.1 coordinate 84,512,809, forward strand.
CGAGCTCTAACGCGGCGACCGCTGGCTCCTCTTCCTCGAACATCCGCGAAAGGGCATCTGGGACATTGTTCAAAGAGCCCTTTCGGTGTTCGACTGTGAAACTGTGGTTTTGTAGTTCCAAAGCCCATCTTGCTAACCTGCCTGATGGGTTTCGGAGATCACGGAGCCACTTCAAGCTGCTATGATCCGTGATGACCTTGAAGTCATAGGCCTCTATATACGGACGGAACTTTTTGATTGCCCAGAGAATTGCTAGACACTCTCGTTCCGTCACGCTATAATTCTTCTCGGCCGCGCTCAGAGTTCGACTAGCGAACTCTAGGACTCTTACGTTGCCGTCTATTATCTGGTATAGCACCGCTCCAAGTCCTGTATCGCTCGCATCAGTTTGCACCACGAACTGTGCGTTAGATACCGGTCTGTGGAGAATCGGTGCAGAAGCAACTAGCGCTTTTAGCTTTTGGAAGGCCTCTTCTTGTGCCGTTGACCACTCGTATTTCCGATCCTTTTTCGTTAGTTCGGTCAGTGGTTCAGCAATTGTGGCGAAGTTTGATAAAAACTTTCTATACCACGAGGCCATTCCTAGGAAGCGTCTCAGCTGACGGAGGTTTTTCGGCACCGGATATTCCATAATGGGCTTTATTTTCTCGGGGTCTGGTTTAAAACCATCCCTATTTACTATGACCCCGAGATATTGGACCTCATCGCGACAGAAGACACTCTTCTCGCGATTTATTGTGAGGCCCGCGTCCTTTATCCTATCTAGAACTCTTTTTAGAACCTCTTTATGCTCCTCGAATGTTTCTGTGACTATTATTATGTCATCGAGATACGAGTAAGCAAAAGGTTCGAGTTCGGGGCCGATGACTTTGTCAATCAGCCTCTGGAAGGACGCTCCGGCATACGAAAGACCGTAGGGCATTCTTGTAAATTGAAATAACCCTTTGCCTGGCACGGTGAAGGCCGTAGTCTCTTTGGACTCCGGATTTAGTGGTATTTGGTGGTACGCACTACTTAAATCCAACGTGGATATGTATCGCGCTTTCTGCAGTTTGCTTAAGATACTCTCCATGTATGGTAACGGGTATGCGTCTGGCCTTGACGCTGCGTTCACTTTTCTGAAGTCCACACAGAAACGGAACTTCCCGTTGGACTTGCGTACCATTACCACAGGGCTTGACCAGCCGCTTGTCGAAGGTTCTATTATACCCGCGAGTAGCATTTCCTCCACCTGCTTGTGCATCTCTTCCTCGAGTTTTCGAGATACTGGGTAGTACTTCTGTTTTATGGGTCTTGTGGAGCCGACGTCTACTGCATGCTCAACCCACGAAGTACACCCTAATGGTGCCAGGCCGTTTCCCATCAGCTCAGCTACTAAAGCTTCCGCTTCTTTGCGCTGCTCTTCTGTTGGGTCCGCCAACCCTATAGCTGATACGGACACGGTATTATTGGCGGTTATGGAGGCTACTTCTAACTTTACGCTTGCATCATCATCTTTGAGATGCAGCGTATTGTCAGTGGGGTCTAAGACGGCGCTAAACTTCTTAATGAAGTTCACCCCCAAGTAGCACTCCGTGTCTAGGTCTGGCATGATTGCGACGCGCACATCCTTGCACACGCCTGCCACGACCATAGGTAGATACACATAGCCAACCACTGCTATGCTCTGCCCATTAGCTACCCGTGCCGTTAGGCCGCTGGCCGGGATTAATTCCTTTCCACAGGCTGTAGCGAGCTGTAAGCCGATGGAATTCATCCCAGTCCAGGAAGCTCCAGTATCGAAGAGTGCCCGTAGCCTGTAGCCGGCTACACCTACTTGAAGCCACCATCGCGAGCATGTTTCCTGGTTATCTTCGTTCTGCTGAGTCGCGGGCACTTCTTCGCTCTCTCCTTCAGGCAATTGGACCGAGTTACCCTCGGTCCCTGATGTGAGAGCTGGGGGCGGGCGTGTGGCCGTGTTTACCTGCCCCCTTGGCCGTTTCCCTGCTGGTTTCCGGCAGCATTGGGGTTGCGGTCGCTTCCCCTTTGCTCGTTGCCGTAACCCCTTCGGTACTCTGGCCTTTGTGGAGGTCCATTACTCCTTGGACTTGGCGGCCTAGCCTGGTGGGTCGCGCTACTACCCCCACTGCCTGTTCTCCCAATTATTCTTTTTCTTGGGCTTCTTGAACGACTGTGGGTTTGGCGTTTGCCCACTATTTCCGTCGGTGCCTTTCTTTGTCAAGCTTGACAAACACTCGGCCATCACCCGACGGAACATAGCCTCGAGGCTTTCTCGAGGCTCCTGCTGTTGTTGCCCCATCGCCGCCACTCCTGGATTCTGCTTTTTCCGCTGATCCGTGGTTGGCTCTGTAGGTACGTAGGCAAACTCTGGCAAGTAAGTGCGCTCTGGCGGTGGTGGCGAGTGATACACCTTATCTGCCGCGAGCGCTAATTCGGCCTCCCGGGCTAAATCCAGGAGCCCTCGGTAATCCGTAATTTGATTACGCATCACCATTTTTTGTAGTTCTGGCCGCATGTTCCGGTGCAACATGTCCAATTGTTGGGGCATGCTAGGCACCGGAACTAACTTGAGAATCAAGGCTTGCAGATTCACTACGTAATCTCTCGTGAGTTCGTTTCTGCCTTGAGTCCTCGCGTTTATCTCCGCTAGGATTCGCTGTTGATGGCCCCTGTCACCGCCATACATGTGTATTATGGCCTCTTGGAAGTCTTGCCAAGATCGCCACGTATGACGGTTACTCCTATACCAGGTGGCCGCTACTCCACTCAGGAGCTCTGACAATGACGAGAGTACTTCGTCGTACGTCAGATTTGCTAGAGCTCGACATTCCTCTACTCTCGTGAGGAATAACTCGACGCTCTGCTCCTTCAAGGACCCAGAGAACTTGATGTGCCATTTCCTTACGATTTGGCCAACATCACGGTTCGTCTGTTGAGGCACGTACGTCTGCCTCGTAGACTGGTCCAGTGTAGCGCTCACCCCCGCCTGACGCTGTGTAGGATTCCTTCCGCTATTCCTCCTAGCGTCCCTTGGCGATTCAGTATTGGGGCTGCTGCTGTCAAAATTCACATATGTGAACGTGTCCTGAAAGTTCACATGTGGTGATCCTCGTCCCCTGCCCGCACTCGGTAGTTGGACTCCCTCCAAGCGCGTGCTTGAGGGTGGGTGTCGAGCTTCTTGGAGTATTCGCACACTCTCTTTGAGCTCTTCCACCTCTTTGACGAGTCTATGGATCACCGACAGCAGCTGTTCTGAGACTACGTTATCTCCCACAGCAATCCCTGCGGTACGCTGTTCCCCCGCACTTGGCCACTCAAAACTCTGTGGCTGCGGTGGACTTCGCGTTTGCTGCCAGAACGCGTGCTGCCCATTTTGTGCCGACAACGACTCTTGTTCTTGACTCCGCCGGAATTGTCGTTGCCTGCGCTGCTCTTCTAGCAACGCCTGCTGTCGCTGCTGCTCTTGATGCTTTCGCTGTTGCTGCCGCTGCTGCTCCTGCTGTTGTTGCTGTTGCTGCCGTCGCTGCTGCTCCATCTGCTGCTGCTGTTGCATTTGTTGCTGCTGCATTTGCTGCTGCTGCATTTGCTGCTGTTGCAGTTGCTGCTGCTGCATTTGCTGCTGCTGCATTTGCTGCTGTTGCAGTTGCTGCTGCTGCATTTGCTGCTGCTGCATTTGCTGCTGCTGCAGTTGTTGCTGTTGAAGCTGTTGCTGTTGGAGCTGTCCCTCAGCTTCGGCTGGAGATGTCCCGGTGGGTGCTGCAGAGCTCAATATCTCTGTCCCGGAACCCTCCTGGCCGTTTGCCTCATCCGCTGGCTCCACCACTGCATTATGTGCTTGTTGTGGAGCGTTCATCCTCCGAGACTCCGAGAGTTTTTGCATCACTATCGGGTCATCAAGGAGCGTAATGAACGGGTGCGGTTGGTCTGGATCAGTATTGGGATCCACAATAGTCGACCCAGACTTGTTCATCAACGTTAAGTCGATGAACGCCCTTCGGGACTGCTCGCGTTTAGCAAACGCTTGCTTCTCCGACAGCTCCGGCTCTGGCACAAAATCGGCGGCACTGTAATCGCCCATAAGCCACTTGATCGTTGTCAGCATATTCACTGATTGCAGATCTGACTGCTGCAGACCAAGGGCTTGCATGGCCTCGATAATTTCCTCTTCGGGCTGTGTATACGCCCAATTGAGTATCGCAGATTCCGCAAATTGCGACGATCGGGCCATGGTGTCAATTGGCTGTGCGCTTCCCCACGAACTTATTTTACTAGCGCGAGTAGTATCCTGATTGATGGCAGAGAGAGTTTGCCTTTTCAACCCGTGAGCTAGCTTTTTCAACGCGAACCCGGGTTACTTTCTAAGAGCTACGGCGGTTGCTCTTAACCTCGATAATGCACGAGGATTTCCCGTATGCGGCTCTAACAAAAAAATAAAAGCTATTTCTGTAAGTAATTACGATTTGTAATTAATTACGCTCCACTACTCGCACTTGTAATTTTAAAATAAATATATGTGAAAAAAAAATATATATATATGTGTCAAAACGGACAATATCACCAAAAACACCAAAAATAAATACAATTTTCACCTAAAAAAAATAAAAACAATTTTTAAGTTCGAGGGGATTTTTGCGCTCGAGTTTTTACTCGGGCGCACAGTCAACTTTTTGTTCCGAGAGTGCTTGCCGACTTTCTCTCGATCTTCTTCTAACTGCACGATAAAAGAAAAAAAAAAAAATTTTATTTTTCGCCCAAAAAAAAAAAATTCGTATCGGAAATACGAGGACAAGAAAAAAAAAAAAAATTTTCGAGACGAGAAAAAAAATTAATTAAAAAATTAATTATCGCTAAAAAAAAAATTTTGTCGTTAAAAAATTAATTGTTATTAAAAAACTTTAATTGTTAACAATAATTCCTCAACGCTCCAAAAATTCCGCGATCAATATCTTTCCTCGTCGGCACACTAGGTCGAGGGTTATTGGCTATCGCACGCCTAACCTCTCGACCGCACTCTCGCAACAGCACGGCTGTGTCACGCACACGCACACACGCGCCTACGAGCTGCGGCACGAAGAGCCTTTGTTTGCAGCTTACGCTCAGCTACGCTGCTGAGCTTCTTCGCGCCAAGCTTCGCCGCGAATCACGTACGCGTCGCAGGTCCTTCTCCACCCCCAAAACGTTGGGCGCCAGTTGTAACGGGATGGCTAGTGGGGGAAAATTCCAACAAGCCACAGGCCAGCGATGCCCTAGAACACGGTGCCGCGGGTGTCAGACTAAAATGACTTGCCCGGGGATCTGCTCCTGGAATCCCGAAAACAACGCGAAGATCGCACACGAACTTCGCTTTCCAACTAATTGGATCGCTGAGTGAAAAGCGCGCGCTCGACGAGTAAAGCGCGCGGCCGCTATGCTCAGATATGAAAACGACCGGCGGAGTCGTTTTCCCGCGGAGGCGGCGGTTTCCGGGAGAAGGACAGATTGTAAAGAACAACGCGACGAGTAACTAGATATCACAATATATTCACAAACACTAATCTTTATAAGCACGACGCAAGTGCTGATTAGAACAAAGAGTTAGTTCGCGCGCGACCGTTAATATTCAAACGCGCGAACTACACGGCGCGCGGCGAAGCTGCTAATTTCGCGCGCGGTGTTAAAGTACGGAGGGCTGACACACACCCCACGTACACGGCACAGAAGGCTTGCACGGGGCGATTTCCGTGCGAGCCTTTACAATAAACCCGCGAGAGGAGAGTAGAAAACTTACGTTAGGAAGGAGCAGCCGGTGCACTCGACTCTCTCTCGCTCCCTGTCGCTCGCACAGCAGTTGTGCTCTCTTTCTCTCTCTCTCTTGCTCGCTGTATCGTGTCGGCAGGCGGGTTGGCTGCCGGCTCGTTTCTCACAGTCTCGTGCGGCTCACGCGGCTCGGGACAGCTCTCTCTCTGTCTCTCTTTCGCACGTTCACTATATACGGCGCCTCCACTACACTCGCGGGGTCTCACAAGGTACGATAGGACGGCGCGGACAAGTAAAAACAGGAGAGACACGGAGGAGATGTTTTTCGCGCGATGGCAGACACGAATATGGCTCCCTTTTCTCGCAGGAACCAGTTAGCAGCTTCGCGACGGATTACGGGCATTTTACGCGTCGCGAGACCGATTCGCTACGCGCGGCGCGCCTCGATTCGGCTGCGCAGGAGTTGCGCGCGCGCGCTCACTACCTTCGCGCGGTAGATTAGAATCGCGGCTAGACACGCGTTACAATATATCTAAACGATAGAATAGCGATGAATTGCGTTCATAACCTCAAAATCATCATGTGATAATGTTTTGAATATGATATTGTTTTCGGTAATGGCAGTAGATGGCGCTATGACTACCATTTGGAAAATAAAATTATAAATTATATGATAAAATGATAATTAAAGTAAAATAGAATTGAAAAACTTCAGCTTTGCAAATTATCTGATTATTGTTGTGCGATATACATATACATATATCTAAATGATAGAATAGCGATGAATTGCGTTCATAACCTCAAAATCATCATGTGATAATGTTTTGAATATGAATCTTTTATAAGAGGAGGAACAATGTTTTTCTCTGCATATTTGTACAGAAATATTATGATATAAGTAAATCGAAACGATATAATAGCGATGAATTGCGTTAATAACCTCAAAAACAATATCTGATGTTTTGAATACAAATATTATAGCTGAAATAATACATCTACTTTCAAACCTAATTTACAAATATTTGATTCTTTATAATAACCATTAACTTATAACAGTATAAACTATTGTTTTTCACATACTTATGAGGAAATACGGGTCCGCGAAAATTTTTGTAAATAGCCTATAAAGGAGTTTTCACTGAGAAAGTTATTATTGTGGAGAGAATTCCCGATCAAACCAAGCTTCTCAAGTAATATTTATTATATTTTGTAACAAATAGAAATATGTAAATTATTAAACAATTTTTTTCCGCGCGATTTTGCGAAATGCGCATGCACGACATTATTTGTAAAGAGCTTATGAAAGGGTTTTGATTGCGGAGTTATGATTTCAGAGTTATGATTGCGGAACGATTTCCCAAAGAAATCAAAGCTTCTCAAATAATATTTGTTATATCTTGTAACAAATACGAATTTATACATTATTAAACAATTTTTTTTCCACGCGATTTTTCGAAATACGTCTGTGCGACATTTTTTGTAAAGAGCTTATGAAGGGGTTTTCCTACATAGCTATGAATGCCAAACGATTTCCCCAAGAAATCAAAGCTTCACAAGTAATATTTGTTGTATCTTGTAACAAATACAAATTTATAAATTATTAAACAATTTTTTTCCCTACGCGATTTTTCGAAATACGTGTGAGCGAAATTTTTTGTAAAGAGCTTATGAAGGGGTTTTCCTACATAGCTATGATTACCGAACGATTTCCCGAAGAAATCAAAGCTTCACAAATAATATTTGTTATCCTTGTAACAAATACAAACTTATAAATTTTTTACAATTTTTTTCCACGCGATTTTCCGAAATACGTGTGCGCGAAATTTTTGTAAAGAGCTTATGAAGGGATTTTCCTACATAGCTATGATTGCCGAACGATTTCCCGAAGAAATCAAAGCTTCACAAATAATATTTGTTATACCTTGTAACAAATACAAATTTATAAATTTTTAAACAATTTTTTTCCACGCAATTTTGAGAAATGCACATGCGCGACATTTGTTGTAAAGAGCTTATGAAGGGGTTTTCGTATAGAGTTATGATTGCCGAATGGTTTCCCAATGACATCAAAGCTTCTTAAGTAATATTTATTATATCTTGGAACAAATACACATTATTTATAAATTATTAAACAATTTTTTTCCACGCGATTTTCCGAAATACGTGTGCGCGACATTTTTTGTGAAGAGCTTATGAAGGGGGTTTCCTTCATAGCGATGATTGCGGAACGATTTCGTAATGACATCAAAGCTTCTTAAGTAATATTTATTAGGCACGACCGCTACTCGGGAGAGCCTTATAATTTCACCAGAGTGAAAATTGTAAGAATACAAATACCGAATATTTCATGTGTAAAAACCATTTTCCACTCAGAATAAGTGCGTTATGTATGTCTGTACGTCCGTATGTGCGCAAGTTACTCCATTATCTCAATGAATTTTCGATAGATTTCATCAGGATTGCGCGAAACACTCATCTAATTACACCTAAGTGACAGTTCTCTAGTGAGAACAATCGATAAAAAAATTTGATATATTTCCTTTCTTTCGTACATTTATCTAAATATTTCCTTTCTTACGTGCATACTTATCTAAAAAATAACAGACTCACTATTAGAAAGCAATAATAGTCGGTGAAGTGGGAATATTACGATAAAATAACACGATTTAACCTCTTTTATTTCAAAATATAAATATTCGTAATTACTTAGAAAAACGTTTACTTATTGCGCAGGGCCATCGCTATATACCCATTGCAGGGAAGAGTCACGATCGTATCGCGCCAGAAAAGTGCGATGTGAGCGGGCGAGGCTACGGGAGTCGCGCCCGTCCCGCAGCGCCGGACGGGAGCGACTCCCGTAGAGTAGCGGCGCGCTATACGTCTCGTCTGCCGTGATGGAAGTAAATACCATTGACCCTTATGATAACGAGGATAGTTTTCATCGAACCAGATGTTGCTTATAATTATATTTCAATTTCTAATTTTTGTCTGAGAAATTCTATTCAGAGGAATTTTTGGTTATTGACGAGCATCCGTAATATACGATGATGAACTTGTATTGCACAAGGCAGCTCTATCGACATATTTCCTTTCTTTCGTACATTTATCTAAATATTTCCTTTCTTACGTGCATACTTATCTAAAAAATAACAGACTCACTATTAGAAAGCAATAATAGTCGGTGAAGTGGGAATATTACGATAAAATAACACGATTTAACCTCTTTTATTTCAAAATATAAATATTCGAAATTACATAGAAAAACGTTTACTTATTGTGTAGGGCCATCGCTATATACCCATTGCAGGGAAGAGTCACGATCGTATCCCGCCAGAAAAGTGCGATGTGAGCGGGCGAGGCAACGGGAGTCGCGCCCGTCCCGCAGCGCCGGACGGAAGCGACTCCCGTAGAGTAGCGGCGCGCTATACGTCTCGTCTGCCGTGATGGAAGTAAATACCATTGACCCTTATGATAACGAGGATAGTTTTCATCGAACCAGATGTTGCTTATAATTATATTTCAATTTCTAATTTTTGTCTGAGAAATTCTATTCAGAGGAATTTTTGGTTATTGACGAGCATCCGTAATATACGATGATGAACTTGTATTGCACAAGGTAGCTCTATCGACATATTTCCTTTCTTTCGTACATTTATCTAAATATTTCCTTTCTTACGTGCATACTTATCTAAAAAATAACAGACTCACTATTAGAAAGCAATAATAGTCGGTGAAGTGGGAATATTACGATAAAATAACACGATTTAACCTCTTTTATTTCAAAATATAAATATTCGTAATTACTTAGAAAAAAGTTTACTTATTGCGTAGGGCCATCGCTATATACCCATTGCAGGGAAGAGTCACGATCGTATCCCGCCAGAAAAGTGCGATGTGAGCGGGCGAGGCTACGGGAGTCGCGCCCGTCCCGCAGCGCCGGACGGAAGCGACTCCCGTAGAGTAGCGGCGCGCTATACGTCTCGTCTGCCGTGATGGAAGTAAATACCATTGACCCTTATGATAACGAGGATAGTTTTCATCGAACCAGATGTTGCTTATAATTATATTTCAATTTCTAATTTTTGTCTGAGAAATTCTATTCAGAGGAATTTTTGGTTATTGAGGAGCATCCGTAATATACGATGATGAACTTGTATTGCCAAAGGCAGCCCTATCGAAATATTCCCTTTCTTTCGTACATTTATCTAAATATTTCCTTTCTTACGTGCAGACTTATCTAAAAAAATAATAGACTCACTATTAGAAAGCAATAATAGTCGGTGAAGTGGGAGTATTACGATACAATAACAAGATTTAAGCTCTTTTATTTCAAAATATAACAAAATACGATAAAATAACACGATTTAACCTCTTTTATTTCAAAATATAAATATTCGTAAATACTTAGCAAAACATTCAGTTATTGCGAAGGGCTATCGCTATATACCCATTGTAGGCGAGAGACACGATCGTATCTCGCCAGAGATGTGCGATGTGAGCAGGCGAGGCTACGGGAGTCGCGCCCGTCCCGCAACGCCGGACGGGAGCGACTCCCGTAGAGTAGCGGCGCGCTATACGTCTCGTCTGCCGTGATGGAAGTAAATACCATTGACCCTTATGATAACGAGGATAGTTTTCATCGAACCAGATGTTGCTTATAATAATATTTCAATTTCTAATTTTTGTCTGAGAAATTCTATTCAGAGGAATTTTTGGTTATTGACGAGCATCCGTAATATACGATGATGAACTTGTATTGCACAAGGCAGCTCTATCGACATATTTCCTTTCTTTCGTACATTTATCTAAATATTTCCTTTCTTACGTGCATACTTATCTAAAAAATAACAGACTCACTATTAGAAAGCAATAATAGTCGGTGAAGTGGGAATATTACGATAAAATAACACGATTTAACCTCTTTTATTTCAAAATATAAATATTCGTAATTACTTAGAAAAACGTTTACTTATTGCGCAGGGCCATTGCTATATACCCATTGCAGGGAAGAGTCAGGATCGTATCCCGCCAGAAAAATGCGATGTGAGCGGGCGAGGCTACGGGAGTCGCGCCCGTTCCGCAGCGCCGGACGGGAGCGACTCCCGTAGAGTAGCGGCGCGCTATACGTCTCGTCGGCCGTGATGGAAGTAAATACCATTGACCCCTATGATAAGGAGGATGGTTTTCATCGAACCAAATGTTGCTTATAATTGTATTTCAATTTCTAATTTTTATCTGAGAAATTCTATTCAGAGGAATTTTTGGTTATTGAGGAGCATCCGTAATATACGATGATGAACTTGTATTGCCAAAGGCAGCCCTATCGAAATATTCCCTTTCTTTCGTACATTTATCTAAATATTTCCTTTCTTACGTGCAGACTTATCTAAAAAAATATTAGACTCACTATTAGAAAGCAATAATAGTCGGTGAAGTGGGAGTATTACGATACAATAACACGATTTAAGCTCTTTTATTTCAAAATATAACAAAATACGATAAAATAACACGATTTAACCTCTTTTATTTCAAAATATAAATATTCGTAAATACTTAGCAAAACATTCAGTTATTGCGAAGGGCTATCGCTATATACCCATTGTAGGCGAGAGACACGATCGTATCTCGCCAGAAATGTGCGATGTGAGCAGGCGAGGCTACGGGAGTCGCGCCCGTCCCGCAACGCCGGACGGGAGCGACTCCCGTAGAGTAGCGGCGCGCTATACGTCTCGTCTGCCGTGATGGAAGTAAATACCATTGACCCTTATGATAACGAGGATAGTTTTCATCGAACCAGATGTTGCTTATAATTATATTTCAATTTCTAATTTTTGTCTGAGAAATTCTATTCAGAGGAATTTTTGGTTATTGACGAGCATCCGTAATATACGATGATGAACTTGTATTGCACAAGGCAGCTCTATCGACATATTTCCTTTCTTTCGTACATTTATCTAAATATTTCCTTTCTTACGTGCATACTTATCTAAAAAATAACAGACTCACTATTAGAAAGCAATAATAGTCGGTGAAGTGGGAATATTACGATAAAATAACACGATTTAACCTCTTTTATTTCAAAATATAAATATTCGTAATTACTTAGAAAAACGTTTACTTATTGCGCAGTGCCATCGCTATATACCCATTGCAGGGAAGAGTCACGATCGTATCCCGCCAGAAAAGTGCGATGTGAGCGGGCGAGGCTACGGGAGTCGCGCCCGTCCCGCAGCGCCGGACGGGAGCGACTCCCGTAGAGTAGCGGCGCGCTATACGTCTCGTCTGCCGTGATGGAAGTAAATACCATTGACCCTTATGATAACGAGGATAGTTTTCATCGAACCAAATGTTGCTTATAATTATAATTATATTTCAATTTCTAATTCTTATCTGAGAAATTCTATTCAGAGGAATTTTTGGTTATTGACGAGCATCCGTAATATACGATGATGAACTTGTATTGCCAAAGGCAGCTCTATCGAAATATTCCCTTTCTTTGGTACATTTATCTAAATATTTCGTTTCATACGCGCATAATTATCTAAAAAATATCAGACTCACTATTAGAAAGGAATAATAGTCGGTGATGTGGGAATATTACGCTAAAAATACCACGATTTAACATCTTTTATTTCAAAATATAACAAAATACGATAAAATAACACGATTTAACCTCCTTTATTTCAAAATATAACAAAATACGATAGAATAACACGATTAAACCTCTGTTATTTCAAAATATAAATATTCGTAAATACTTAGCAAAACTATTAGTTATGGCGTATGGGCCATCGCAATATACCCATTGCAGGGAAAATTTGCGATCGTATCTCGCCAGAAATGTGTGATGTGAGCAGGCGAGGCTACGGGAGTCGCGCCCGTCCCGCAACACCGGACGGGCGCGACTCCCGTAGAGTAGCGGCGCGCTATACGTCTCGTCTGCTGTGATGGAAGTAAATACCATTGACCCCTATGATAACGATGATGGTTTTCATCGAACCAGATGTTGCTTATAATTATATTTCAATTTCTAATTTTTATCTGAGAAATTCTATTCAGAGGAATTTTTGTTTATTGAGGAGCATCCGTAATATACGATGATGAACTTGTATTGCCAAAGGCAGCCTGATGGAAGTAAATACCATTGACCCCTATGATAACGAGGATGGTTTTCATCGAACCAGATGTTGCTTATAATTATATTTCAATTTCTAATTTTTATCTGAGAAATTCTATTCAGAGAAATTTTTGGTTATTGACGAGCATCCGTAATATATGATGATGAACTTGTATTGCCAAATATTCCCTTTCTTTCGTATATTTATCTAAATATTTCCTTTCTTACATGCATTCTTATCTAAAAAAATATTAGACTCACTATTATAAAGCAATAATAGTCGGTGAAGTGGGAGTATTACGATACAATAACACGATTTAACCTCTTTTATTTCAAAATATAAAAAAATACGATAAAATAAGACGATTTAACCTCTTTTATTTCAAAATATAAATATTCGTAAATACGTAGCAAGACGTTTAGTTATAGCGTAGGCCTATCGCTATATACCCATTGTAGGGGAGAGACACGTTCGTATCGCGCCACAAAAGTGCGATCTGACCGGGCGAGCCTACGGGTGTCGCTCCCGTCTCGCTGCACCCGACGGGAGCGACTCCCGTAGAGTAGCGGTGCGCTATACGTCTCGTCTGCCGTGATGGAAGTAAATACCATTGACCCCTATGATAACGATGATGGTTTTCATCGAACCAGATGTTGCTTATAATTATATTTCAATTTCTAATTTTTATCTGAGAAATTCTATTCAGAGGAATTTTTGTTTATTGAGGAGCATCCGTAATATACGATGATGAACTTGTATTGCCAAAGGCAGCCTGATGGAAGTAAATACCATTGACCCCTATGATAACGAGGATGGTTTTCATCGAACCAGATGTTGCTTATAATTATATTTCAATTTCTAATTTTTATCTGAGAAATTCTATTCAGTGAAATTTTTGGTTGTTGACGAGCATCCGTAATATACGATGATGAACTTGTATTGCCAAATATTCCCTTTCTTTCGTATATTTATCTAAATATTTCCTTTCTTACATGCATACTTATCTAAAAAAATATTAGACTCACTATTACAAAGCAATAATAGTCGGTGAAGTGGGAGTATTACGATACAATAACACGATTTAACCTCTTTTATTTCAAAATATAACAAAATACGATAAAATAACACGATTTAACCTCTTTTATTTCAAAATATAAATATTCGTAAATACGTAGCAAGACGTTTAGTTATAGCGTAGGCCTATCGCTATATACCCATTGTAGGGGAGAGACACGTTCGTATCGCGCCACAAAAGTGCGATCTGACCGGGCGAGCCTACGGGTGTCGCTCCCGTCTCGCTGCACCCGACGGGAGCGACTCCCGTAGAGTAGCGGTGCGCTGTAGTACTCGTCTGCCGTGATGGAAGTAAATACCATTGACCCCTATGATAACGATGATGGTTTTCATCGAACCAGATGTTGCTTATAATTATATTTCAATTTCTAATTTTTATCTGAGAAATTCTATTCAGAGGAATTTTTGTTTATTGAGGAGCATCCGTAATATACGATGATGAACTTGTATTGCCAAATATTCCCTTTCTTTCGTATATTTATCTAAATATTTCCTTTCTTACATGCATACTTATCTAAAAAAATATTAGACTCACTATTACAAAGCAATAATAGTCGGTGAAGTGGGAGTATTACGATACAATAACACGATTTAACCTCTTTTATTTCAAAATATAACAAAATACGATAAAATAACACGATTTAACCTCTTTTATTTCAAAATATAAATATTCGTAAATACGTAGCAAGACGTTTAGTTATAGCGTAGGCCTATCGCTATAAACCCATTGTAGGGGAGAGACACGTTCGTATCGCGCCACAAAAGTGCGATCTGACCGGGCGAGCCTACGGGTGTCGCTCCCGTCTCGCTGCACCCGACGGGAGCGACTCCCGTAGAGTAGCGGTGCGCTATACGTCTCGTCTGCCGTGATGGAAGTAAATACCATTGACCCCTATGATAACGATGATGGTTTTCATCGAACCAGATGTTGCTTATAATTATATTTCAATTTCTAAATTTTATCTGAGAAATTCTATTCAGAGGAATTTTTGTTTATTGAGGAGCATCCGTAATATACTATGATGAACTTGTATTGCCAAAGGCAGCCTGATGGAAGTAAATACCATTGACCCCTGTGATAACGAGGATGGTTTTCATCGAACCAGATGTTGCTTATAATTATATTTCAATTTCTAATTTTTATCTGAGAAATTCTATTCAGAGAAATTTTTGGTTATTGACGAGCATCCGTAATATACGATGATGAACTTGTATTGCCAAATATTCCCTTTCTTTCGTATATTTATCTAAATATTTCCTTTCTTACATGCATACTTATCTAAAAAAATATTAGACTCACTATTACAAAGCAATAATAGTCGGTGAAGTGGGAGTATTACGATACAATAACACGATTTAACCTCTTTTATTTCAAAATATAACAATATACGATAAAATAACACGATTTAACCTCTTTTATTTCAAAATATAAATATTCGTAAATACGTAGCAAGACGTTTAGTTATTGCGTAGGCCTATCGCTATATACCCATTGTAGGGGAGAGACACGTTCGTATCGCGCCACAAAAGTGCGATCTGACCGGGCGAGCCTACGGGTGTCGCTCCCGTCTCGCTGCACCCGACGGGAGCGACTCCCGTAGAGTAGCGGCGCGCTATAGGTCTCGTCTGCCGTGATGGAAGTAAATACCATTGACCCCTATGATAACGAGGATGGTTTTCATCGAACCAGATGTTGCTTATAATTACATTTCAATTTCTAATTTTTATCTGAGAAATTCTATTCAGAGGAATTTTTGGTTATTGACGAGCATCCGTAATATGGGAGCGTCTGCCAGAAACCAGCCAGCGGGCGCGCGGGACGCATTTTTCATGTAAAACAGGCTCTGTTCAACTCGCTCGTAATCGTATTTTGAGTCTCTCAGAAAAAACAAAAGACATATTTCGATAGATTTTTTCCTGGTCTTTCCAATGGTGCTATTCTTTTTACTCCCAAACACTTTCTTCTGGTCGGAAATTCGAGTGAAAAGTTCAGAATCATTTTTCTTAAAGTATAACATGTTGTTCTTCAAAATGCATAGCACCATTCGAAAGTACAAGTTAAAAGCTACAAACCTCTACATTTTAAAGTTGGAGAAACGTAGAGCTCAAAAGTAATAAGATTAAGAAGACAGCGGCGAGCAAATTTTTTGCGCTGGACCCGAATGTGCTTGTATAAACGTAGTGCATATTTTCGTTGTTTCCTATTAAAAGCATTACACAATGTTTTATCAGTGCATCATATATTACGTTTTAAATATATTAATTTTTTATTTAAACCTTAATTCTTTTATTTTTATTTGCGATTATTTTTATTGGTCTTTTCACGATACTAATGTATAATAGATATATACGCATACAGAGGCGCGTCCAAGAGCAGAACAGATTTCACGCGGCCGCTCGCCGGTGTGTTTTCAATCTTATTACTTTTGAGCCCTTCATTTCTCCAATTTGAAAATGTAGGGTTTTGTAGCATAAGACTTGTACTTTCGAATGGTCGTATGCATTTTGAAGAAAGACATGATATACTTTGAGAAAAATGTCTCTGAACTTTCAACTTGAATTTAAGACCAGAAGAAAAAGTTTCGGAGTAAAAACAATAGCACCATTGGAAAGAGCAGGAAAAAAGCTATCGATATATATCTTGTTTTTTTCTGAGAGACTCAGAATACGATTACGAGCGAGTTGAACAGAGCGTGTTTTGCATGAAAAATGCATCCCGCGCGCCCGCTGGCTGGTTTCTGGCGGACGCTCCCATATACGATGATGAACTTGTATTGCCAAAGGCAGCTCTATCGAAATATTCCCTTTCTTTGTTACATTTATCTAAATATTTCTTTCCTTGCGTGTATACTTATCTAAGAAAATATTAGCCTCATTCACTATTAGAAAGCAATAATAGTCGGTGAAGTGGGAATATTACGATAAAATAACACGATTTACCTCTTTTATTTCAAAATATAAATATTCGTAAATACTTAGCAAAACATTTAGTTATTGCGTAGGGCTATCGCTATATACCCATTGTAGGGGAGAGACACGTTCGTATCGCGCCAGAAAAGTGCGATCTGAGCGGGCGAGCCTACGGGAGTCGCTCCCGTCTCGCTGCACGGGAGCGACTTCCGTAGAGTAGCGGGGCGCTATGCGTCACGTCTACGGTGATGGAAGAAAATACCATTTACCCCTATCATAACGGCGATGGTTTTCATCGAACCAGATATTGCTTATAATTATATTTCAATTTCTAGTTTTTCTAGTATCATCGTAAAATTTCTAGTACCACCGTAGACCCGTTGCACAGAGTATAACATTTACTAAGTTTCTTTCAACTGCTCTTTCTTGGTTACTAACCAGATGATCTAAGAAATCTTTAACTGAGCAGAGAGAGAGAGAACGCAGGAGTTCTTTTTATGCCGATTGGGACTGTAGGTACCTTGCCCCAGAACAGACAATACTATTTCTTAAATTATTTTTCCCACGAAGCGTCCATGCCTACAATAATTAAATAAAATAAATAATAATAAAAAAATAAATAAAATAGGTACGCTTTCGGAAAATCAATAGAGTTGGACGAAAAGTATAATGAGCTGACTAATTCGATAACCACAAACACGAAAAATGTTCAATTGAAATCTTCGAGTCTACGGTGAACGGACGAACCACCATAGACCCACGGCACACAGTTTAACGTTTACTGCGTTTACTTTCGACTGCTCTTGCTTATGTACTAATCAGATGATCTAAGAAATCTTTAGCCGAGCAGAGAGAGAGAGAGAGAGAGAGAGAGAGAGAGAGAGAGAGAGAGAGCTCGCAAGTGCACTTTTTATGCCGTTTGGTACATTACGTATCTTGCTCCAGAACAGACAAGAATATTTCTTGAATTATTTTTCCCACGAAGCGTCTATGCCTATAATAATTAAATAAAATAAATAAATAAATAAATAAATAAAATAATTACGTTTTCGGAAAATCAATAGTCTTAGAGAAAAAGTATAATGAGCTGACCAATTCAATCGCCACAAACACGAAAAATGTTCAATTGAAATCTTCGAGCCTACGATGGTTCGACCCCATCTGCAAGTTGAGTGGGGACGAACCACCGTAGACCCGCCGCACACTAACATTTACTACGTTTAATTTCGTCTGCTCTTTCTTGGTTACTAACCAGATTATCAAGAGCACTTGCGTACACTGTAGGTGGCAACCGACAGGTGCCTGACGGTTAACATGTGGTCATATGATAACATAGCAGCCAGCGGCGAGTCGCAGAATTCGTCCGAGCGCCCCGAGCGCCGCCGAGGCTCCCTTAGGCCGTCGATCTTGCAGTTGCGTCACCGCACTGCGCAGGCGAGATTTGGCAACACTGCGGTTTTACGTAGTAAAGAGCGACAACAACACGAGCGGACGCGTCGACGCCGGCACGCCGCGCCTGCGCGAGAACAGTAATGGGCGCTGAAGACACATACACACAACGCGGACGCTATAGTTGTAGAAAGTACATCACCGAGGCCGGGAATGCTACGGCGATGATGCAGTTGACTGAAGTTTACTCTCCCGCGACTGATTCGTGTAAGTACTTTACTTCGAACTAAGACTTTATTCCGTTGTATCTGTAGTATAGCCGAACCTAACCTCCAAATTTTCATCTGCCCTCTTCCCTAGCAGTTCAATACTGCTCTCCTCATTCCTAATACTTGACGTATTATTAATACATTTTGTTTTGCCTAAAGTGAAGAGCTGCTGTAGATGACCACGCGCTTCAACGTAATTCTACTTCTCTCGAGGGAAGCCGGTGCAGCTATCTTTCCCCACGGACATTACCGAGTCGAACAGGACGGAGAAACGACGGCGATGATGCAGTTGAATTAGGTCCATGCTCCCGCGACTGAATTGGGTAAGTACTTCACTTCTGACTGGGACTTTATTTTGTACTATTTGTTGTATAGCCGAACCTAACCTCCAAATTTTCACCTGCCTTGTTCCCTAACCCCAGCAGTTCTATACTGCTCTCCTCATTCCTTATGCTTGACAAATTATTAATATACTTTGTTCTGCTTAAAGCGAAGAGCTGCTGTAGATGACGACGCACTTCAACGTAATTCTACTTCTCTCCTCTCGAGAGAAGCCGGTGCAGCTATCTCTTCCCAAGGACATTACCGAGGCGAACAGAACGGAGGAGCGACGGCGATGATGCAGTTGAATTAGGTCCATGCTCCCGCGACTGAATTGGGTAAGTACTTCACTTCTGACTGGGACTTTATTTTGTACTATTTGTTGTATAGCCGAACCTAACCTCCAAATTTTCACCTGCCTTGTTCCCTAACCCCAGCATTTCTATACTGCTCTCCTCATTCCTTATGCTTGACAAATTATTAATATACTTTGTTCTGCTTAAAGCGAAGAGCTGCTGTAGATGACGACGCACTTCAACGTAATTCTACTTCTCTCCTCTCGAGATATATATATATATATATATATATATATATATATATATATATATATATATATATATATATAGAACGCGCTCGAACGTACAACACACGACAAGATAACTCGGAAATCGTTGAATTCACGCGATGCTATGCACTTAGGGTCGTGTGTCCCCGCGCGGGCACACGCAAAGGCCTCTTCCCGAGGATAAACTGCGAGAAAGAGAGAAAGAAAGAACATACAGGCTCTTTTGGTTGCTCCACAAAGAGACCTACTATAGTGTTCATGATGGTGACTCCTGCTGGCTCTCCGCATGAGTCATCCATGTCACTGCTTGCTTACTTGCCATCCATGGAAACTTTCGATGAAACTCGATTTAATGGCCTTTATGCAACTTTGCTCCATCTGCTTTATGAATAAAAACATGCCGATTTACTTGAGCTAATTCGATGCTGAAAAATGCTTGATATTCCTATGATGATTTTGATGCTGTTCTTGTTTATTAATATTTTGTTTTTCTACAGGAGCTACAGCAAGGCTTCATTGTGCTCCGCCTGTACCAATTTAATCATGTTTTAAATTTACTTTCTTGCCTAGGGTGAAGAACTGCTGTAGATGACATCAACATCTTGAGCTGCTGCTGTTACCGGTTTTCTTTTTATTTGGACCAAATGATGGAGTGATTTATGTGGACATCGGCAACCCCTGAACTTTTTGGAAAAATTTTGTGGTGAGTAGTTTGCTGTAAGAAGGTTAACTTTTTTTACTATACAAGTAACACCTATCCTGCAACTCTTCCGTTCCCTTTGACAGAAGCATGGCTTCTCTGTGCTCCTCCCGTACCAATTGAATCATTTTTTAAATTTACTTTCTTGCCTATGGTGAAGAGCTGCCGTAGATGACATCAACATCTTGAGCTGCTGCTGTTACCGGTTTTCTTTTTATTTGGACCAAATAATGGAGTGTTTTATGTAGACATCAGCAACCCCTGAACTTTTTGGAAAAATTTTGCGGTGAGTAGTTTGCTGTAAGAAGGTTAACTTTTTTTTTTACTATACAAGTAACACCTATCCTGCAACTCTTCCCTTCCCTTTGACAGAGGCATGGCTTCTCTGTGCTCCGCCCTTACCAATTTAATCATGTTTTAATTTTACTTTATTGCCTAGGGGGAAGAGCTCCTGTAGACGACAACGACGTCTTGAGCCTGATACCGTTTTATTTACTAGGACCAGATGGTGGAGGCATGCATTTTATGTGGACACCGGCAACCTTTGGAACCTTTTGGAAAAATTTTCCGGTGAGTAGTTTGCTGTAAGAAAGTTTACAGCTTTACTACAGCTGAAACCTATCCTAAAACTCTCTTCTTCCCCTTGGCAGAAGCGTGGCTTCTCTGTGCTCCTTCTGCTGCCAACTTGTTCCTGTTTTAATTATGTTTTATTGCCTAGAGCGAAGAGCTCGTGTAGACGACATCGCGACGTCTTGAGTTGCTGTTGTCGCAGTTTTGCTATATCATCAGCCATGTTCACTTGTTGCTGTATGGTAAGGAGTTACGATTATGTGAGGAGTAAGGCGCATTCGAGTAAGTAGTTAATCTGTCGCGGTTGTCAAACTTGTTTCGCCTGAATTTTGAAATTAACTCAGACTAGAGTAAATTGGCTAACCTGCATCTCTTATTTCCTTTGAAGAAGTTGTAGTTTCTATAGCATTTTTAGCTCGATTGTTGAAATATTTTTTCTTTTGGTGTTGTTTTTCCACTGGTTATTCCATTCATTGTGTATAGTGTTGTTCACTAATTGTCGGAAGTTTTTGGTGATCTTATGTTTACTATCGAAATGTGTTAGGTAATAGGTTGCATGCCAATTTTCCTTTTCCGGTTAATTCGGTGAGACTTCTTGTATCAAGGTGGAAGTCGCAGATTGAGAATTTACCCTTGGCTTCTATTAATATAACTTATATAATTAAACTTTGAGGGAGGGTCGGGTGGTCTCAGTTGGAAATGTAAATGCGTCTTTTCGACTTTTGAGTTGAAAAGAGGCTTTTCCCTTCTCGGCAAATATTTTAAACTTTAGACACACTATAGTATACATGCTGAGGGATTGTATATCAAGTTTGAGATCTAAATAATCAGCGAGTAGATCTGAAATTAGATGTACAATTTCTCAGCATGCATTGCATTGTGTGTCAACATTCTGTTAAACTCTAAGCGAGGGTCAGGAGGTCTTAGTTGGAAATGCACATGCGTCTTTTCGACTTTTGAGTCCAAAAGATGCGTTTTCATTCGCTACAAATATTTCAAATTATACACACACTATATTATACATGCTGAGGGATTGTATATCAAGTTTAAGATCTAAATAATCACCAAGTGTGCAGTTATTGCCTTTTCTGTGTGTTTTTCAGGAAATTTTCAAGAAAAATGTTGTTTCCCCAACACTGGCTGATGGAAAAAGTCTGAAATTAAATATACAATCCCTCAGCATGTATTCCATTGTGTGAGGAAAATTTGGTAAACTCTAAGTGAGAGTCAGGTGGTCTTAGTTGAAAATGTACATTCGTCTTTTCGACTTGAGTCCAAAAGAGGCGTTTTCATTCTCTCAAAATATTTTAAACTTTACACACACTATGCAATACATGCTGAGGGACTGTTTATCGAGTTTCAGATCTAAATAATCAGAAAGGGTGGAGATATTGCAATTTTTTGTGCCCTTTTCAAGAAATTTTCAAGAAAAAAGTTATGTCCTCCATACTGGCTAATTGAGTAGATCTGAAATTAGATGTACAATTTCTCAGCATGCATTGCATTGTGTGTGAACATTCTGTTAAACTCTAAGCAGGGGTCAGGAGGTCTTAGTTGGAAATGCACATGCGTCTTTTCGACTTTTGAGTCCAAAAGAGGCGTTTCCACCCGCTAAAAATATTTCAAATTATACACACACTATGTTATACATGCTGAGGGATTGTATATCAAGTTTAAGATCTAAATAATCACCAAGTGTGCAGTTATTGCCTTTTTTGTGGGTTTTACAGGAAATTTTCAAGAAAAATGTTATTCCCCCAACACTGGCTGATAGAAAAAGTATGAAATTAAATATACAATTCCTCAGCATGTATTACATTGTGTAAGGAAATGTTGGTAAACTTTGAGGGAGGGTCAGGTGGTCTCAGTTGCAGTGCTATTCCGCGCGGACAGTGTGTCGATAGCGTAGATCCCTGTATATTTTTATTACCATAACCTAACTATAAATTACCATCTGAGCTACGCCAGACTCAGCAATTTACTCCGACGTCCTCTTAAATCGTTAATCGGCAGAAACTTTCTGCACAAAATGGCTTGACTTGCTATTTACAAAAAATGTCACGCACACAGATTTCGTTGAATTCCGGCAAAAGAATATTGTTAAAGCGTCTAGAAATTGTTAATTATGATAAAATTTATTGATTACGTCCACCTTGATTTGGGAATGGGTTGTTAGCCAAAAGAGCGGCTATAAAAAACACTTCACAGACTCTTTACAAAAAATGTCGCGCGCGCAGACTTCCGCCGAATATTAAGAAATTAAATGTTTTCGAATATTATAAATTGGTATTTACAATTTAGTTACAGGCGATATCGCTTACTAGGTTCTATTTAATGATAAAATCGACCATCGGCAGAAACTTTCTGCAAAAAACCCTTCACAGGCTCTACAAAAAATGTCGCGTGCTCGTATTTTCGCCAAATATTGCGAAATTATATGGTTTCAACTATTATAAATTCGTAATTATTACTTAGTTAATTGCAAATTTGGTTATTAGTTTCTATTATATCTTTATTTCGTCCATGGGCAGAAACTTTCTATACAAAAAGGCTTCACATGCTCTTTACAAAAAATGTCGCGCACATGGATTTCGGAGAAATCGGGTAGAAGAATATTGTTAAAACGTCTAGAATTGGCTTATTCTGTTGCAATTTATTGATTACGTCCATCTTGATTTGGAAATGGGTTGTTAGTCAAAAGTGCCGCTATCTAAACCCCCTCACAGGCTCTTTACAAATATGTCACGCGCATGTATTTTAACCAAGTATTGCGAAATCAAATGGTTTCAACTATTATAAATTGGTAATTATTAGTTAAATTCAAATTAAGTTATTCGTTTGTATATAATCTTTAAATCGTTCATCGACAGAAACTTTCTGCACAAAATGGCTTTACATGCTCTTTACAAAAAATGTCGCCCACATAGATTTCGTTGAAATCCGGCAAAAGAATATTGTTAAAGCGTCTAGAAATTGTTAATTATGATTAAATTTATTGATTACGTCCATGTTGATTAGGAAATGGGTTGGGAGGCAAAAGTGCCGCCATCAAAACCCCTTCACAGACTCTTTACAAAAAATGTCGCGCGCTCGTATTTCCGCCAAATATTGCGAAACTACATGTTTCAACTATTATAAATTTGTAATAATTAGTTAGTCAAATGCATATTTTGTTATTAGTTTATATTATATCTTTATGTCGTCCGTGGGCAGAAGCTTTCTACAGAAAAAGGCTTCACATAGTCTTTACAAAATATGTCGCGCAAACGGATTTCGTTCAAATTATGATAAAATTCATTGATTACGCCCATCTTGATCTGGAAATGGGTTGGGAGCACAAAGTGCCGCCATCAAAAATGCTTCGCAGGCTCTTTACAAAAAATGTCGAGCGCTGGTATTTCCGCCAAATATTGCGAAATTACATGTTTCAACTATTATAAATTTGTAATAATTAGTTAGTCAAATGCATATTTTGTTATTAGTTTATATTATATCTTTATGTCGTCCATGGGCAGAAGCTTTCTACAGAAAACGGCTTCACATGCTCTTTACAAAATATGTTGCGTACACGTATTTCGTTGAAATCCGGTAAAAGAATTGTTAAAACGTCTAGAAATTGTTAATTATGAGGCAATTGATTCATTACGTCCACCTTGATTTGGAAATAGGTTGTTAGTCAAAAGTGCCGCTGTCCAAATCCCTGCACAGGCTCTTTCCAAATATATCGCGCGCACGCATTTTAACCAAGTATTGCGAAATTTCATTGTTTCAACTATCACAAATTGGTAATTATTAGTTAAATTCAAATGAAGTTATTTGTTTGTATATAATCTTTAAATCATTCATCGGCAGAAACTTTCTGTACAAAATGGCTTCACATGCTCTTTACAAAAAATGTCGCGCAAACAGATTTCGTTGGAATCCGGCAAAAGAAGATTGTTAAAGCGTCTAGAAATTGTTAATTATGATAAAATTTATTGATTACGTTCATCTTGATTTGGGAATGGGTTAGCCAAAAGTGCGGCTATAAAAAACCCTTTACAGACTCTTTACAAAAAATGTCGCGCGCGCGGACTTCCGCCGAATATTAAGAAATTAAATGTTTTCAACTATTATAAATTGGTATTTACAATTTAGTTACATGCGAATTCGCTTACTAGGTTATATTTAATGTTAAAATCGTCTATCGGCAAAAACTTCCTGCACAAAACCCCTTCACAGGCTCTTTACAAAAAGTGGCGTGTGCTCGTATTTTCGCCAAATATTGCTCAATTACATGGTTTCAACTATTATAAATTGGTAATTATTAGTTAAGCTCAAATTAACTTATTCGTTTGTATATAATCTTTAAATCGTTCATCGGCAGAAACTTTTTACACAAAAAGGCTTCACATGCTCTTTACAAAAAATGTCGCGCACACGGATTTCGTGGAAATCCGGCAAAAAAATATTGTTAAAGCGTCTAGAAATTGTTAATTATGATAAAATTTATGGATTACGTCCACCTTGATTTGGGAATGGGTTGTTAGCGAAAAGAGCGGCTATAAAAAATACTTCACAGATCCTTTTAAAAAAATGTCGGGCGCGCGGACTTCCGCCGAATATTAAGAAATTAAATGTTTTCAACTATTATAAATTGGTATTTACAATTTAGTTACATGCGAATTCGCTTACTAGGTTATATTTAATGATAAAATAGTCCATCGGCAGAAACTTTCTGCACAAAAACCCTTCACAGGCTCTTTACAAAAAATGTCGCGCGCTCGTATTTCCGCCAAATATTGCGAAACTACATGGTTTCAACTATTATAAATTTGTAATAATTAGTGAGTCAAATGCATATTTGGTTTTTAGTTTATATTATATCTTTATATCGTCCATGGGCAGAAACTTTCTACACCAAAAGTCTTCACATGCTCTTTACAAAATATGTCGCGCACACGGATTTCGTTGAAATTATGATAAAATTCATTGATTACGCACATCTTGATCTGGAAGTGGGTTGGGAGCACAAAGTGCCGCCATCAAAAACGCTTCGCAGACTCTTTGCATAAAATGTCGCGCGCTGGTATTCCCGCCAAATATAGCGAAATTACATGGTTTCAACTATTATAAATTTGTAATAATTAGTTAGTCAATTGCAAATTTTGTTATTAGTTTATATTATATCTTTATATCGTCCATGGGCAGAAACTTTCTACACAAAAAGGCTTCACATGCTCTTTACAAAAAATGTCGCGCACACGGATTTCGTGGAAATGCGTCAGAAGAATATTCTTTAAACGTCTAGAAATTGTCTATTATGATAAAATTCATTAATTACGTCCATCTTGATTTGGGAATAGGTTGTTAGCCAAAAGTACGGCTATCAAAAACCCTTCACAGATTCTTTACAAAAAATGGCGCGCGCTCGGACTTCCGCGGAAATTAAGAAATCAAATGGTTTCTACTATTATAAATTGGTAATTACAATTTAGTTACATGTGAATTCGCTCACTAGGTTATATTTAATGTTAAAATCGTCCATCGGCAGAAACTTTCTGCACAAAAAGTCTTCACAGGCTCCTACAAAATATGTCCTGTACACGGATTTCGAAGAAATTCATGAATTTTTTTACTTTCTTATATTTAGATTACTTTTAATATAGTTTCAGATTAAGTTTGTTAAGTACGGCTTTATGATCCGAGTATTGCGTGGTCATTTTCCCATTATTGTGCGAAAAGTTTTATTTCATATACACATTGGCATTCGCAAAATGTCACATTCCTGCAAGCTGATCGAGCGTGTCAAAAAGTAGCTGAGCGTGCGGGAATGTTTTCACGCTCGCACACTTGGGTACTTTCTGCCTACTATTATTGAAATATTAATGAAATCAAAAAAGTAATAATAAAATATTATTAATGCATACTTTTTCATGTTATTCATGTACATATGCAATAAAATGTAGTAGTTATAGCTTTGCTTGATTTTATTTAATACTGCTGATTATTTATTTTTCAAATTACAATTTAAATAAGTTTTAATAACCTTGTACGATAAGGTAAAATAATGCATGATGTATATAGCTGTGGTGAATATTTAGGCTTATATGTGTATTATTTTGGTATACGTAATTAGGTAGTTAGAACTTGTGTTGTCCTTAATATCATTTAGTACTTCAAAGTACTAGGAAAACATTGAAAAAAATTTAAAAAAAAAAAAAAAAAAACGAAAAAGAAAACGAAAATTTAAAAGGAAAAGATAATGAAATGAATAAAGAAACGAAAAAGAAAAGAAAATTAAAAAGAGGAGAGAAAATAAAATCAGAAAAAGAAACAAATAATGACGTTATACTCGAGTGTTGATTATTGAAAATCACCTCAGAGCTAAATATAAACATCAATTTAACAAGAAAATAACATTGTACATGCATCTAGATATTTCGATGCATATCATTGTTTTATGAACAAGTATAGTACATGACTACAACTTGCAATCTGAGTATCCTTTGACAAATTTGCATCTTCTATTTTTGTAATGAATGATATTACTAATAATAATAATTAGTAACATTTATCGTTCTATAATCAAATATTATTTTTATCATATTGCATGTTATCGTAAAATACTGCAGTAATCGATAATTTATTTATAAATTTGCAATCATAGATCGTTTTCATAATGTTACATGGTATTTATATAAGTATTTTTGATTTATCGATCTATAATGAAATACTATGTTTACGATATTGCATGTTATCGTAAAATACTGCCAAAATTGATAATTTCTTTATAAATTTGCAATCATAGATCGTTTTCATAATGTAGCATGGTATCTATATAAGTATTTTTTATTTATTGTTCTATAATCAAATATTATTTTTATGTTCTGGCATGTTACCGTAAAATACTGCAGTAATAGATAATTTCTTTATAAATTTGCAATCATAGATCGTTTTTATAATTTTGCATGGTATTTATATATGTATTTTTTATTTATCGATCTGCAATCAAATACTATGTTTGTGGTATTGCATGTTATCGTAAAATACTGCAGAAATTGATAATTTCTTTATCAATTTATAACCTCCGATCATTTTCATAATTTTGCATGGTAATTTATAAGAGTATTTTTCATTTATCGATCCACAATCAAATGAAATTGTTACAGCCCTTAATAATTTCTTTATCATTTATCATAAAAATAAAGTATAACGTCTTATTCTCGCAAAATTTACTTATAAGAATTGTTGTTTGAAAAAAATGTATAAACTTGATATGAATATTTTCATAATTTTTTATGAAAAAACTTTATTGCTTCTATTATGCACTCAGAGAACAACATCTTCTGTTTAAATTCGAAACTACAATATTGTAACTGTTACATATTATATTTTAATAAGGAAGAGTTTAAACGGAAAATCTCAGATTGTAACTATTACAATGTCTATATTTACAGCAATACATTGAAATTGTTTAAAAGAACTCGGTGACTTAACTATTACAATGCTTATATACCGAAATATTGAAATATACGCATGTTAATAGTTACGAATGTTACGAGGCCATATTATTAAAAAAATGCTCTCAGTGCACGCCATCTGTGAGTGTTCTTGGAACTAAAAGTTCTACGCATAGATTAAGTATAGCTTCAGCGCCATCTACTGTTTAATATACAGTAGTTGGCACCCACCTACATTATCGACTGAACCCAACACAATTTTTGTTGAGTATCACATGGCCTTAACAAAAACGTAAAACCTGAAAAATGAAAAAAATGAGTTTTGTATGTCCAACGATTATGGGAGTAAAATTGTCGTAATCTCATCAAATTCCTTGTGGAGGTAGATTTTGGATAGCTCTCAGTCGAGTTCTTTGGGTAAAATAATTGGTCCATAAATTTCAGAGATATTTGAGGTTAAAATATTTTTAACTTTTTTTGAAATCGTAATTTTTCGAGAACGGCTCGATGAAGCAGCTTACTATTACTTTTTGATATTCAACATTTTCCTATTTTACAAAATCATTTTCTTTGTCGCCGGATAACTACAGAAAAATTCTTTTAATTTCTTTAAAATTTGGCGGAGATGTAGAGTGTATATCATTTATTATATGTGTTCTTAAGGTTAAAGAATTTGTTTACGAATTTCAGAGATATTCGAGGTTAAAACTGATTTAGCCCTCTTTTCATATCGTAATTTTTCGGGTATATGCTAGAAAATGGAAATGACGCGTGCTACGCGTGCTACGCGTGCGTGTTGTTCACTTGCTTTTGTTTTTTATTGAGGTTAATTTACAGCGCGCTTCACCGATACATGAAATTAGATAGATACGATGGCGAATTAGATGCCGAGAAATACGTTTAACAATACTTTTGACTGCACTTCGATATTAATCGCGTTTTCTCTTTTATAAATTTCATCAAAAAGCATTATCTATTATACAGAATATTAAAATACAATGATTTGGAGGTAATAGGAATGTAGGAAAGGGGTTCTTATAGATGTTGGCATGTGTGTTAGTTACACTTCAGGTAGGTAGGTTATTTTGTATTTTGGAATAACGATTTCTAAGAGAGTATTTAATATGTTGGCTTAAAATTTCAACCACTTATTACACTTGGCCGGGGCAATATTGGATTAAAATTTCAAGTGATTATCTTTTATTAGCGATAGCTACTAATATCTTTGAATAAAAAAGAAAAGTTTTATTATTGAAATTCATTAATAATTTTTTTTTGTCGTTGCATACCCTAGTGGAAAAAATCCGGGGTTTTAAACTATGCCAAACATGTACCTTTCTATTCTAAAAGTGTTCCAAACTGTTTGAAATCTGTATCTAAGCTGTACATAAATAACAGATTTCGGACATTTGGAACCCTTTTGGCACACTTAAGGACACAGTCTGGAACATTTATGACTGTTTTAGACTCAAAAATTTCTAATAAGGTCAAATCGATTATATATTATTTTTACTCGGAATACTTTTGGTAGTAAGCAGAACACTTTTGGGATACTTTTGAGAATGATTCACATACTTTTTGAATAAATTGGAACACTTTTTAATTCTCTTCTGTAACAAATATAAAAATTTTTCGTATTTTTTAAAACAATTTCGAACACTTTTTGGAACTATTTGGAACATTTTTTATCTATAATGGATTAAAAGAAAAAGTTGTCCGTGCTTTTGGAATATTTAGGAACACTTTCTGAATACTTCTGGGGCATTTAGGAACATAAGGAATTTAAAATTTAAAAATGTTTTTAAAATATTTAAGAAATGTTAATAAAAATGGTTTAAACAAATTTAATAAATTTTCGAAAAATGTTCTAAGAATGATCAATGGTGTTTAAAAAATGTTCCAATGATGTTTAAAAGTGTTCCAAAAAGACGTAATAACTACAAATTTAGGTGAAAAATGTATCCATAGTTTGGAACATATTTTATGTATCAAGAAACATTTTGTTTTACTTGACTAAAAATGGGCCCTGTAAATGAAAATTTTAAAAAATGTTCCAAACTGTTCCAAAAGTGTGCCGGGTCATATAAAAAGTATTCCACTAAAATATGAAAAATTAATTCAGTCTATTTTCTAAGAAATGTTTCGAAGTGGTTATTAAGTGTATCATATCGTGGTAATAAGTGTTCCAAATTGTTCCAATAGTGTTCGAAATGTCCGAAATCTGTCTTTTAAAAACACCATGGGAACACTTTCTATATATCATGGAACACTTTTGGCACATTTTTTCGCTCGAATACATTTCCACTAGGGTAACTAGAGAAAAATTTACTTAATCGTTTTGAAATTCCGTGCAGGGGTAGATTTTGTATACGAATCGAGTGCTTTCTTTGGGCAAAAGGATTTATCCATAAATTTCAGAGAAATTTGAGATTAAAATTTTTTAAACTTTTTTATAAAATATTTTCTTTTTTTAAATAGAGTTTTAACATTGAATTTAAAATAGTCTCACCCTACAAAATAAAGTATTAAATTTTAAATATTGGATTTAAAAATTAATTAAAGGAATCAGTAAATTATGTTGGAGGAAGCTACGTGCCAATGAATTGGCAGCAGTTTTTTTTTTGGCTCTGAGCTCTGGGTTTGGATATCGGTCGGAAGTAGGCATATTTTTTGAAAGGTCTCGAAATTTCCTATCTACCCATATTTTTTTCGGCTCAATCGGATATTATTAAGTCGGTTAAAAAAAATAAAGAAAAATATGGAAAAATCGAAAATAATTTTTTTTGGCTCTGGGCTCTGGGGGTTTGGATATCGATCGGAAGTAGGCCTATTTTTTGAAAGGTCTTGAAATTTCCTATCTATCCATATTTTTTTGGCCCTATCGGATATTATTAAGTCGGTTAAAAAAAAATAAAGAAAAATATGGAAAAATCGAAAATAATTTTTTTTGGCTCTGAGCTCTGGGTTTGGATATCGGCCGGAGGTAGGCCCATTTTCTGAAAGGTCTTGCAATTTTCTATCTATCCATATATTTTTTTGCCAGATCGGATATAGTCGGTTAAAAAAATAAAGAAAAATATGGAAAAATCGAAAATAATTTTTTTTGGCTCTGGGCTCTGGGTTTGGATATCGGCCGGAAGTAGGCCCATTTTCTGAAAGGTCTTGAAATTTCCTATCTATCCATATTTTTTTGGCCCTATCGGATATTATTAAATCGGTTAAAAAAAAAATAAAGAAAAATATGGAAAAATCGAAAATAATTTTTTTTGGCTCTGGGCTCTGGGTTTCGATATCGGCCGGAGGTAGGCCCATTTTCTGAAAGGTCTTGCAATTTTCTATCTATCCATATATTTTTTTGCCAGATCGGATATAGTCGGTTAAAAAAATAAAGAAAAATATGGAAAAATCGAAAATAATTTTTTTTGGCTCTGGGCTCTGGGGTTTGGATATCGGTCGGAAGTAGGCATATTTTTTGAAAGGTCTCGACATTTCCTATCTACCCATATTCTTTTCGGCTCAATAGGATATTATTAAGTCGGTTAAAAAAAATAAAGAATAATATGGAAAAATCGAAAATAATTTTTTTTGGCTCTGGGCTTTGGGTTTGGATATGGACCGGAAGTAGGCCCTTTTTCTGAAAGGTTTGCAATTTTCTATCTACCCATATATTTTTTTGCCAGATCGGATATAGTCGGTTAAAAAAATAAAGAAAAATATGGAAAAATCGAAATTAATTTTTTTGGCTCTGGGTTTGGATATCGGTCGTAAGTAGGCCCATTTTCTGAAAGGTCTTGACATTTTCTATCTACCCATATTTTTGTCGGCCCGATCGGATAATATTAAGTTGATTAAAAAAAAATAAAGGAAAATCTGGAAAAATCGAAAATATTTTTTTACGGCGTTGGGTTTGAATATCCGTTGGAAGTAGTCACATTTTCTTAAAAGTCTTGAAATTAGCTATCAATCCATATTTTTGATATTATCCAAACACTATTGCTTTATCAACTAAGGAATACACTATACACCTTTTATGTGATAAAAGATAACCTGTAATATAATTTTCTTGATCATTATGAATAATTGTATTTATGGAAAATCAGATATGCAGAAAGAATGAAATTTTAAATTAAAATGTACTGTAATTTATCAATTCTCTTTGAGAAAGCATTCTGCTGAAGCAGTTAGCAGCGGTTTTTTTATCTTATCAAAGACAAAAATTAGGTATTTAGTTTATTTAATAATATATCTTATGTGCTTATCCCATTCCATATTGTAGTCAAAATGCAGCCCTAAGTATTTACAACTTTCTACTCTTTTCATTAATTGCGTTCCTATGTCGATGTTTAGTGTGCTAGGCACACTATATCACTATATATCACAGTAGTTTTCGAGAGTTATATAAATCGTTTTCTCTACATTTAGCGACAGTTTATTTTGTGCAAGCCATTAGGAAACATGATTAAGATAAGCACATATTTTTTCCTGAGCCGAGGACCACGTGTTGTCACGTAATATGATGACCGTGTCATCGGCATAGGACAAGATTGTGTTATTTTGCATACCTCCCAGTAAGTCATTGATATAAAGTATAAAAAGAAATGGTCCTAATATAGTTCCTTGAGAAACACACGTAGTAATTTCTTTATATTCACTTTTACAGTCTTGAATTTTAACTTTTTGACGCCTATCTGTGAGATATCTAGTCATCAGTTTCAACAGAGATGAATAGATTGCCAGCGCCCCGGAAAAAAGTGAGGCAGACTTCTGCACGCGGCGCGCTGCTGCCTCTCGCGGCCAAAGTAGCGAAGCATGTCCACAATTTCGTGATTGGTCGTTGAGACGTGTACACGCGGCGCGGGGCGGGGCAAGCGGGAGACGACGGCTCGGCGGCTCAGTGCGCGTGCACTGGTCATGTGTATACACGAGCGACCCAGCGGCGCGCCCCGCGCTCGCCGTCTGTTTACTTCTCCCGCAACAATCCGACTTCGGCCGAGCGGCCTGACAACCGCCGCTCGGTCGTGCATTTGTATATTGTATGCACGCAAATTAATGAAATTATAAACTTTAAACTGTAAAACTCAAATTCTAATTCACAACCTAAGCCCGAAGGGGAGAAGATGAACATAAACGATTTCAGTGTTAGACATTGACATCGTAGCGGTAGCCATGGTGGCTAAGGCGTGCAGCTAGTTTTGCCGTAATCTTTTGGATCCACGTTCAATCCCGACTCAATATATTTTTTTTTTCTCGTGCATAATTTTTTTCATTACATTATTGTAACACAACATACAGAATTTTCACCTTTTTATCATTTAATTATCATTCTCTAGTAGAATTGATGTTTTAATTTATATTTTAAAGAAAATTTTATATTCTGAATAAATTAATTCACCAAGAGTAAACTCATTAAAAATATCGTTATATTTATTTTTTGCAATAATATCCCTACCAATTTATATGTAAAATGTAATCAATCACGGTGAAGATAAACTTTTTTAAGGATTAAGCAGGATAAAAAAGTATCGTTGACCAATCAAGTTCAATTTCACAAATACATATTATATTCTCATTCCCATTCTCTAATCCCTATAAAACATACGTTATTTGTTCTAAAAGTAAGTTTTTATTAATATTATTTATTAGTGGTAATCAACAAGTAAGCATATAATATAAAAAGCAGTTTTAGCCGGCCGAAAATGCATAAAAGCTATTCTCAAAAAATGTGCTTGTGCTTCAAATTGTTTTATTTAAGCCACAAAGATAATCCTGCATAAGATTTGCATTCACATTTGGGACTTAATGAAAACACCATTTTCCTTTGAATTATAATCAATAATAGTGTATAACATAAAAAAATGGTATTATATTATACACATTTTTTACTCTAGTAGAGTTGAAATTTAATAATTTGAAAAAATCATATTTTATTCAATATAACAACTCTTCTGTAAAATAAATAATTATGTACATGTTTTTACAGCGATTTCGTCATTTACTCGGTTTTCCATACTCTATTTTTTAATCTATTTAAAATATAAGTAATCGCCAAGACTTCTGACTTTTCCATATAAATTCTTCAAAATATTTAAATGTAAAAAGTTATTAAATGGCGTTAATCATATAAGAGAAGGCAAACTTTTTAACATTCTTTCGAAAAATCTCTTATATTGACATTTTCGTACTTCTCAAAATGGTTGCAAACAATTTAGAAAATTCCGATAATCTCTTAAATAATATCGTGCGAACAATTCAATATTTTTTGAAGCTGCGTTTCTTATTTTCAAAGCGATATTTTAGTAGAGAAATAATCAATCCAGCTGCATTGAAAGCTAATGAATAATATTAGTTGAAATTTCAATTAATTACTCAGTTTAATTTAAAATTAAAATTTCAATCGTTATTTAAACCCCAGTTTAATTAATAACTAAAAATGCAATCGTTAACTATACCTGCGTTCAATTCAGAATTAAAATTTCAATCATTAATTAAACGAGCGTCTAATTAAGAATTAAAGTTTGAATCGTTTATTAAACCAGTATTTAATTAAGTTTCTTCGGACCTGATTCTGCAGTAAAAGCGTAGTCCTAAATTCAATTATTTAAGATACGAAAACGGTGAAACAAATCTCTAAAAGTAGACAGTAAAAGCTAAAATTTAAGCCCTGATTCGTTACAAAATTTTGATTTTTCAGGAAGTTACAATCAATCAAAGATAACGTAAGAAACTATTTAAAATGTATGTTTAGTTTAACTGATTAAATGGATTGCATTTTTAGCTTTTTTTTTACTCGACGATCGTGACACATAGACGTAAATTCGTGTTTTCGGCCGTGATTCTTTACAAGGACTTTACAATTACTGCTCGGGGATATCGCATTCGACTTCAAAATCCATTAAACGATTAAAATGAATTCTTAATTAAACGCTGCCTTAATTAACGATTGAAATTTTAATTATTAATTAACCGATATGAACTTAATTAACGGCTTATTAACAATTGAAATTTTTATTATTAATTAAACCCGGGGTTTTATTAATGATTGAAATTTCAATTTTGAATTACTAATGGTATAATTTACAACCCCGGGCATTATATTATCTCGATCAGAATATTAGATTAGTCCAATTACATTTTTCTTTTTTATTTCTGCTTTAAAGTATTTGGCTATCTTTAGTTGCTCTGTTTATCTATCTTTTCACAAATCAGATTTTAAATGTAAAAAGATTTTTATATAAAATAAATGATAAATTTCATTAACATTTTACATTGAGCAGAATGATTTTAAAAATAATTCATTGGTTGTTTGGCCAAAGGAACTTATTGTATTGCATTTATCAATTACAATAAGTCCATTTGTTTTCGGGGGGCACCAACGGGAAGGCAACCAATACCACCCCCCATCTGAAAATAAAATTATCTGAAAACGATAATACCTTATTAGCTACAGGAATGCTAAATTATTTTTTATTTTCTTATAATATTCTATTTTACCTTGATAATATTATTTTCTAATCAATTTTATATTATAATATACCTGAAAAGTATCCTGAAAAGGATAACAATTATATTATTTACAAACTTTATACATTATAATTACAAAACAATACGGAAAATTGAGTCGCAAAATATTAATAATTTAGAACAGGATCAACGTATTTACATCAGAACATACGAGGGTCATTTGATAAGTACCTAGCCTACAAATGAAAACACCAAAATTTTACAAAAAATAAAATTTATTTTTCAATGTAGTCTCCTTTTAGTTGAATACACTTGGTCCAGCGGTGTTCCAATTTTTTTAACCCCGTTGAAAAAAATGTTTTCTCTTGGTTTGCAAAATAGGCCTCCGTGGCGGCGATTATTTCGTTATTGGAGTGGAATCTCTTCCCGGCGAGCGAATTTTTTAGGTTCGGAAACAAAAAAAAGTCGCACGGAGCCAAATCTGGAGAATACGGTGGATGGGGCAGCAGTTCGTAGCGTAATTCAACCAATTTAGCCGTGGCGAGTGCAGAAGTGTGAGCCGGTGCATTATCGTGGTGGAAAAGCACTTTCTTTTTAGACAAATGGGGCCGTTTTTCTTCTAACACGGCGTCAAATCGGCTCAATAGTTCGGCGTAGTACTGTCCTGTGACCGTTTTGCCCTTCTCCAGATAGTCAATAAAAATCACACCTTGAGAATCCCAGAAAACAGTGGCCATCACCTTTCCGGCCGACGGGACCGTCTTCGCCTTCTTCGGAGCAGGTTCACCGGGTGAGGTCCACTGTTTTGACTGCTCCTTGGTCTCTGGAGTGTAGTAGTGAATCCATGTTTCATCGACGGTCACGTAACGACGCAAAAACTCTTTTGGATTGCGATTAAACAGCTCCAAACACTGCTCTGAACTGGTCACACGGATGCGCTTGTTGTCTGCAGTCAGCAAACGCGGCACCCACCTTGCTGACAGCTTCCTCATGCCTAAAATCTCATGTAGGATATGCCGCACGCGTTCTTCTGAGATGCCTACTATCGCAGCTATCTCGTGCACCTTTAATCGGCGGTCTGACAAAACGATATCGTGTATTTTTGTCACGTTTTCCTTCGTAGTGGCTGTTTTCGGAGCACCTGGGCGTGGATCATCAAAAACCGACGTACGACCACGTTGAAACTCGTTATACCAAAATTTAACGGTCGCCATCGAAGGAGAAGCATCCCCATACACTGCATCCAAGCGTTCTTTAATTTCACTGCGCGATTTCCCTTCCAAAAACAAGAATCGAATCACCGACCGATATTGTTCTTTCTCCATTTTTTCAAAAATCAACGGACACATTTGCTTTCACACGCTCTCAAAAATAAACTACAACTCCGATCCGGCTGAAATTTCATTTGTAACCGTTTACAGGAAGATACTGCACTGTAGTGTATTTCTGGTGCGATAGTGGCACCATCTGGCGGTGAGGCTAGGTACTTGTCAAATGACCCTCATATATTACAATGTTATTATTATTATTATTAAAAAACGGGAACTCAGTTACTATCATTAGAAAAAGCACGCTCTAGATTTAATAATTAAAAAATTCACGTAAAATATTTTTTAAGCAAGTGAAGTTATAAGTTTTAGCAATTTTTTTCCAATAATTTACAAAAAAATGTTACTACCAAATTTATACATTTTGAACAATCTTCAGCTTTCTACATTTTGTCGCAATCGGTCTTTTAGACGCAGTTTTCCTATTATTGTTACGTTCCCTAGTTTTCGCATAAATTTTAACTAACAAAAGAAATTTAAGCATTTGTACTCTGTGCTCATAACAGACATTCTCTTGATCAAACGTTTACTTTAACAATTTTAACAGGAGATTCGTAATTCAGAAACGACAGGTCATCATCTTTTTCAGAAAAAGAAAAAATTTCTTTACCCGAGGGGTAAGTTACAGGTGGCAATGACCTTTTTAACACACCTACAAAATCAATTTCTTTTTCCGGTTGGGACTTTTCTGTCGTTTCAGTAACAATGTCTTGTGCTACCTGTTGTTTTAGTTGTTCTAGTTGTTGATCTTGTTGTTGTTGTTGGTCTTGTTGTTCTGGTTGCTGTTGTTGCTGTCCTTGTTGTTGTTGTTGTTCTTGATGTGGTTGTTGCCTTTGTTGTTCTGGTTGTTGTTGATGTTCGGCTTCTTCTTCACACATCTGCACCTGGGCTTGCGCAGGCAGTTCATTGTCAGCATTTTCAAGCCCTTCCCAATGAAGGGGAACTGTGCCACGCTTTAAACTCGTCGGCCCTAGCACGTCATCCTCGCTGAAGTGGAGGCGACAAAGCCCTGCACGCCTAAGTGAAGCTGGCGTCCAATTCAAAAGTACTTGGTTTCCTGCGAAAATTTAAAATTGATTTAGAGTTTCGTATTATTTTTTTTAGTTATTCAACTAATATTAGCAGTAATTTGTTATTTATCTTGAAGTAAATTATTTTATTCGACTATTAATAGCATTTATGGTTATTTTACTACAGCAACTTTGTGGCAAAAAGAAAAAAAGTTCCATAAAAGACATGGTGGCTTTCAATTCAATTAAAATCGAATTAAAACGCTATTTTTAAATAATGTCTCCACATCGTAACGTGAATATAATTTCATTTAATATATTCAGAAAATTATAAGATTCTATCTTTTCGAAGCTAATTTTATTTCTATAATTTTGTTACAATTAATAAATAAATTTTTCATTTTTTGAGACTTCGAAATTAACCTTAAACTTATATTAATGATGCACTCGACGCAGGATTCAATTTTCGACATTTAAAAAATAAAAATTTTTTTTAGCTATTTTCGTAGTTCTTATGGAAAATCACTCTTTCAATAATAGGTTAAAATAAAAAACAAATAATATCAGGATAACATTTTTTGGTTTATGTATAATATATAAATTTGTAATTTATCAAAATTATTATTTTTTATGTTGGTTGGTTTCGGAGAAAACAATATTTTATAAAAAAAATACATTTTTCGTGCTTAACAGTACGGAGAATAAAATGAATTGATTTGCTTTCAAATGGATTTATATTAATGGAGTTTGTAATGTATTTGTTATACATTCATTTATAAGCTTAAAAAAAAGGAAAAATTGACGAAATGTTCTAATAAAATGATAACAGAAAAATTTATATTCTTTTATTAATAGTTTATTTTTATCAAATATATTGTAAAAATGAACTTTCTTCTATTCTTAGAAAAATATAAGTATATAAAGTTACATTAACATTTTTGACACTTCATTATATCATTTTATTTAATTTTATCAATTTCTGGGAACAAGATATATCTATTTATTTCAAATTTTTATTATTTTTTAAACCATTTATTAAAAACCTTTATTGATTTTTAAAATTATTTATTTATAACCTTCATTATTATTTTGTCTTGATAAACCAATAAGAAAACCGTTCTTCAATTATATCTTGATTCCGTATAGCTCTTTAAATATTTTTTGAAATAACAAAAAATAATAAGAAATTAAATAAGAAAGGACCCCGCACACAATGTATGGAAAATAATCATTCGGTCAAATTGGATCAAACTTGGAGAAAAGATAGATCTTGAGGTCCTGAACAAAAGTTCTCATGGGCAAAACCCCCCAAAATTTGACGGAATGATTTTTTCCCATACATTGTGTGCGGGGTCCTTTAATATAATTCTGTTATTATAAAAGTTTTAATTAAAAAGATGTAATTAATATAATGTATTAATAATTTCAGTTTCATAAAGGTTAATACCACCAATTTAACGTATAGGAAATAATTTTAAAATTTTGTTAATAAAACCATAACTAAAAGTATTTTTTAAATGTAGTATGATTTTTAATTTGGGATAAAAATGAGAAAATAAAAATTTATTTATGTAGGAATATTTGAATGGCGATGTATACATATCATCGGTTGGGAGGAACAAGGTATCAGCTCGAGCAAGCGCTTAAAAAGGATCCTACTCGGGTGAGCGCGTGAAAACGTATCAAGTCGGGCGTTCGTGTAAAAAGGTACAAACTCCTTTGAGCGCGTAAAAAGGTATCAACTCGCGCGGTCGGCTTTTGAATGTTTAGCAAGCTATTGAAGAAGCAAAAAAAAAAATACAAAAAAGCAATTAAAATTAATGAGAAGAAGTTTAATTTTGAATGTAATATATGAAAATGATAAACATGTAAAGTATTACGTGGATTTGGGAAAAAATCGCTCATTTTTTGTCATTCTTTGCACTTTCAAATGCATGTAATTTTGCACAGAATCGAACGGTTTCAACGATTCTCATCTTAAATTAAACTTCTCCTTTTCTACTTTAATCGTTTTTTTGTGGAATATTTGTTGGCCTCTTTAATAGCTTGCTAAGATATTAAAAAGCGTACCGTGCGAGTTGGTACCTGTTAACGCGCTCGCCTGCGTTGGTACCTTGTTCCACTCAACCGACGATATACAGGTGTTTATTAATATGTTTCAATTAATTAAAAATGTTTAGAAAAAACAACGGCAAGAAGTCTAAATCTACTAACTTACACAAAATTGAACGCGTAAAAAAATTATTACAATTCATAAAGAAAATCACAAAATTAAAATAAATAAAGCAAAAAGTATGCGCTTAATTAAAATTAATTGCTTTAAACATTATTCATAAAGCACATTTCTTGGATTAAATGGAAGCTATCTGATTAACGAAATTTATAGGTACTAGATTAGTCTTACAAAATAATTATTTACAATACAACTATCTTAAAATAATATTTTCTTATTTAAGTAAATAGATTTTGTTTTATTTAGTAAATCTTTTTAAGTCATATATATATTTATCTAAATGAGATTTATCCAACAAGAAAATAATACTGCACTAACCTGAATGTTCTATCCACTGTAATTGTTTTTGTCTTTCCTTTTGAGCAGGGAATCGGAACAAATGGTGACCATCACATTTCCTATTGTTGCAATGCATACTCATGAAGGGTTTCCATCATAAATAATACTTTCAGATCACAATTTTTGCGATATTGATGAAGTTGAGCCGGAGAACGTCCTTAACGTCCAAGAATCGCAATAGCTCACACAGTACTTCTACAAAACTCTATAGAACCTACGCACTTTGCATACGCGTTGGCAAAAATTATATAACTATATGTATAACGCCTCCTTTTCATTTTTAAAATTCATAAGAATTTTTTCAACTATTTATGTATGGGAGATCACAGGACCACCCCTTGCTAGAGCATCTCTAGACTTCTCTTGTCCTCCCAAGATGCGTAATGTTATAGAATTTTTTTCAAAAGGATGTGATGGTAACTAAGTAATTTTTTTATATAGGCTTTGAAAAAATTCTTTACACAGATACACAATACTTTACATAGATTTACACAGAAAAAACTTAGATACTTGCCTTATTTTATACTTTCGTAGAAAGTTTTATTAACAATAATATTTGTACAAGGATTGTACATACTTGCCTATAAGTTTTTACTTTTATAAAAAAATTCTTTTATAGAGATTTCACAACTTTTTAAGAGTGAAAGTATACATTTAATAATTTTTGTTAAGTATAAAATTGTACGTTATGTGATTTTACAAATTTTTTTTATTGGCTTTCTGTATCCGCGCGTGAAAGAAATAGAATTAAAAACACCAAAAACCTATTATTTATTCATAGAACCCCTTTCCACAAAATGAAACATAAATAATTTTAGAGGATTGTATAGGTTTCGGAAAGAAATTCTTACGGGATTTCAAAAGTTCTTGTAAAAGGATTGTAAAGTTTTCGGAAAATAATTTCTCATTCCTTGCAAAAGTATTTAAAAGATTGTTCACATTTTGTAAAATAATTTATCAAAGGATTTTTTAAAAGATGTAATGATATGGTGATAGACCAATTTTCAAGATAAATTATACAACAATATTAATATTTAATTATAAATAATAATCATTCATATCTGTTATAACACTTTTTTTCAATAAAAATGCAAATAACTGTTATTAGCATTTTTTGTCATAACTTTCATTTGATGAATAAAAAAAGACAAATAAATGCAAATAACTACAAATAACTGTAAAGAACTGTTAATAACAGCAACTAATTCTCAACAACTATTATTAAGTATTATTAGCGTCCCAAATCATGCATTTATCGACTGCAAATATTTATAGCACATAACTGCAAATAAAAATTATATTTAGTTATTAATAATTGTGTGCATAATTTATTTTCGCCTGGAACGGTCTGGGATAGTTGTTGCGTAATCAGTACGGCTTGGTATGAGAAAGACAGAGCGCGCGAGAGTCGCCCGTGTAAAGTATTATTGTGACGTCACAGTCAGGTGGCGCTAGGCGCCTAGTCGCTCTCGCCCTCTTAAGTATGTGTGAAGGTATGTGTGTACTGGTGTAGGAGTGTGTGAGGTGTGAAACCGCGCTAATTGTCCTGAGCGCTCTCTCTGCGTCCGACCACTCACCGTGCAACATCTCTCCGTCACGCAACGACAAAGTTTTTGTAAGCGAGGGCTGCGCAACAATGCCCTCATCACCATGAGTGTTCTGCAATAAATTACAACGCTAAAAATTGAAGTTATGACTCATTTCGCGCCTCGGCCTTTGGACGATCCACCCCAACCCAATCTACAAATCCAAAACAATAGTATTACATTGTTATACATTTATTAAGATTCGTGCACTTCTACATTCGACAGATTGATAAAACCACCTTCACAATTAAACTCACAGATCCTGGGCCAACTTTCTTTGGTAGAGTCACTAGCTTACCTTTAAATATATCTAAAACAGTATTTCTCTTTATCTCTACTACAAAAGGTTGCGTGCTTTACAGACTTGAACATAATCTTTTGGTGGCCTTACTGCATAATAATTTGATTCACACCATCCAACAAGAAAAATTTGTAACGAATTCATATGTACTACTTATATGTTCAACATCTTATTATAACAATCTAACTTTAAGCACGATAAGTTGAAGTTATCTATGAATAGAAGATATAGCTTTAACAGTTGCTAATATATAATAATAAACCCCACACATATTAAACTCATGTTCCAGGTTCAATTGCATATTGACCCTGCATCCATATATATCACACAGTAAACATATTTTTAAATGCATTGTTTAAATTGACTTATTTATTCACTCCTTCTATTTTAATCATTTTTGCTTTCCACTTTCCAAACTTTTATCAAAATACACAAAATAACTTACACCTCATTGACATAAGAACTCACAAATGTATTTCACTCGGAAGCATCATGTTTTTATGTTACAAAAAACAAGTTATTTCACAAATGCCAAATGTTTATTTTTTTGGGCTAATTTTTGTTATTTATTTCAAATAATTTTTCACACAACAAACGTATAACAAACTCGTGTTCCAAGGTTCACAGAAGACTATGGATCCATAGATCACCAACATAATAAACATATATTTTTAAATGCATTTTTTAAATTCACTTATTAATCAACTTCTTTTATTTTCATTATTTATCCTTTTCATTTTACAAAACTTTTATCAAAATACACAAAATAATGTATATTTCACTGACATAACAGCCCACAAATGTATTCCACTGGGAAGCATCATGTTTTTATATTATAAAATATTCACTCCTTTCATTTTAATCATTTATGCTTCTCACCTTACAATACTTTTATTAAAATACACAGAATGACGTACATTTGACTAACATATGAACCCACAAATGTATTTCACTGGGAAGCGTCATGTTTTTATATTACAAAAAACAAGTTATACACAAATGCCAAATGTTTATTTCCCTGTGCTAATTTTTATTGTGTATTTCAAATAGTTTTTTCACGCACACACATATAATAAACTCGTGTCCCAAGATACACTCACATAAGACCTTGGATCCCTGGCGAAAAAAATCACGTGACTAATCGTATGATTTATCATTTGATTTATCACATGATTTCTCACGTGATATTTCACGTGATTTCTCATATGACAATTTGGCACGATTTCTCAAGTGATTAATCACGGGAAAAATCACGTGACAATACAAACATAAAAAAAAATATATAACGTTTATTCGTTAATGAAAATTGTTTCCCCAATGGATAGCAAATATATTATAGCAGAAAAAAAACGATAAATAAAATTTCCGACCCAACGGAGAATCGAACTTTGGGTTCCTGCGCAGACACCCTACCCATTACGCTATCACTCGCTTGAAAGCTTGTGGTCATTTTCGGCTATACATATACGCTACATTATCTATATTTATTGCTATTTCAGTTTGATTATTTATGTAAAATATCAATGATTTGCAAAAATTATTTATTTATACACTATTTTAATATAATGCGTAACTTACATTAAAACATTAATTAATTAAATGCGAATAACTTAAGAATATAATGCCGGTAAAGTAGAAATAAGGTAACTAGAAAATTAATTTTTTTTTTTTAAATACCGAATTATTTTTGTAAAATGTAAATAATGTATGTAAAATTGTAAATAATGATCATTACGTTTTTAAAAATTTTTATTACTTTTGAGAAAGTTATTCGAATTTAATTACTTAATATTTTGATGTAAGTTACTCATTTTCTTTAAATAGTTTATAAA
Organism: Torymus aiolomorphi; assembly: GCA_036365515.1. Lineage (NCBI taxonomy): Eukaryota > Metazoa > Arthropoda > Insecta > Hymenoptera > Torymidae > Torymus > Torymus aiolomorphi. The sequence continues at coordinate 84,556,993 of CM070875.1, forward strand.
TAAATAATTATTAGAAATCATTGATATTTTATATAAATAATCGTCCTTCATATTTATTTAATTGCTGCTTAATTTTGATTATTTAATTTGCTATTTAATTTTGATCATTTTGAAAATAAGTAATTTATATTGAGATATTAAATAATTAAATTCGAATAACTTTTTGAAAAGTAATAGAAATTTTTAAACGTAATGATCATTATTTACAATTTTATATACATAACATTTTACAAAAATAATTCGGTATTTTGTTAAAAAAAAAAAAATTAATTTTGTAGTTACCCGATTTCTACTTTACCGGCACTACATGCTTATGTTATTTGAATTTAATTAATTAATATTTTAATGTAAGTTACGCATTTTATTAAAATAGTGTATAAATAAATAATTTTTACAAACCATTGATATTTTACATAAATAATCAAATTAATTGAAATAGCAATAAATATGAAGAATGCAGTTTATGTAGGTGAAAATGACCACAATCCCGAACAGAAATTGACTTAGGGCTAATGCCAGGGCCTTATCCGATGCCTTAAAATAATCATGAGGTCCTGACATGGCACCTGGTGAGGCCCTTAACAAGTCGCGTAATGGGGCGCACCTCCGGCCCTGGCGGGCTTTCCCGGGCATAGCTCGTATTTTTCACTGTTTGGTAATTTACTGCTTTAAATAATGCACAGCATTGTAAGCGTTGCAAGTTATCTAAAATAATTCAATAAACTTTTTCAAATAACATAGATGTGTTACTCTGTAGTAATGACATTAACGTAAGAAATGAAACAAAATTATTTTTAACCTACTAAATCCAGACATGTCATTACAATATCAAGGCTTGATCAGGGCTTCGTAAGGCGTACCGTCTGATGGATACATATCAGGGCCAGACGAGGGCCATTCACGTAGCCCTAGTTTAAAATCTAAATATTTTTTAAGGCGATTTTCAGGCCAATTAAGGCCTTATCAGTCCGGACCGGGGCCATACCAGCACCGCATTACGCGCCTTGCTGGGGGCCCTTACGGCAAACCTAGTTAGGCCCTTACGTTTACGCAGGGCTAGCCCTATTCATTTTCCGTTCGGGATCTTTCAAGCGGGTGATAGCGTAATGGATAGCGTGCCTGCTGAGAAACCCAAAGTTCGTGAGTTCGATTCTCGGTTGGGTCGGAAGTTTTTTATGTATCGTTTTTTTCTACGATTATGTATTTGCTATCGATTGAGGAAACAAGCTTCATTAACGAATAAGCCTTATATATTATTTTTTTATGTTTGTATTGTCACGTGATTTGTCACGTGATTAATCACGTGAGAAATCGCACCAAATAGTCACGTGAAAAATCGCGTGAGAAATCAGGTGAAAAATCAAGTGATAATCACATGATTAATCACGTGATTTTTTTCGCGAGGGATCCATAGATCACCAACATAATAAATATATTTCTAAATGCATTTTTTAAATTTAATTATTTATCTACATTTTCTATTGTAAAATAAAAAATAATAATAATAATACATTCAACACTTATCACAACGACCCAACTTTATACCTCAATAATTAAAGTTATCTGTAAATATAAGATAGTCTAAACAGTGTACTAATATGTTTGCACGTTGTTTTCTCAAACTACTGAATCATCATTAATATAATAGAATCGTGTTTCAGGGTTCAATTGCATATAGACCCTACATTCATATAGATCGTACAGTCGACATATTTTTAAATGCATTTTTCAAATTCACCTATTTACTCACTCCTTTTATTTTATTCATTTATGCTTTTCACTTGAAACTGTAGTATTCATGCGAAAGGATTGCTCTCTCATGAGGATAGCTAATCGAGCAGGATTCGAATGGAGAGAGCGATTAAAATAAATTTACAAAGCCAGATAAGTAGGAAAATAACAATTTACTTAACTTAAGATTAATTATAATAACATGGTACATTCCTTATACAAGATTACGAGTCGCGTTTGGCGGAGATCTGTAACAGATAAAACAGCAGAGCGCGATAGTAGGTACAATCACAAATAGCTAGACTACGGTGGTCGCGGGCGCGGTTCTCCACGAGTAGGCGAGTGCGCTCCTACTACTTGTGGACAACACCCGGGTAACGAGTGCGCTCGTATACCCGAGGAAATCGTCTCAGCGACGCTTCGGGTGCAGAGTAACGAGTGCGCTCCTATACTCCGCTCCGTCGGCGGGCTCCAGGGCTTAGCGAGTACGGCCCTGGGCTAAGAGAATGCTTTTCTACGGCGCGCGAGGCGGCATTTATACTCGCTCGCCGTGTGCCGTATAGTCGGCGCGGTGGGGCGCGCTGTAGCTTGTCCACGCTGAGGCGTGGTCGCGGCGCTCGGTGGAGAGGGAAGTCAGCTACTCAGTTGCCTGCTCTCTCTCCTCGCTGTACGAGCTCCGGTACATGTATGTACACACTCGTACGCTCGCTCTCCCATGCCGTTGACAGGTTTATCGACTTTCTCTCTCTAGCGCACGCGTTCTCGAAGAAAGAAAGCTTCTCGTATTCGCATTTTCATACCGATGCGCCTACATATATATATATATATATATATAACTTAGTACACCGCCACCTTACAGGACACCTACAGGTTTTCTGCAATAAAAGTAGGTATAAAACGTTAAACAGTATATAAGTGACTAAAGAAATAATATCCCTCAGGGTGTTGACTAACACCACGACGCCTGCGGCGCCCCCTTTCAGTTCCGCAGTATTTTACGTCGATTTCGGAAAAATTTTACGGAAAAAAACCTTGTGAAAGAAACCCTAAATGTCCTGAATAATACAAAAATGTCATGAAAGGTAGCGGTAAACATATTCCTAATTCAGTACAGTCCTGAAAACAAGCAAATGTCCTGAAACATAGCGGTAAACCAATGAAAAGTCCTGAAATATAGCGGTGAACAGAAATATATATATATATATATCTTCCGGGATTTTCGGTGATTTTCTTAGGGTCTACCTACAATGGAAGCTGTGCCATATATTGAGAAAATATTATAAACATTGTAGAATGAGCTTGACTAAAGAAATAATGACCCTCAGGTTATTGACTTTCGCAGGGGGCCTGCGGCGCCCGCTTTTGTCGAAGAAAATTACGGAAAAACTACTAAAGAAATCAAATTCATATTGTGTGACAGTTAGATTTAGTGAGCCTGGAAGCTTGCGTTACGGATAGAAGTTTTCTGGGACGTCCCAGATAAATGCGAAAATCCCAGAAGCATGCGTTACGTGTATGGATCCGTCCCAGATACTTGCCTTCCAGATAAATATATATATATATTAATATATATATATGGAACGTGACTTATGCAGACACTTTCTGAACTGGTGCGAGACTTATGCTGACTTTGCGGTACTTATGCGGACGTCCGCATAATTTTTACGTGTTAATTTTACATAAATATTAACACGCGATGTCAACATAAGTCCTGTTTCATATATATATATATATATATATATATATATATATATATATATATATATATATATATATATATATATATATATATATATATATATATATATATATAAATAACATTGGACGGTATTTTGAGGATTTCATAAAGAATTTGTACAATAGTGGTGACACAAATATAAACATTGTTATAAACAACCAATAAACAAGCGCGTGACTAAAGAAATAATGACTAAGGTTATTGACTAACACCACGACGCCTGCGGCGCCCGCTTTTACGGAAAAATATCACGGAATTTCCGAAATCGATGTATTAACACACTATTGTGGAAACCGTTGAAAAATCCTCAAAATGCCTCTCGAGTGCTTTGGACTTTTGAGGAGACTCCTCAAAATGCCTACAAAATCCTCAAAATTCGGTATATATGACCTATATAATCCTCAAAATCCGTCCCAGATGTGAATATACATATATATATATATATAGTTTTGTCGTGGACTGCCTTACTATAGGCGGTTTAGCAGTCTAGTTCTTCTTTACTAATTAATTTAATTTTGTATTCTTTTTTTGTTATATTTTTTGTTTGAGGTTCAAAATAAACATACAACTATTTGTGGTGGGAAAAAGCCTTGCTGCATAAAAAACCCTGACTTATTTTAATTGTTTAACTGTTAATCACTGAAATTACAAGTTTAGAAAATACTAAAGATCTAACGAAAACGTCTCGCACACACAATGGATCGATGACCTCGAGGTAAGAAACAAACTCCCTCGCTCTTCACACGAAGCCGCGATTCCGCACGCTTTCTACACATCGATTTATAATCTAAACGCAATGTCACTACAATCGGAGATTGTAGTGACGTTGCGTGATCGGTTTTGGCTCACTAGGAGTCTATCAGCCCGGTGGGCGAAAGTGATCGTTAGGTACTCGCGTTGTCGCGATGTGACTTTATTGGAAAACCGAAGGGCGCGAGGGAGCTCCTCATGCTGTCAATTGTTCTTGACTACTAACTGCTCGCGTTACCGTGAATTTGGCAGTCTAGCGCCTTGGACAGTGCTGCCACTGTCTTTTGGGTTTAGGGTCCGTAAGCTGTATGATTGCACACACACACACACGCACGCATACATACTTATGTGCGCGTGCATGCACAGCCGTAGATCGCGCGTCTGTCGCTGGTTTGCTATGTTACGACGGAACATATTCCCGGCGAAAGCTGCGAAAGGAGTTGAATTACAACTGTTAGAGTAGAGTTAGATATAACTACAATGAACATTAAATTTAACATGAATCTTGTTTCGCTTAATATTCGGCAGATTATCTGAGTAGAGTCAGTTTCTATCGGAGGGACTACTCTATCGATTAGTATTTATTATCACAATAAAAAGTATGTTGAGAACAACGACTCAATTTAGAATCTTATTTGAACGATAATTTAAACAAACACCAGTAGTTTCGAAAACTAGTATTAGACTAAAGTATAAATGTTTAAATGAACAATGAACAAACTTAAATCTAATTAAGCCAGCGAAAGCTATGTCATCAAAAGCTGAAACATTCAAGTAACGAGCAGCATACATAGGCGCGTTATATTGCGTTTGCAGACGCCGCTCGCTGTCTTGATTAATGCAACTCGAGTGATGCCGTCGCTCCCAGGGAAAACCTCGATGTTCACACCCAGCGGCCACCTTGCACATCCGAGATTATCCTCCATCAAGATGACCACCGACCCAGGCTTCAATTCAGCGGTGGAATTGCGCCATTTTTGGGCGAGTTTGAAGTTTGTTAAGGTACTCTTCGTGCCTTTTTGTTCCAGACGTCTTGCATAGCCTTGGTGATGTAGTTGTCGGTTGAGAATCGGTTATCATGAACTGAAACGAGAAATTTCTCAGGTGAGAAATTGAAGGGTCTTTCTATCAGTAAATGAGCGGGAGTTATTGTTAGATGGCTATTGGGATCAGCTGGAAAGCATACACAAAGGTCGTGAATTTAGGAGAACCTTTATTTCGATCAACAGGGTGTTTATCTACTCGTAAGTTAGCCTTTGATATTTCAAATTATGTTTTTAAATCGTGTTTACAACTTTGTACAGTTGCTTCCCAGAGACCACCACAGTATGATGTTAAAGGTAGGTTGAAGTGCCGTTCTCTGAATATATGTGCTCTGGCACCTCTTCGACTGAAAGCCGCTAAAAAACTTTCGGTTGAAAGATCGGTTGCGAATTCTATGTGTATAGCTTCAGAAACCATAGACACGAACACACAACGATAAGTTATGACGAATGACCTATTGTAGTTTTTCTGTTCCTTTATGAGAATAGGGTCGAAGAAATCTACCCGTGCGACTGAAAGCTGGGGTTTCATTCATCATGAGAACTTGTCGAAGCTTGCTCTAGCGAATGAAGTTTGAAAATTGTAGCTTGCACAAACATGTAAAATTCGTCAAGCATCGTGATGATTTCCAGGGCTAGGAGGGTACTTTGTGTATGGGCGTTAATGAACGACACTAGTTTGTTAAGTTTAAGATCAAACATCAGAGTCTAAATTTATTTAGTTAGAGAGAGGCGAGAGTTAGTTAATAGCTAGTACACTTGACCGCATCAGAAGTCCGAATGAAAAGAAAAGCAAGTTTAAGGTAATAAGAATATAAAAGATTGTTATATAATAGGTACTGCGTGAATCAAGGATCCTTACAGTTGTACCGCGGGAAAATTCAAACAGATTTAACTGAGTTAACTGTATTGCTCAATTAGAAAACGTCACGTCGGAAAAGTGTTCACATATGACTTGTCTTCCCATTTAGAACGAACACCTGGAGGCAAACACCTTTCGATGTGCTGGATGATTAATTGGTCAATAGATGTGACCTTGAGTTATTCCGACATGCTAGCCTGTTGTCGTGCATTATCAATAAGAGTCGGCAACTCGGTCGCCGTTGCCTTAGAGACCAAAGGAAGGTCAATAATGGCATCAAGGTGTTTGATCCGCTAAGAATCTATCAGTCCGTTAGACGAAAATGATCGGATTGATTCGCTAAGAATCTATCAGCCCGTTAGGCGAGAATAAACGGTTTGAGTCGCTAAGAATCTTTCAGCCCGTTAGGCGAAAATGAACGGTTTGTGACTACAATACGTTTTTTATCGTAGGCATCGATGAGGGCTTGCCAAGTAAGAGGATAATTTTTCTCGCTCGGGAAAAAATTAGAGTTTGCTTAAAACAGCACCAGTGAGATCTCTCCAATTAAGTTGGTTTTGCCACGTTGTTAATATCCTTTCGAAAATGAACAAAAGCGATGAATTTATTCTTGTACACCAGCTATTTTTCATGAGCGCCCTCAAATGTAGGAGATTTAACTGCGGATAGTTTAAGTAAGACTTGTCGTTCTGTTATCGTGATATTGTTAAATTCAATGTCGAGCTTGCCAGCGGTTCTAACCTTTGTAATTTGGTCGCAGCTGTCGTAACTTTGAAATAGCGGGACTCTATGTCATGAAAACCGTGAAATCGGTGATGGTTATTTCTGTATTGACGCCAGTCCGTTATTGTACTTGATATAGTCACTGTATATAGTTGCAATACTTTCAAAACGCAGTTTTACATTGACGGGATTTGCAGTGAAGGTATCTCTCTAGAGTTTTTCCCTTCTGCTTAATGTATGCTATGCGTGTCTTTTGTTCAACTGACAACGCTATTTTAAAACTTTAGGTTAAATAACGAGATAAAGAAAACTATTGAATAATGGAATTCTAAGTTTGAATGGAATTTAATAATTGATTTTAAATATTTAAATACAAAACTATTCACGATAATAAAATGCTATTTATTGCTTAAAAACTAAACGTCTCTACTTTCAAGAATTAGATATGCACAGTATTTCGAAATTGAAATACAGTAGGTTAGAGTTATTTTGTAGAAGAAAACAAAGATTTTTGGCGTGTAAAAGACGCGTGTGTTGTCGCTGTGCTCGAGCAAAACAATGAAGAAGTCGAATGTCGCGAGAGCGACCTTTGCAATTCACGTAGCGACCGCGTGCGCTATGACCGCGTTTTTCTGATTCCCGGAATTGGCGCGCGAAAAGTTTACAGCTCGTATTCCCTTTGTAAGTTATTTTGAAAGGAGCTTGCCCGAAAATACTAGCGATATGATAGAGTAGGCAGATAAGTTAAGGAGTGAGTGTTAGAATTAGAATTCTCATTGCACAAAGAAAACTTATCTGTTTTTATCCAATCCTAGTTCCCCGATGCGGCAGTCCACTGGGTGGTGAGGCGTCCTGATGTGAGGGCGACGGTAACGATGTGAAGTTGCGACGTACTCGATACTACGATGATCTGTTAGGCTGGATGAACGCTGTGGCTCGTTCGCCTCCGTTTTGGCATGCGGCGTGCCGTTGATGTTTCGATACAGGCGCGAATTCGCGCTAGAATGTTGTTGTTTCGATACACACGTGAATTCGCGCGAGAATGTTGATGTTACGATATGCACGCGAATTCACGTTAAAACATTGATGTTTCGATATGCGCACACTATTGTCTTTTGTCTGAACGCGTTTTTTACTTGCGTCGAGACCTGTGCGTGCAAGGCGTCACTCGATTTTGTGAGGAAAATCATACCTCACAGGAGGCACCATGTTTTGTCGTGGACTGCCTTACTATAGGCGGTTTAGCAGTCTAGTTCTTGTTTACTAATTAATTTAATTTGTATTCTTTTTTGGATACATTTTTTGTTTGAGGTTCAAAATAAACATACAACTATTTGTGGTGGGAAAAAGCCTTGCGGCATAAAAAATCCTAATTTATTTTAATTTTTTAACTGTTAATCACTGAAATTACAAGTTTCGAAAATACTAAAGATCTAACGGAAACGTCTCGCACACACAATGGATCGATAACCTCGAGGTCAGAAACAAACTCACTCGCTCTTCACACGAAGCCGCGATTCCGCACGCTTTTTACACATCGATTTATAATCTAAATGCAATGTCACACAATCGGAGATTGTAGTGACGTTGCGTGATCGGTTTTGGCTCACTAGGAGTCTATCAGCCCGGTGGGCGAAAGTGATCGTTAGGTACTCGCGTTGTCGCGATGTGACTTTATTGGAAAACCGAAGGGCGCGAGGAGCTCCTGACGCTGTCAATTGTTCTTGACTACTAACTGCTCGCGCCGGCCGGCGTGAGCAGCCTGCACGCGTTATCGTGAATTCGGCAGTCTGGCGCCTTGGACAGTGCTGCCATTGTCTTTTGGGTTTAGGGCCCGTAAGCTGTACGATTGCACACACACACACACACACGCACGCATACATACTTATGTGCGCGCGCATGCGCAGCCGTAGATCGTACGTCTGTCGCTGATGGTTTGCTGGGAGGGGTGGGAGGGAGGGAGAGAGAGAGAGAGAGAGGGAGAGGGAGAGAGAGGGAGGGAGAGGAGGAGAGAGAGGGAGGGCGAGGGGGAGAGAGAGAGGGTGGGGGCAGGGTGTGAGAGGGAGGGAGAGAGAGAGAGGTGCGCAGGCTCATTCTTACATAGCCTGCGGGGGATATATAAGGCCGACCGCAGCGCTCCGCGGCTCAGTTGGAGCCTGGCTCTCTAGGAGGTAAGGTGCCTTCAGCTGAGGGTGGTGTGTGTGTGCGTGCGTGCGTGCGCGCGTGTGTGTGCGTGTGTGTGTATGAGGCGGGGGAGAGAGGAACTGGCAGTGCTGGCCGTATGGTTACGAAAAGAACTTTATTTTTTATAATATAAGAATATACTATATACTAAAATAACATAATATAAATAAATATTAATGCTGTGAATTATACTTTTCAGGTGTACAAGCAAGTATACATCTATCAAATAGGTGTATACTTGAATCTTCTCTAAAGATTAAAGAAAAACGAGATATTGATTATTGTGTTTTGATCATTGATTATATTACTTATTGTCTATTGATTAGTGTTTTTTGACTATTGTTTATTGATTATTGTTTGCTGATTATTGTCTATTTAATATTGATTATTGTTTATTGAATATTCACCATTAAATATCGATTATTGGCTATTGAATATTCACCATTAAATATTGATTATGGATTATTGAATATTAATTATTAATTATTAATTATTTATTTTTGATATTTCTATTGAGTATTGACTGTTATTGATAAGAACTGATAATAATCGAAATGAACTGATAAGAACTGATAAGAATTTATATGAACTGATATGAACTGAAATGAACTGATATGAACTGAAATGAATTGATGTGAACTGAAGTGAACTGATGTGAACTGAAATGAACTTATGTGAACTGAAATGTCCTGATAAATAATAAATAATTAGGAGTTATTAATTATTGTCTATTTATTAATATCTATTGATTATTGACTATTGACCATTGAATATTGATTATTGACTTTTGATATCACTATTGAGTATTGATTGTTACTGATTAGAACTGAAAAGAACTGATAAGAACTGATTTTTGCTATTGAACTTTGGCTGTTATTATTGATCATTTGCCATTTTGATTAAAAATTGAAAACTATATTTTGATTATTATTGAACTTTTACAAGTATTTGTATTAGCATTAATAAAAAGTCTTGATTAATTTTTCTTATTCATTGTTTTTTGTTATTATTTATATTATATTTCATTTAGCGGCATTTAAATATTAGTAGTTTAATGGAGCATGACAATGTTGAGCAAGTTATTGATGTAAATCGTCGTCGCGGTAGACCTAGAATCAGACGCACTTCTGAGGAGGAAAGGGAGTTCCGAAAAAGGCAACGGGTTTTAAGAAATGAAAGAGAAAGACGATCCAGGGCTCGGTGCGATAATAATGTCAATAATAATTCAAATAGATTGGAACCTAATAATAACGAAATGGAGAATGACAATGTTGAGCAAGTTATTGATGAAAATCGTCGTTGCGGTAGACCTAGAATCAGACGTAAATCTGAGGAGGAAAGGGAGTTCCGAGAAAGGCAACGGGTTTTAAGAAATGAAAGAGAAAGACGATCCAGGGCTCGGTGCGATAATAATGTCAATAATAATTCAAATACATTGGAACATAATAATAATGAAATGGAGAATGACAATGTTGAGCAAGTTATTGATGAAAATCGTCGTCGCGGTAGACCTAGAATCAGACGTAATTCTGAGGAGAATAATTAAGAAGAATTAATAATTTATAATTAATTAAACTATTAAGTAAATAATAAGTGTAATATAATAATACACACTGCACCCATGCTAGAGCCCTCTCCACTGTCTTTTTTCCTAAATCTATTTGCTTTTTATTTTCCATGCTCTCTTCTATAGGCAATATTCGAGGTCTATTTTTTTTTTGTTTCTACGTGACAATGAAATTCGCTACACCACGTATCTAGAATTAACATTTTAATCGAATAATTAACAGTATACATTAACAAATATATTTACGTAATGAGTCACATTACACAATTATTGTAGTCGACTCAAGAGAATACAGCAACATTGTAGGCACGCTTAGCGCGCCCAACATTCTAGTAAACCATTAACTTATATGAAAAAAATGTACTTATTGATAATTAGATAACCCTAATGATTGTGGATATGTTTTCTAGTCAATATAAATTGTGTTATCTAATTTAGCTATCCATAATCTATGAAAAACCACTTTAATCATTTCTCTGTAGTGTTTAATCTATAAGTATTGGTTATCTTACGGTATTTAAGTAGGGTTCTGGTACTTAGGTTCTGTTTATAGCTAACAGAACTTGTTGATCTAAATTCAGTAAAGCGTAATGTATAAGAGAAATTAAAAAGTAAAAAAAAAAATTCACTTTTATTTAGAGTATGGACGGATGTAATGATAATTCCGACTATCAAAACTGACCTAGATTGAGGTTAGAATATCCTATGGTTCATTTAATATTTTACGAATCATTTATTGGCATGCCAATACATGTTAGTACACTTAGCTCTATAAACCATTAACTTATATGAAAAAATGTCTTTATTAATGATTAGAACAACACCAACGATTGAGGTTATATCTTCTAATCTATTTAAATTGTGGTATCTGCTTTAGCTGTCCATAATCTACGAAAAATGACTTTAAAAATTTTCTATATAGCGCCAAATCGAATACTGCAATGAACTACACTAGTTTTACGAGAAAATCGACGTTTTGGAACTATTTTCGAGGTTATAATGTTATAATGTCACTTTTCCTATAGTTTTCCTATATTCCGCTATCCTTAAACATTAATTTCCATCAAGAATCATTAGGTGAGCATGTTCCTATCGCAAGTTCTACAATTTTGAAAAAGAAAAAGTCGATTTAGCCCACTGTGTGCCACCGGAGGTCTATCTGGATCAGGGATACACGACTGGCTCAGATGAGGCTGACCCAAGCCATGAGACGGGTGGACGGATGGATGCAAAGTCGCGGACTACAGCTGGCCATGCAAAAGACGGAGTTACTATACCTACCCTAGTGGAAATTTAATTTGCTCAAAATAGTTTAAAACAATTCGTCACTGTTCAAATCTGTTTAAAATTGTTTAAAACTGTTCAAAACCGTTTAAAACTGTTTATTAGTGTGAATTTTTGGACGTTTAAAAAAGTTCTAAACAGTTATGAACAGTTTTAAACCGTTTTGGACACTTTTGAACTTTTTTAAACATTTACGAACAATTTAAAACTGTTTTGAACTTTTGTATTAAAATATTATTAATTAATAAGAATTTATTTAAAACAGTTTAAAATAATTTTGAACAGTTATGAACTGTTTTAAACAGTTTTAAATGATTTTGAACATTTATGAATGGTTTCAAACAATTTTGAACAATTTTAATCCGTTCTGAACTTTCGTTTGAACAATATGAATTTGTTTAGAATAGTTTTGAACAGTTTCGAACAGTTATTAATGTCGCCGTCGTCGCAGATATGACGAAAAGTTGCTTCCTTACTTGAAATATAATTTGCTCAAAACTGCTGTAAACTGTTCAAAACTGTTTTAAACTATTTCAAATAATTTCCTGATGATCAGTACATTTTCAATACAATAATTCTGAATTGTTTAAAACTGTTTAAAATTGTTCATAACTATTTAAGACTGTTTTAAACTGATCAAATAAATGTCTGATCAGTACATTTTCAATACAAAAATTCAAAATTGTTCAAAACTGTTCAAAATTGTTCATAACTGTTTCGAACTATTTTAAACGTCCAAAAATTCACACTAATAAACAGTTTTAAACAGATTTGAACAGTTACGAATTGTTTTAAACCGTTTTGCCCAAATTAAATTTCCACTAGGGTAACGAGAATTCTGAGCAGTCCGCTAAGTATCTGGGAGTGACCTCGAATAGAGAAGTACCGCAAAAAGAACGCGGCGGTACAAAGACGAGGGGCGCTGCGTATCGCGTGTACGTACCGCACCGTCTCGGAGGCGGCGGTACTAGTGATAGCCGGGGTTGTCCCAGTAGACCTTCTCGCTCTCGAGTTGAAGAGGATCTACGAGTACAGCCGAGAAAGGGGAAGAGCGGGGGCCTCCACAGACGCACGGACGGAGACGCTGACATCTTGGCAATTCCGATGGACGGACAGCGACAAAGCCAAGTGGACGAGACGCCTCATAACGGACGTGCGACTCTGGCATAAGACAGGAGCTGGGGAAGTGAACTACGATATTACTTGACCCAGCTCCTTTCCGGACACTGATACTTCCGCCAGTATTTGCACCTGATAGGGAAAGTAACAGCCCCGTCCTGCAGGTACTGCGGACATAATAGAGATGACGCGGAGCACACATTTTTCGTGTGCCCCGGCTGGATACTTGCGAGACACAGACTACAGGCGAAGATAGGTGACATCACACCGGATAACATCGTGACACTGATGCTATCAAGCAAACGAAACTGGGACGACATAGCACGCTACATGACTCACGTACTACAAGGCAAAAAGACTGACGGTTGCCTTGAAAAGTGATACAGAAGACGAAGACCAGACAGAACAGACACGATATACAAGATTGCCGCAGAGCATAGACACGCCGACCGGTCCGAAGTAATGTGTCTGAAGTAACAGTTCCGGGCCGGATTTCGGTGAACGCCGCGGGAAAGGTTTTGGGTGTTTAGGGGGTAGAAAGTCCCCACAGTGCGGAGCCTGATGCTCCGTGATGGTCTTAGTGGGCACCCCTCCCTGCTGAAAGCAAGGACGGGGGCACCGGAAGATTCACCTAGTACCTCGGAAAAAAAAATTATTATTATTATTATTATTATTCGCGCGGTCTACCTAGAGATAGATGAGCATTTTTCCATGCTACCGGGGGCGTCTCCAGGTTGCGAATCGGGGAAGGGCTAGCTAGGACTGGTCTGCTGCGATTATATTGAATAAACAGTCGCGTACAGAAGAATGTGACGATCGACGAATGAATGAGCACGGTATAAGTGGGCTGCGGCCCACGGCCTGTAAATATTCCATCCAGACTAGCCAAGGGGAGAGTAGTAAACTCCTCGACCGGGGTGTTGCGCGAAGTTAGTACGTAACCTCTGCATTAGTAATATTATGGGGCATAAGTCCCTGCAATACTCGCAAAGTTCTGGTGAAAGTGCTTTTTCAAAGTGGAAAGACTGATACGTATTCACCGACTGGAGTAATGGAAGGGTTGAAGCAGGTCATTCGGGCGCAGATATGAAGGATTATATGGTTAGTATTTCCTTATACTCCAAGTTGCGTAGGGCAACTCGCATACCGTCTAGCTCGAGGTTTGGGCCAGGTGCTGGGACGGATCCGACATCGCCCACTCGATAGGGGTGACGTTAAACCTTTTGCTTCACTGTAGCGCGGGTCTATCCCGTAACATTTTCTGTAGAGTCACTAGATGTCGATAGGAGTTACCTCCTGACAAACCGCCTCTCTTCGGTACCCATAAGTAGGGTTTCTCATAGGCGAGGATAGTAACCATACCGAGCTGTGGCTCCCATAATGGGCGAAACGTCTTAATTCAGCAAATATACATATATGTAAACAAATTTAAAAACACACGCACATAGGATCCCAGTAGCAGTCTAGCGGGCGCTGATGCTACAACTGAAGAGCCCCGGTGAACAACAGTAGCAGAAGAAAAGAACATAGAGGAATATATCCAGACGATGGGTAATCTCATCAAGACGATGGTAGAATCCACCTTGCTGCAGAAGAATGTGAATAAGACTATAAAAGAAGAACTCCCAGAGCTGTAAGAAGCTTTGAACTCCCTTGTAGAATGACGGCGAGCCACATCAACGGACTACCGACGTCTGAAGGATGGGCAAAACATCTAGCGCGGGACTGCAGCCGTAATCAGCCCCGAAAGTCAAACGGCTCCAGCCAGGAGAAAACACAGAGATGTTACAAGGCAGGATAATGAAGAGGATCCCATGGGGACTCCATCCTTTCGCTTCCCAGAGGGTAATACTTGGCAGGTCGTACCACCAAGGAAGGAACAGAACAAAGGTATCAACGGGAAAAAACCCCCCAGCAACGGTGTCAAAAGCACAAACTATGGAGAAGCAAGGGAGTAGCAATAAACTCCGCCGGCTGGGTGCCGAAGTCGTGCTGGTCAAGACAGCAGAAGGTAAAACTTACGCGCACGTGCTACAGAGGATTAAGAATGCCGTGGACCCATCCACAACCCAGACCTTGTCCAAAACGATTACGTGTACCCGAGCGGGGCAGGTACTACGACAGCTGCAGTCCACGGAAAATAAGACCCAATTCAGCAACGAAGTTAGGCGAGATGTAGGATCTGACGCAGCCGATGTCCCTGACAGTATCCCCAGAACAACCCAAGAGATCCGTGATATGGACGCATGCATGACGAAGAACGAAGTGCGACAGGCGATAGCTCAGGCAGGAGTAGGAGGGTGCTAGAGGACTTTACCGCAAGCGACCACCAGCATATCTCTTTCTCGATAGGACAGCAATCGGGACCCCGAGACCGACAGCCTGTATCAAACTACCAGGTCATGAAGAAAGCGCTACAGTGGGCGATAAACAAGTGTAAGAAAGTAAAGTTTAGACGTTGATCGAGGATGTTGATGCAGATGTCTGGGGAAAATGGTACCAAATAGCAATGCGGCGACTAAATCCCCCAACATCCAATATAACACAAGACGCACGAACAATGGACAGGATGGCACACGAGCTCTTTCCGGACCATGGACGTAGAGGACCAGACGTGGTATCAGAGATAGGCGAGGTCCCCTATATCCCCTATATAGATCCCCTATATAGATAGGATCTCTCAAGAACAGGAGGGCTCCCGGGCCAGATGGCATCCCGGTAGAAGCATTGAAGGTCGGGGCGAGGGCTTGCCCAAAATGCTACTAGAGATATACAACGGGTGCCTCATGCAGAGTAGATTCTGTAAGCGGTGGAAGGCACAGCGGCTGGTTCTCATTGGCAAGAGAAAGGGCGACCTGAACACTGCCGGTGTGTACAAGCCGCTATTCATGCTGGACACCACGGGCAAGGCTCTTGAGAAGTTCCTAAGACCACGACTGCAGGCCGCGGTTCAGGCCGCCGGAGGACTCTCTGATAGGCAGTTCGGTTTCAGATCAGGGCGCTAGACAAGAGACGTGGTTAAAATGACAATTAACGCAGCAGAAAAGACACAGTAGGTTAACCACTACTCCTGGAAGATCTGCATGGTAGTAACTTTGGATGTTAGGAATGCCTTTAATTCGCTCAGGTGGGAAGACGCTCTCAACATACTTACGGACAGGTTTAGAGTCCCGAGATATCTGTTCCGCATAATGCAGAGTTATCTTAGCGACAGAGTGCTGCTTTACGACACAATCGGAGGGCGTAGGACTAAAGAAGTGACGGCTGAGGCGGCCCACGGCTTAGTGTTAGGCTCAGACATCTGGAATATAGATTACGAAGATTAGAGGGGCTCCCAGAAGTTACTAATCTTGTGGGATATGCGGACGACATCGTCCTCGTCATCTCAGTTAAGGGCTTAGAGGAGGCTCAAAGGAAGCTATACGTAGCTGTGTGACACATCTTAAGATGGCTCCGGGAGCACAGCTTGCAGCTCGTCACACAGAAATCCGAGGTAGTTCTACTCATCCGTAAAAGAATAAATACGATCGTATCAATGAGGGTCGCGGACTCGGTTATCGAGACCAAAACGGCGGTAAAGTACCTAGGAGTATGGCTCGATAACAAGCTAAGCTTCCTTGAGCACATGAGGCAGGCCTCAGAAAAAGCTGCTCGGGTCACTGCAAAACTGAGTTGGCTGATGGCTAATAATGTAGGGGGGGCCAAGGTCGAGCAAGCGAAGGTTGCTCATGTCGGTAATTCACTCTGTCCTGCTCTATGGCGCAGAGGTATGGGTGGACGCGCTTAACAAAGAATTTTGTCGGAAATGCCACGGCCGTCCAAGGACGGAGCGCGTTAATACATGTTCATACCGAACAGTTTCGGTAGAAGCTGTACTAGTTATCGTGGGAGTCATGCCCATCAGGCTTATGACCAGGCAACGGAAACTTATTTACGATAATAGAAAAAGGAAAGCAGACTCATTGGACGGATACGTCCGTGGATCGATTGCGGGCATGGCGAGGTCAATTATTACCTAACGCAGTTTCTTATAGCATACGGGTTCTTCCTCACCTATCTTCACAAGATGGACAAGGTACGAAGTCCTGCATGCGTGCACTGTGGGGCAGCTATTGATGTCGCGGAGCACACCTTCTTCGTGCGCCGAAAATGGACGGATAAAAGAATCGTACTAGAGCGCATAGTCGGAAGTATAACACCAGACCCTATAATCGACGCTATGGTCGGAAAGAAAGAACATAGGGACGCAGGCGCGAATTTTGTAGATGGCGTGCTTCACGACAAAAAACCGAAGAATATCTTGTCGACTATGTTAGAATAGTGGGCGCGAGGTAAGGAAACAGACATATTAAACGTAGATAGCTTAAACACGTAAAACACTGGATAGACTAGATAAGCGCAGAATAATTCCCGTTGTGGAATTAGGGACACCGCGTTGAAGTAATCCGATTAGGCTACCGGCACGGAGAAGCAAGTCGAGGGTATGGAGGTGGGAGTTTAGTTGGTATTCTCCTTCTAGCATCGTCGACCTCATCGTAGGCGAAACGGCTGGAAGGACTGAGCCCTACGCACTGGGATTTGATACCAGCATGTCCCCCCTATGGTGCGTTAATGCATTCTCCATCTCCACGGAAAAAAATTATTATTATTATTATTATTATTATTATTATTATTATTATTATTATTATTATTATTATTATTATTATTATTATATCTAGGGAAGTGAGGGCAGTGTGCCGTCAATGGCATCGTACTGCACTGTCAGGGCGTGGCGACCCTGGATACTCCCGATGCAAGCGCCGTGGGGGGGGGGGGGGGGGGGTAGGAATGGTCTTGACTGTTTTCTGCTCACCGACCTGCGAAAAAGTTATACCCTTTTTTGAAAAAGTTACGCGAGGGCTTTGCCATTCTTCGCGGCGTGTCCCCGGGAAATTTCCGACGGAAATTCCCTAGCGGGGTAGAGACGATGATCTTTCTCCTAGAAGAAATCTCTGTATCTTTTCCGCAATAAGGCAAACCTCGGTTCAGGAAGACCCTCCATATCCGAGCAGGACCCCGGGCATCGCGGACTGGGAAATGGACAGCAGATATGCTGGCTAGCTGCGAACTAAGTATTTCTGCCTGCTGGTTTAACGAATAAGCAGTCGTGGCTGAAGGAAATTCGATATATGGAGCTACCCTTTCAAGCAATATGGCAAGTGCATCTGATCTCGAGGTAACCGAGGTGCACGATCCAACCGCTGTTTCCGATCCGGTGAAAGCCTGGATAAACAGCGCAAGTGACGCAACGGTTTCTGGGGCAGCCACAATGTACTTACCAATTCAGGAAATGCTGGGAGAGGTGACCCCACATCAAAAATCCCAACCGCTAGAGAAGGAGACCCCGTTTCAAAAATCACAACAGCCAGGGAAAGGGACCATGGATATAAAATCCCAATTAGAAAGGTTTTTCGAGCAGGCGGAGTCGTACCGCGGATCAGAAGCCAACTACTGGCAGGAGGTCGCTGACGATCTGAGAAAACTGCAAAGAGCTGAAGAACATAGGAACACGGCCCTGGCTAAAATAGCGAAGATGCAAGGGAAGGCCAAGTCCTCGATGAAACCGAACTACATCGAGCCTATCAAGAAGGGTATCCCCGACCTCATTGACCTGGTCAAAGAAGTCAAGGCGGATATCTCAAGGATAGAGAAGGAAAGAGCAGGGCAGGAAAGCTGGGTAAACTTCTCCTCAGGAAGTTGGTCGAAACGCTACAT
This sequence comes from Torymus aiolomorphi, assembly GCA_036365515.1. Taxonomy (NCBI): domain Eukaryota; kingdom Metazoa; phylum Arthropoda; class Insecta; order Hymenoptera; family Torymidae; genus Torymus; species Torymus aiolomorphi. The sequence goes on from CM070875.1 coordinate 84,575,748, forward strand.
GAACTAGAGACACCAAAGAGCAAGAGGAAGCAGCACAACGGAGGTAGCGGGACAGTCCCCGGAGGAATTAAAAGAAAAGATAGGCACAGACCACGGGAGTCGAGGGGTTATCAAAAATAAAGATTGCCAAAATAGGTAAAGGTCCACCAAATCGCCTTCAGAGGATTGCGAACTCTGAACAACAGCGAACAGAGACCGTAGCAACACAGGACAAGCCTCAGAAACAACGAAATCAGAGCTGGGAATCCTCAGCAAGAAGTCCCCATGACTGTCGACGGCACCGAGCTCACTACGAAGCCAGTGGTGAAGTACCTTGGGTTCCATCTGGACACCAAGCTCAACTTCGGAGAGCACCTAAAGATTAAGGCTGAAAGGGCGGCAGCAGTCACAAAAAATCTGAGCAGGCTGATGGCAAACACGACAGGGCCCCGCTCTTCCATAAGATGGCTCCTAATGCGGTCGGGAGAGAGTATCATCCTTTACGGAGCGGAGATCTGGGCAGAAGCTATACGCTTCGAGTGCTACCGGAACCGCGTCGGCGCAGTACAAAGAATTGGAGCGTTGAGAGTAGCGTGTGTATATCGCATGGTGTCGAGAGCTGCGGTCCTCGTGGTGACTGGAACTATTTCCATCCACCTGCAGGCAATGGAAAGGAGGACAATATATCTCAACAGAGTGCTAGGTAAAAACGAGGCTAGGAGAGAAGCAAGGGTGAACAGAATGCTGGCGTGGGAGACCGAATGGAACGTCTGTGAAGATGGAAAATAGACAAGGAGGCTCATCCCTCGGCTCACTCCTTGGATTGACTGCAAGCATGGAGAAATCAACTACCACCTGACGCAGTTTCTGACAGGACACGGACTCTTCGGTGCAAACCTTCACTGCATGGAGAAGCGCCCGAACTCGAAATGCCTCAGCGGTACAGCAAAGGACGACGCACACCACACGTTCTTCCAATGTGTGAAGTGAAAGGACGAACGAAAAGTCCTGGCAGAGTTCACGGCGGACACTATCGTTGCCCACATGCTGGATAGCGAAGAAAACTGGAGAAGGGTGGCCACATCCGTGGAGGCTATCCTAAGAAGAAAGAAGAGAGAAGAGGACGGGGCAACCTGACCTTGACTCATCAGTAATACGCGCGGGAGCCGCTACCTGAACTTCCCATGTGGGGGACGTAGGAAGATGATAGCAAGGTCGGTGCCAGAAGAAGGGAGAAGAAATAAAGAGGCCATCTGGAAGGAATGCTAACGCTCAAGTGCTTAGATGGCCTTCTCTGCAGGTTTATAAGGGCCACTGGGAGGTAGACCCAACCACCTATGTCCATACAAAATGAAAAAAAAAATTATTATTATTATTATTATTATTATTTTTTACCGAGGTACTAGGATCTTCCGAGGCGTTCGTCCTTGCTTTGGAGGTGGAGCAAGAAGTGATACCCGCTAAGACCATCACTGGGTAGCGAACTCCGTGGTGTGGGGGATTCCTACCCCTTAAACACCCAAAACATACACCTTCGGCAGCCTCGACCCAGAACCGCTTTCGCATTACTTCAGGTCGGGCCGCAGTCCTATCGCCCACGGGGACGTCATCCGTCTTTCCTACCTTCTTTCTTTCTACGATGCCCTATCTAATCTATTAAGCATCCGTCTCATTTTATCACGCGCAGTACCCCTTCGATGAAGGTATTTATCGCGTCCCATCGGTCTTTCACTGAAAGCATGCATTCGATCACCACGTCGGGCGAGAGTCGCCCTACCATCACCTCCAATCGTTGTCTTTCCGCGGCCCACCTATTACATGCGAAAAAGGTATGTTCCGCGTCATCCCTCTCGTGTCCGCAGTATTTACATTTCGGCGTATTTATTTTACCTAATTTAAATAGGTAATATCGAAAGTATCCGTGTCCTGCCAGGAACTGCGCAAGGCAACAGTTAACCTCTCCGTACTTCCGTCCCTGCCACCTCGTTATGTCTTGAATCAATAGGTAGGTCCATCTACCCTTCGTCCCCGCCCTCCACCACTCATGCCAAGTTTGTAGCATCTGGTGGCGGGCTACGCCCTCCGCGTCTGCCCGTTCTACTTCTGCACTCCTATCGTAGATCTGCTTCTGTTCCCGTGCGAGTAGGTTGATCGGAATCATACCAGCTATCACCGCTACAGCCTCTTCCGACACCGTCCAGTACGCGCATGCTACTCTCAGCGCAACTCGCCGCTGCACCGCCACCATTCTCATCCTGTACTTGATAACTTCCATGGCATCAGCCCAAATCTCCGCTCCATAGAGGAGTATAGAGTTGGTCGTCGCCATGAGGAGTCTTCTCTTGGATATCCGCGGACCTCCAACGTTGCGCATTAACCTACATAGCGCCGCTATTCGTGCTTCTGCCTTTGCCGTTACTTTCCTGATGTGGGGCCAAAAGCAAAGCTTTGAGTCCTGGGTGACCCGTAGATACTTCGCAGTCGGCCTCGTAGTTACTAACTCGGATCCTACGTACATCGGTAGTATCGTAGGGATCTCTTTACGTGTCAGTAGTACTACCTCGGTTTTCACCAGCGCGAGACTGAGCCCGTGCTCCGTCATCCACCTAGTCACTCGTTTCATTACCAGGAACAATATAAGTTATGCTAAGTCCGCGTTCCGTGCTTCTACCACCACCGCGACGTCGTCCGCATATCCTACGAGAAAGGCCCAGTTGGGCATGTCCAGGCGCAGCAAACCGTCGTACGACGCGATACAAAAATCGGGGCCAAACACTGATCCTTGTGCAACGCCTGCCGTAATTTTCCTAACCACCGTTCCTTCGATCATCTCGATAATGAGTTCGCGATCCCGAAAGTAGTCCTCTGCTACGCGTAGTATGTAGGGTGGGACCCCCCCCCCCCAGCGCTGCGAGTATGTCTGCCCAGCGTGCCGAATTGAACGCGTTTTTAACCTCCAGCGTCGCTAACAACACCAGTGGTCGCGCTCCGTGACATCGTTCCCTTGATCGCCCCAACGCCGCGGTAACCGATCGTATCGCACCTATCATCGAAAAATCCTTTCTAAATCCAAGCTGGTTTTCCGATAAGCCCTCTGACTGTTGTATCGCAATCTGGCTTCTGCTCCTTAGTAGCGCCTCCATATCCTTGCCGATCATGTCTAATAGGCTAAGCGGCCGATATGCGGACGGGGATGTCATGTCTCCCTTCCCCTTGCTGATAAGGACAAGCTTCGTCCTTTTCCATCGACTGCTGAAAACACCTTCCCTGACACATAAGTTGTAGGTATCCAGTAAGGTTTCCGGGCATCGTGAGGTGATGGCCTTTAAAACCTCCACTGGAATCCCATCGGGGCCCGGCGCCTTGCCGCTCTTAAGAGATCTAATCGCTACCCGTAGCTCAGGCTTGGTAAACGAGGATATATTCTCCTGTCGTACGTCCTCATACAGAGTCTCTTCCCTCGGCGGATGCTAAGGGAAAAGCCCGTCAACTATTTCACTTATCAACCGCGCTTCCTTTATCTCCGGTGGCTTCATTGCTCCTATTCTACGAGTTACGATTTTGTAGCCTAGTCCCCACTGGTCGGAGTTAACTTCGTCGCACACCTCTTTCCAGCATCGTCGCTTACTAGATTTAATCGCGAGCCTTAGCCTTTTTTGTGCCTCTTTAAATCAGCGTTAAAAACAGTGGTCCCGCGTCGTTCCCGTGCGCGCTGTGCCCGTCTACGAAGCCTCAAGAATACCCTACGTAACTCCGCGATCTCCTCCGCCTACCAGTACGCTGATTGACGGCGGTTTCTATTTTTGCCTCGTGGCATAGAGGCATCGCATGCTATTACTATAGCTGAAGTTGCCCTGGTCACCTGGGCTTCCGCACGCTCCCGGCCTGATAAATCATTTTTCTCGGATCTTTGTGGTATACTTAGTACTTCTACCAGCTGATCCACGTTTAATCGATGGGCGTTCCACCGCGGTAATGGTCTGCTCGCTTGGGGTACACCAACCCTATCTAAAACCGTAAACGTGATGCACTGGTGATAACTGCCTGACTCTTCCTCCAAGACCTGCCAGTTACTAATCCTCGGTACTAGTTGCTCAGATGCGAAAGTGACGTCTGGTATGGATTTGCCGACCCTGGGGCGTCGATGAGTAGTGACTAATCTAGCGGCCATCTCGAGTAAATCCCTGCCCCTACTGTTCGTCTCTGGCATACCCCATTCTATCACCCTTGCGTTAAAATCTCCTGCAACCAGTAAGAGCCCAGAGATATTCCGCAATATGTCTTCCATGCATTCAACCTGCCTAAGAAATTCGTTTCTTCGTAAGTTGGAGGATATATACACGCTCACGTAGGTAACATCCCTGACGCAAGCCCATACTATACTTGACCCATGTCTACCTGCTATCCGAACTGCCGCTGTGCCGGTCTCGTCCGCGAACCACGTGGTCATATTGCGGGCCCGATGCCTATACTGTTCTTTAACCAATGACACGTCCACGAGCCCCTGGCCTACTCGATTAGTGAGCAGGTTGTCAGCGAGTACGGCGCCGTTCGTGTTTATTTGTAGAACCGTCGTCATTATTTAGGACGCTTTAACTTTTCTAGCTCGTCCCTGAAAGCGACGCATGTCCGCGTACCCGAAAAGTGCGCTACCTCAGTGGCCACAACCCCGCGTTTTTTACACAAGAAGCAGGCCTGACCATCCGGTCTCGCGCGACAGTCCCTGGCTACGTGATCTGGTTTTCCACATTTCCTGTATAATCCACTACGATCCTCGTCCTTACAGTCCTTTTTCAGATGCCCAAAGCCTTGGCATCTGAAACATCGCGGAACCACTATTCGCTTTCTAACTCGGTAGCTGAAATACCCTATTTTAATACTTCCTATCCTTAGGAGAGTCATGGCCGCAGTCTCGACCATTTCGACTATGGCCATCCTCCGTTCTCCTCCCCCTACGTCAAATACGTGGGTAGTAAGGTTACACATGTCGCTTACCTCCTCCCTAATCGCGGCGTTTTCCTGTTCTTCGATGGTAACGCACGGCATTCCGCCTATTTCCAGTGTAAGGCTTGGAGTGAGGCCTTTAACCTGGTATTCATTTCCCAGATTTTCCTGGATAACTCTCTGGAAGGCCTCCTTGTCTTCCGATCGCTTCTCCAGTTCTAAGAGAATCCAACCGCTTTTAGTCAGTTGGGTGTTTCTCACGACCGCCTTCGCTTCCTCAGGTTTAACTTTAAAAGTGAGGTACTTGAGTATCTCTGCATAGCTCTCCTTCCCGGTTGACGTTACGTGTATTGCGCATCGTCGAGGCCGAGGATTTACCTTCTTCTCCTTCCTGTCCTGTTGCTGCTGTTGAGAACCCATGATCTTCCCACTATCTGGCCGCGTTGGCTTTTTTCTCCTGATGACTGTGGTGAATCCGTTCTGCTCCGTCCTCCCTCTCTTGGATGGGGAATCCTGCACCGGGCTGTCCCTTAATCGGCGCTTTTTTCTCGAGGTCGCCTTCTCCGCTGCTCGGTCTCTAATTACCGGTACTTCCCCATTTCTGTCATCTGCTGCCGGTCCACGTGCTGGTTGTACCCCGGCTGAGCGGACTTCCTCTAGAGCCTCTGCCGCCGCCGTCAGAACTATTATCCCATCTTTTACCGGCATTGTGATGTTTCTCTCCGTGGAAGTCATATCGGGCATGCAGCTCAGTAGGCGCTTCATGACGTCCAGGATTTCTCTCATTCCCTCCGATTGGTCCCGCTGATCTCTACTCTCACTTACCAGCCGCGTCATCTCCTGGGCGAATGTGCTAGTTCCATCGGATCTGCTATCACTCGCCACATCCAGGATCGTTCGGGCTGTGCGGCCAGTCGGCGTATTCGCTTCGCCTTCCCTTCCTTGGATTTCTACATCTAGATCTTTGATTTTGAGGTGAGTCATCAAACATACAATCTGTGTTTTAAGACGGTTCGCCCATTATGGGAGCCACACCTCAGGGTGGCTACTATCCCTGCCTGTAAGAAACTCTATTTATGGGTGCCGAAGCCGAGAGGCGGTTTGTCGGATGGTCTCTCCTATTGGCACCTAGTGACTCTACAGAAAAAGATTACGGGAAAAGCCTGCGCCATAATGAAGCAAAAGGTTTAACGTCATCCCTACCGAGTGGGCGATGTTGGGTCCGTCACAACACCTGATCCAAACCTCAGGCTAGACAGTGTGCGATTTGCCCTACGCAGCTTCGGGTATAAGAAAATATTGACGATGTAATCCTTGACACCTGCGCCCGCCTGACCTGGTTCAAACCTTCCATTGGCTCCAGTCGGTGGATACGTGTTGCTCTTCCCACATTGAACATGCACTTTCACTAGGTTTTCGCCCATATTTCAGGGACTTACGCACCCTAATATTACTCCATGCAGAGGTTAGGTACTAACTTCACGCATCACCCCGGTCGAGGAGTTTACTACTCTCCCATTGGCTAGTCTGAACGGAATATCCACAGACCGTCGGCCGCAGCCCACTCATACTGTGCCAATTCATTCGTCCATTCTCACATTCCTCTGTTCGCGACTGCTTATTCAATATGTTCGCAGCTGACCAGTCCCAGCTGGCCCTTCACCGATCCGCAACCTCGACGCGCCCGGTAGCATGGAAAAATGCTCATCTATGGCTAGATATACCCCGGGATTGTTGTTGTTGTTGTTGTTGTTGTTGTTGTTGTTGTTGTTGTTGTTGTTGTCGTTGTCGTTGTCGTCGTTGTCGTTGTCGTTGTCGTTGTTGTTGTTGTTGTCGTTGTCGTTGTTGTCGTTGTTGTTGTTGTTGTTGTCGTTGTTGTTGTTGTTGTTGTCGTTGTTGTTGTTGTTGTTGTTGTTGTTGTTGTTGTTGTTGTTGTTGTTGTTGTTGTTGTTGTTGTTGTTGGGAGGTGATCTCAACGCCAAAGCGGCAGAGTAGGGCGAGCGTACGGATGCGAGAGGTAACGAGGTAGTAGAGATGGCAGCCAGAGTAGGACTTATTGTACTTAACAGAGGCACCTTGACGACCTTTAGGAGACCAGGTTACAGACAGACGATAATCGATATTACGGTAGCATCCGAGGGATTTGCCCCTAGAATAGATGGTTAGAGGGTTCTGGAGGACTTTACCGCAAGCGACCACCAGTATATCTTTTTCTCGGTACTGTTTCGATCGCGATCGCGGCATGAGCAAACGACCAAGAAAAATGCTAGGTTTAACACGGGTAAGCTGAACCCGGACGCATTCAGCCTGATGATCCGCAACGGATACAGCGAAATGAAACGAATAGGAATCGGCCACTGGACAGCAGAGAACATCGCGTCAACTGGAATGCGAGTTATACTGCGCGCGTGTGAGGCATCAATGCATGTAATAGGTGGTCGGACGAACGATACGAATTAGAAAACACGACAGGATGCTTAACACCTGACATTATAGTAAGCGTGATGACCAGGAAGAAAGAGAATTGGGACGTATGCGCGTACTTCGTAGAGAAAGTACTGTGAGAGAAAAAAGCCGACGAACACCTTATAGACTACACTAGAATAAAGGGGCCCGAGGTAGATGTAGCTAGCATACTAAACAGAGGTGACTTACACGCGCAAAACGTTGGACAGACGACGCAAAAGTAAGAACATTCCCATAGCGGAACTAGGGACACCGCGCTGAAGTAATCCGAATAGGCTGCCGGCGCGGAGAAACATGTCCAGTATATGGAAGGGGGAGTTTAGTGGGTATTCTTGTTCCAGGCTCGTCGACCTAAGCGTAGGCGAAAAGTCTGGAGCGACTGAGCCCCACACACAGGGACTTGGAACCTGCATGTCCCCCCTACGGTGCGTTAATGCATTCTCCAACTCCACGGAAAAAAAATTATTATTATTATTATTATTATTATTATTATTATTATTATTATTATTATTATTATTACTATAATAGTAGGGTACTACCCAGGTTCTATCTAACGGTAGATGAGCTTTTTTTCTATGCTACCGGGCGTGTCCCCAGGTTGTGGATCGGGGAACGGCCAGCATAGTCTGGTCAGCCGTGAATATAATGAATAAGCGGTCGCGAACAATGAAATCGGGAGAATGGCTGAATGAATGAGCATAGTGCGAATGGGCTGCGGCCAACGGATTGTGGATATTCCTGCTAGACTAGCCAAAAGGAGAGTAGTAAACTCCCTAACCGGGGTGAAACGGGATGTCAGTACTTAACCTCTGCGTTTATCATTATTATTATTGATAAACGCATATTCAATGTGGAAGGACCTCTCGAGTGCTCACTGACTGGAGCCAATGGTGGGGTTGAAGCAATCATTGTTGGGCGCAGGTGTGAAGGATTACCTGGTCAGTATATCCTTATACCCGAAGTTGCGTAGAGCAAATCGCACACCGTCTAGCCCGAGGTTTGGGTCAGGTGTTGGGATGAACCCGACATCGCCCACTCGGTAGGGGTGGCGTTATACCTCTGTTTCATTATGGCGCGGGCCTATCCCGTAACCTTTTTTGTAGAGTCACTAGGTGGCGTAGGAGTGACTGTCCGACAAACCGCCTCTCGACTTCGGCATCCATAACTAGGGTTTCTTATAGGCGGGGATAGCAGCCACACCGAGGTGTGGCTCCCATAGTGGGAGAACCGTCTTAAACAACATATTCTATGCATGATGATGAATTCAAACACCCAACAAAACCAACAAAATAAGTAGACAGAAGGTGTATGCCAGACTGCGGTGGAGAAGGTGTTCGCAGAAATGGGAGCGCTCCTCAAGACTATGGTTAAGGCGCTAAATTCACAGCCTAATATCAAAACGGATATCAAGAAGGGGATTCCAGTTATGACAGACCAACTGGAGCCGCTCGAATGCGCCGCACACTGGGGCCATACGGATTTTTTGGTTCAAAACCACCTAGAGGTCGCAATTCTCAACGGAATATCAAAATTTTTGCTTAGGAACATTCGTTATCAAATATCGAAGAGCCCTACGAATCCTGATTTTCCAAAAAATTAACCTATAAATCTATGGAGTCATATAATCCTACCACATCAACCAATCAATTCAATTGTTGACCTGTAAATCCAAAAAATACGATAAACCTTTAATTTGTAAGCCCTTTACTCGTGAACTCTTGACCTTTGATCCAGTAAGCCATGCACTCATAAACTCTAAACCTATAAGCCCTAACCTCATAAGTCTTAAGGGGGTCTTACACCTAGTGGCTTCTGAGGCCAAAATCAGCTATATAAAAGAGAAAAATGTTATTTAAACCACATACATTGTATATCCTAAAAATATACACTATTTCTGACAGAATGGCCCAAGACTTAATCTGTAGACCAATTTTATGAGTCAAGGTTAAGAGAGCATGTGTCACGGACTTATAAATTAAAGTTTTATAGCATTTTTGGGAATCACAAGTGTAAATTTTGGGGTTATAGGTTATAAATTAGGTTTATAGGTTCATATTTTCAAAATTAGGCTTCGTTGCGGTCTTTGGTATTTTGTCACTAAAAGTTCCTGTTTTTAAATTTTCAAATTCGGTTCAGAATTATGACCTCTAGGTGGTTTTGAATCTTTCGGCCCCAGTGTGCGCCGTGAAAACGGAACTGCGGGCTGCTAAGCAAGTCAGGGCTTACACCCCAGCCAGAAGGCAAAGGACGATGTCCTTGTTACAAAGTATGGGCACACCAAATGGGTCACTTGGCCTCGAGCCACTTGGCAGCGCGAAGTGAGGCGCATCTAGCCCACCTAGCCTGGATGCGGGGGAAAAGCCGGTGAAGAAGAAAAAGGCAGACAGCCCTAAGGAAGAATGGGTTGCCGTAAAAAATAGAAAAGGGCGGAAGCAGCCGAAACAACAGCAGCAGCCACAGAAACAGCAGCCGCAACAACAGCAGAGAAAGCAGAAGACAAAGAAGAAGAAAGAAAAGGGAACAAAGCCGGATGCGATCGTGCTCAAACCGGCAGACGGCAAGTCGTATGCGGACATTCTGTCCACCATACGTAAGGCTGTCAAGCCGGAAAGAGTGGGGTAGAAATCCGATCCATCCGGCAAACAAGAGTAGGTCAGGTACTCCTCGAGCTGAAAGAAGGCAATTCAGCAACAAGAACTGCCTTCTCAGAAGCACTCAGAGAAGCTACTGGAAACGACTGCACGGTTGCTAGGGAACTGGTCCCCAGAGTCATCCTGGAGATCAGAGACATCGACAGATGCACGTCCAGTGAGGAAGTAGAGGAGGCCTTAAAAAGAGACCTGTAGGACTACAAGGGGTTCCTGCAGTCTGCCTTGACTCGGCTAAATGCGAGGGCACAACGGATGGTCATAGTGACGGTGGAGACACCGGCTGCGGAAAAGCTAATGGCCACCGCCCGCATAAAGATAGGCTGGGTCAATTGCAGGATTCGCAGGAGAGCAACGGTTACCCGTTGCTATAAATGTCTGGGCTTCGGCCATCTTAGCCCGGACTACAAAGGGCCCGACCGCAGCAAGCGATGCTATCGCTGCGGGGCGGAAGGCCACATGGTGGCAGGATGTAATGCCACCCCACGTTGCTTCCTGTGTCCAGAACAAGCGGACAAACCTGACTCCCGCAACCATACGGCGGGATCAGGAGCTTGTGGGGCCTTCCGAGAGGCACTTGCAAATGCCAAGAAAAAATGGCGGCAGTTCTGCAGAGCAATATGCACAGGAGCAGGGCAGCTCACGACCTCCTGAAACAGTTCTGTTTCGAGAAAAACGGTGATATTGTACTAATCAGCGAAAAGGATTGAAACAGAGATGGTCCGGGATGGTTTGCCGATGACCTGGGCACCGCAGCCATCTGGAACCGTGACCCGCAGAATATCCACATTGTGGGTCATGGCGGCGGCAGCGGTTTTGTTTGGGTGAGGAACCAGCAAATGCACTACATCAGCGTATACCTCACTCCAAAGCAGACCATCAGCGACTTCCAAGCCAAGCTGGAGGGCCTGGAGGATGCAGCCCGGGACATGCAGGGTGAGCTGATTATCGCCGGGGACTTCAATGCTAAAGCCCCGGAGTGGGGGAAAGCCCGGTTGGACCGTGGGGGTCGGCTGGTTATGGATATGGCCAGTCGGCTAGACCTCGTGGTACTAAATCAAGGTACCACGTCGACCTTCAGACGTGTGGGCTACAGGGAGACCATTATCGACGTCTCCCTGGCAAGCGAACGCCTAGCCGTGCGAATCGAGAGCTGGCATGTGATCGAAGACTACACAGGAAGCGATCACATGTATATCACGCCAAGATGGACTCCGAGAGGCTTGCCACGGCGATAGAACACGGACAGCGAACACTGCGTGAGATCCCGGAATCGCTGCCGCTATCTGCGCGGGCCAAAATGGTGACAGACTACAGCATGAAGGTCATCGAAAAGGCCTGCGCAGAGGCAGTTCCCAGGAAGACAACGCGTGGGTCAAGTCGTTCTGCTTACTGGTGGACGAGCGAGATCGCGGATCTTCGTAAGACGTGCCTGCAGTTGCGACGCAGAACGTAGAGGGTCAAAAAACGCGATCTCGACGCAACCCTCTTGGCCGCGAGTACAAAGCGGCCAAGAAATCCCTAAAGAAGGCCATCAAGTCCAGCCGCCAGCGATGCTGGAAAGAGCTGGGAGAAGAGATGGATCACGATCCGTGGGGATTAGGGTACGAGATCGTTATGCGCAAGCTGGCGACCTTCGTTTCGTCTGCACCGAAGGATGCGGTAACTATCACCAACATCGTACGTGCCCTTTTCCCCGAAAACCCAAGCAGACTGGATTACCCAGCAACATCCGGCCCGTTCGAAACACCCCTGTTTATGAACATGGAGCTCTCCATCGCAATAAAATCTTTGCGTAATAAGAGAGCTCCGGGGCCAGATGGATTACCAGCAGAGCTGTTGAAAGCCATTGGCGGCAGTCACCCGCGCCTCAACTCCTGTACAACTCCTGCCTGAAGGCGGGCATTTTTCCTGCACGTTGGAAGACAGCGAGACTTGTCCTCATCAGCAAGGGCAAGGGTCCAGCAGACAGCCCGTCGGCCTACCACCCGCTGTGCATGCTAGACATGGCGGGAAAGCTCCTGGAGAAACTGCTGAAACCTCGTACCATAAGTGCGACCGGAGATCTGGCTCCGCGACAGTATGGCTTCAGGCGAGGTAAGTCAACCATAGACGCAATCCAGGAGGTGGTAAATGCCGCCATGTCAACGGAACAGGACAACTATTACTCTCGCCCTATCTATCTCCTGGCCACCTTGGACGTTAAAAACGCGTTTAACTCAGTTAGGTGGGACAAGGCGCTGGAAGCTTTCGAGCCGGACTTTCGTATCTCTGCGTATCTTCTACGCATTCTTGGGATTATCTGAAGGACCGCTTGATAATTTACGACACGGAGGATGGACCAATAAAGAGGGAAATAACATCTGGGGCAGCTCAGGGCTTCATGCCGGGTCCCGACATATGGAATGTAACCTATGACGGGATCCTGCGCATGGAAATGTCTGAGGGCACCTCCTGGTTGAGTATGCTGACGACATAGCGGTGGTCATCATAGCCAGAGACGTTGACCTCGCTAGGCTGCTACTCAATCGGATAATGCGTCGTGTTTTCTCCTGGCTGGCGGATCGTGGGCTCGAATTAGCCACAAAGAAGACGGAGGTCGTGCTACTTACGAAGAGGCACATCAATACCATGTGCCCCTTCCAAGTAGGAGACGCGACGGTCCAGGCAAAAAGCGCGGTGAGGTACCTGGGGGTGACGTTTGATAATAAGCTCACCTTCAGGGAATACCTCACAATAGTGATGGAAAAGGCAGCAGCAGTAACAACCTCGCTGAGTAGGCTCGTGGCCAATACCACCGGCCCCCGGCCTTGTAAAAGGCGCCTACTCATGTGTGCCGCTGAAGCCGTCATGCTGTATGGAGCGGAGGTCTGGGCCGATTCGCTGCGGAAAGACGTGCACAGAAAGCGTCTCGCCGCGGTGCAACGGAGAGCAGCACTCCGGATCGTGTGCTCTTACCGCACGGTCTCCGAGCCCGTGATATTAGTGGTCGCTGGGGTAATACCCATCAACCTTCTAGTACTGGAGAGACGCTTCGTCTACCAGCAGAAGCCTGCTCTTGGAGTAGTGGAAGCCCACCGAACTGCTAGGGCCAACACCATCCAGGCTTGACAGCATCGGTGGGAATCCTCCACTAAAGGAAGGTGGACGGCCAGGCTTATTCCACAAGTGGGCACCTGGCTGTTCCGAGAAGAGGGTGAGGTAAATCACTACCTCACCCAATTCGTGACGGGGCACGGTCTGTTCCGCGCATGCCTATATAAGATGGGTAAAGTCGCGGATCCAGACTGTGCCTATTGTGAGGGCCTCCAGGACGACGTGTTCCACACCTTCTTCGTATGCCGAAGGTGGACCGTCGAAAGGGGAGCACTAGAGAGGGACCTTGGTTGCATATCACCTGACAATATAGTCAGGCTGATGCTCCAAGGTCCTCCACAATGGACGAAAGTCGCCTCCTACGTGGAGGCGATCTTCCGCCATAAAAAGGCAGACGACAACAGCAGATCGGCCGACCGCAGGGCGCCGTAGCTGTTCACGGAAAAAAAAGACCCGTGCGGGTCTCAACGGCCGATCTGAAGCGAGAAGGAGCCGCTCAGGCGATCCGGTGGAGCTGTTGGTCCACCGGACTGATGCAAGATTTCACTGTTTCCCTCGAAGAAAAAAGAAAAAGGAGAAAAAAAAATTACTATAATAGTAGGTAGTACTTAAATTTACGCTATTTTTAATAATACTTGAATACAAGATTAGAAATTTTGGGGTCATACGTGTTAGCTTGATTAGTTATTTACTCACGCAGCATCTCATATTCTTGGTACGTAACATTTAGTTAGTTCAATCGCTCAACCAGCAGGGTTTCTAAAAAGTTCACCTTTGATTCAAGACTGCCGATTTTCTGTGTTAAGCTGGGCAAAACATTCAAAGAAGCAGCAATCTCCACAAGCTTGGACTCAATAGAACCCTGCAACTGACTACTTTTTCGAAAGTATCATGGTTGGAATTTGCTTACGTTACTAGGCTTGAGATGATGGAACCATTTATCAGCGTGGCGAAATCAAGACGGGTTGGAGTGTCACTGCGCCAAGAGTCATGTCAATAAGCCGGCGATTTGAATGTAGCGAGATGTGAGCGCGGTAACTGGGATGATATGTCGTCGCTACAATTTAACTTCCCGCTAGTGCCGTCATTGTCTGACGTAGCTTTTACAGGTGTCGAGTGTTGCCCAGTGCCGTTCGTATTCCGCGCCGGTGTATTCCATCCTATACCCATTGGTGATTAGATCTCCTTTGTTCTAAACTTAAGAGCGAGACCTTTTGTTTGCCATTTTGCGCAGTCATCGAAGTACGCTCGGTACTTAAGCGCTTGTGTTGCATAGCGACATACTTCTTTGGCATCTCTGCTCGAATGCACGACACATGTCACACGACACATTTTTTTCGTCCCTGCGCATATTGTGTCACACGGCTTATGTCACACCGAGCATCTATTAAAAGTATACTGCTGCATAATTTCGCCGCATACAATATACTTCGCGCTCATTCTTGGGACCACTGAATACCCTGTCCAGCAGAGAAGCGTTGGTATTACTGTATCCGAAGACTATCGCATGAGTATGGTTATAGTGGTGGCGGATTTTTACTTTTGTGAGTTGCATTAAGCCCTCTACTGAACAGATTGTGTAAACTCACTAGCTACTTGTACTATGTGCTAGGCGGCGTGATATCGGGTAAGGCTATGCTGACCGCTGCTCTGTGCGTTGGTGACCTTGCCAAAAAGTCTGTGGGTGTATGGGCAGTTATGTATAGTTAAGTATATATATATATATATATATATATATATATATATATATGTTACTTATTGTGGACATTCATCACAAGAAGCAAGGCTTTTCGTAATGAACTTTTATTTATTGTCTTTTTATATTTGTTACAACCAGATCCAGTTTATTCGAATGATAAGTGTCTTAAGATGTAGCAAACATTTTTTTTCATGAAAAATTAGGTAGTATTGGCGCTAATATAAACAATTAAATTTTTTTAATATTTCCTTAATTTACTTAATAAAACTTTAGCTCTGATAAGGATCACAGTGAAGTGATCGAAACGTAGGTAAAAAATCACACACTTGAGTTGTTCGGAATTGTAGTACCCAAAGTAACCGCTAGGTGGCAAACGCCGAGCGCGCAAGCTTCAATGAAAAACATCACCCCACGTGCTTAAGTAGGGGCCTGCGCCACGCACTTGCCGTCTCTCGCCAAACATTATTTGCCTTACTTATATTTACCTCTTGCTTTACTTATTACCCAATTGCTATTTTTTTGCTTTGCTGATATTACGCGAGGCTCTCGTATTATCAGTTTGCCTATTGCATATACCTTGCGTATTGCTTGCCTATTTTACTCGAACGCGCTTAGTGTTCTTATTCCTTTTGCTTCCAATTTTACTTTCGAGTGGGTTGGAGCAAAGACTTTCAGAGTCAATACAATTTATTATTTTCTCTCGGCGATAAACCCTAACAATATAAACTCCGTATACGTTCATTCGTATACATGTTTGGTCCTTCGAGCCGGATAGGGTTGTCAATCGAGAGAAATTCTTACAAAGCAATAGAACTCTTGAGTGTTACATTAATTGTCAGAGATTTACGACCTTTGGCAAGTTAGTTCGTTGGAGATTTACGACTTTTGGCAAGTTAGTTCGTTCGAGATTTACGACCTTTGGCAAGTTAGTTCGTTGGAGATTTACGACCTCCTAACGAAATCTATCGTGTGACTGATCTCTTTGCCCCTGCCACTCTGCACAGCGGGCGGAGATACCACACAAACTCTCATAACACTCAGGGATCTGCTTATTTCTTTCAATCAAAATGCCTTCACTTTCACTTTCGCAAACCATCGAACGTCAGTTCGAATTATTCAAACGAATCTGCAATTCAAGTGACAATATCAAGAAAGCTGGAAAAGACAATATTACTCGTGAGTTTCTCGAAGCTAAGCTAAAGATATTAGAGAAAAATTGGAAGGAGTTCCAAGAAAATCACACTATTGTCCTATCCCAGAAATACGAAAGTACTAGCGAGAATGATTATTTTGCCAATGATTGCTATGGCATAACAGAAGACGGTTACATCAATGCAGTGGTCTATATAGCCCAGTGGCTCAAACAATTCCCAAAAGAAGCTAATGTGCCTAATGCGCAGCAACCAGTCTCCACAAGAAAGTTACCTAACATTGAAGTTCCTACCTTCTCCGGTAAATTCACCGACTGGCTAGATTTTAAGGATCTATTTAAAGCTACGATCATCAAAGATGAACGGCTCTCTAATTCAGAGAAATTACAACAATTGAAAACGCACGTTCAAGGAGAAGCAGCTGATATGCTCAAAGTAATTCAAATTACAGATCTCAACTTCCCTATTGCCTGGAAAAAGTTGGAAGATCACTATACAAACAAACGTCGACTTGTTGCCATTTATATCAAGACACTACTCGATTTGCCTGCCGTAAGTTCCGATTCTCCATCTCAATTACAATCCCTTCTTAATTCAACAGCAAATGCCATATCCGCTTTAGAGCAACTCAAAAGGCCAACCAATCAATGGGACGATCTTCTCGTGCCTATCATTTCTCATAAGCTTGATTTCAAAACCTTATGCGAGTGGGAAAAACAAGTTAGTAAAAGTACTGATCCCCCTACGTTTGTCCAACTTAGTCTGTTCATCACCGAACGTATTGATTTTTTAGAAATCATCTCCGTGCCTAAGTTAAGTAAATCCAAAACTCCAGAAAACAGATCAATTAGCTCCCATGCTACGTTCACCGACAAGTGTGTCTTTTGTGCAGACGCACGTTTCATTGCCCGTTGCGACGCCTTCAAAGCCAAAACCGCAAGTGAGCGAAAAATCTTCGTAGAAAAAAGGAAGTTATGTTTCAATTGTCTAGGGTTTCACCCGATCAGTAATTGCCGATCTGACAGAAGATGTATCATATGTAGCAAACAACACCATACGCTTCTTCACGAAAATACAAATACAAGTTCTCCCGTGTCTACCATTGAACCCATACATAATCACGTCGCTTTCATTGGTCCCTCTTTTACTACCAACACTGAGCTGCAACTAAGTTTAGTAGCTCAAAGCTCCGGTGTAGAACCTGTTCTTTTGGCTACCGCGTTGGTGAAATTACGTGGTGCTGATGGCAGAATTCATACTGCTCGGGCTATGATAGATCCTGGATCCCAAAGTTCTTTTGTATCCGAGGTGTTATTAAAGAAGCTTGAACAACCATACTCTGCCACGACAGTGCCGTTGAGTGGTATTGGAGGTTATTCTCACATCCCTGCTAAGGGCCAAACCACTTTGCAACTTACATCGGCTTTCAACCCTAAAGCACATTTGCAGTTAAACGCACTAGTGCTTCCTTTTATTACAAAATACACGCAATGATGCCATAAACTAAAGCCTGGACCCATTTGAAGGGATTAGAATTAGCGGACGATTTCAGAGAAACACCTGCTGAAATTGATATTTTTCTTGGTGCTGACATCTTTCCAGAGATCTTGCTCGACGGACTGGTCAAAGGACCTTCCGGAACTCCAATGGCCCAACGCACAATCTTCGGATGGATTACTAGCGGGCCTATTGCCAAACTTTACACCTCAACGTCTCCAATTGCAACAGGTCAATCTTAGTCTTCAGATCGGTTTAAATGTCTGCTAAACGAATTCTGTTCGCCCATTGTATGGACGAAAGTGGGCGGTATGTTCGGAATTGTAGTACCCAAAGTGACCGCTGGCTAGCAAGCGCCGAGCGCGCAACCTTCAATGAAAAACATCACCCCACGTGCTTAAGTAGGGGCCTGCGCCACGCACTTGCCGTCTCTCGCCAAACATTATTTGCCTTACTTATATTTACCCCTTGCTTTACTTATTGCCCAATTGCTATTCTTTTGCTTTGCTGATATTACGCGAGGCTCTCGTATTATCAGTTTGCCTATTGCATATACCTTGCGTATTGCTTGCCTATTTTACTCGAACTTTTGCTTCCAATTTTACTTTCGAGTGGGTTGGAGCAAAGACTTTCAGAGTCAATACAATTCATTATTTTCTCTCGGTGATAAACCCTAACAATATAAACTCCCTATACGTTCATTCGTATACATGAGTGTTCTATTTTTACCACCTTCCTTAAAATTAATGGACAGTGCGGCTAACCATCTCAACAAACTATATTAAAATAATTATAGGAAAGGTTTTTGACTCTATCCCTCGTTAGTTGTATAAATTTCTAATGCAAATTTTATCGATCTCACGAGGCAAGGGGAATTGGAAATAATTTTCGATTCTGGCCTTTAATAAAGGCCCAGAGAACGAAATTCTCTTACAAAAAAATGGCGTTTCGTCCTGGGTTACTAAAATGGACTCATCAGTGATGATCTAGTAATCCGTCATCAGACGCATGCATATAGGCTCTTTCTACTACATATAGGCTCGTCAGAACATCCGACGAGCAGGCGTCTGATGACGGGTTACTAGATCATCACTGATGAGTCCAATCTAGTAACTCAGGACGAAACGCCATTTCTTTGTAAGAGAATTTCGTTCTCTGGTCCTTTATCAATGGCCAGAATCGAAAATTATTTCCAATTCCCCTTGCCTCGCGTAGATCGATAAAATTCACATTAGAAATTTATTAAAATAATTTAATAAGTGAATCTGATGGCTATTCAGGGGGAAACATAATAGATAAGGAAGGTAACTAAATTATCAATCACTTTTTCCTATATATGTGTTTAAATACATATTTAAATTTTTAGAAGCTATTTGACACAAAAAATAGCAGTCAAGAATTATGCACAATATTATAATAATTAAAATGCAGTCAAGAATTTTTAGAGGATATAAAAAGGGAAGGTAAACGTATAAGATACATATGAGAACGAAAAAATAATGGCCCAGGTCGGGATCGAACTGACAACCTTCTTGCTTACCGGGCAGCTACGCTACTATTTGCGCCACTGGGCTGACGATCCTTTCCAGACCCCAACCGCCACTTAATCGTTCTCAAATTTTATTTCCCAAATCCCCCCGTCTGCATTATTTTCAGTCGATGCAGACAATATTATTTTATCAATTGTAGGAAACGCCCGACGATTTATGTTAATTTAATAATTAAAACTAATGGCTATTCAGGGCGAAAGATAAGGAAGGTAAATAATTTATCAATCACTTTTTTCTATATATGTGTTTAAATACAGATTTAAATTTTTAGAAGATATTTGACACAATCAATATTTTATTAAAATAATTAAATTTACTTCCATGTCGCTTGTATGGAAATTTTTATTTTGCATTCAATTGCAATGTACTGCGGCTCACTTTGTTCCTTATAATATTTGAGGGTAGGGTCGCGGTAACGATATTGTTGTGTGACGTGGTAAGACGTCACCATTGCCTTCTTTCTCTCTCTCAAGCTGCGTTGCCGGGGCACAACCGTATAAGACGTCATTATTGATTTTTCGGGATATCTTTCTCTGTTTCGGTTATGTTTATTCCGGCGGGTATCGTGGCGGAGGAGAGTGAGGCCGAGAAGAAAGAGGAAACTCAAGCATCGCGGTGGGCCCGTAGGCACTTAAGTATGTGAGAGATTAGTCGTAGCCACGCGGAGCGCGTTCGAATTTCGCGCGACTCCATGCGACCGCGGAGTTGGAGAGAGAGGTGGTAGCACCTCGCGGGCGAGTGTGCGCGGCCGCGCGCTGCCACAGCGGGGAGGCGCTCCGCTGGCGAGCACGCCCGGGAGAGAGATAGGAGAGCCACGTGCGATGGAGATGGCGAGATGGAGAGTACCGATGCAACCCGTGTAACGCCGGCGCATATGCAGGGGCATCGGCGATGGTACGCGCGGGAATGATCGGGAGTACGCAACGAACCGTTCGAGAGTGCGGGCGCGGAAGAAGAAAATGGCAACTGGTGAGAGAATGCGAGGGGGAGAGAGAGTGATAGAGAGCGAGGGAGAAGGTCAGCAACGAAGGAGAGGACGACGAGGAGAAGGTGGTGAGGTAGCCAGGGAGAGACGACCTCGGCAGTACGGGAGGAAGCGGGTCAACAATCCAGGTGGGTAGCGAGAGAGAGAGAGAGAGAGAGAGAGAGAGAGAGAGAGAGAGAGAGAGAGAGAGAGAGAGAGAGAGAGAGAGAGAGAGAGAGAGAGAGAGAGAGAGAGAGAGAGAGAGAGAGAGAGGCATTGCTGCCGCGTGGGAACGCGTCACGGAGGGATCAGAATTCCATCTCCGGAGGTCGGGACGACATCGTAGCGTTTGAGAAAGGTGGGTGAGCGATGCCAAGAGCGAAAGAATGAGAGCGAGAGAGCGCAGAGTCGCGAGGAAGGGAGCGGGACATTGAATGCGCGCGTATGCGGATCGGCGTGTTTGTGAAATTCAAGTTCGGCGTGAGAGGTCTTAGTGCGTTCGTTGCGCGCGCGGCCGTGTAGAGAGAGTGAAGGAGGGAGACTTGCAGGAACATGTGAGGGGGAGGAAGAGGTGCGCTATCGTGGAGAGAGAGAGAGAGAGAGAGAGGAAAGCGGGGTGTACTTGCACGAGATCCGCGGGTTCGCGGAATTCAAGTTGTGCGCAGGCCCATTGCATCGGTTCTTGGGGATGC
This sequence comes from Torymus aiolomorphi, assembly GCA_036365515.1. Lineage (NCBI taxonomy): Eukaryota > Metazoa > Arthropoda > Insecta > Hymenoptera > Torymidae > Torymus > Torymus aiolomorphi. The sequence continues at coordinate 84,596,434 of CM070875.1, forward strand.
TGGGGTGGTATTCTGGTTTTATCAAGGATGAATCGGGATTAAAAATACCGCTGGTGAAGTTGTTGAGAAAAGGGAGAGAGTGGAGTTGGTGAGAGAAACAGGAAGAGGCGTTCGAGCGAATGAAGAGAGCGCTTGCCTCGGCTCCGGTCTTGGCGCGGCAAAGATTTCAGTAAACCATTTATGGTGCAGTGTGATCCCAGTGGATACGCCTTAGGAGCGGTTTTAACTCAGGAAGGTGAAGATGGAGAGCATCCCATCGTCTACGTTAGTCGGGTACTGACTCCGGCTGAGAAGAATTATACCACGAGCAAGAATGAGTGTCTGGCCATGGTGTGGGCAATTAAGAATCTGAGACCGTATCTGGAGGGAACAAGTTTACCGTGGTGAAGGATCATAGCGCATTGAAGTGGCTGTGTAACCTCAAAGAGCCGACAGGAAGGTTGGCACGCTGGGCATTGCAACTGCAACAATGGGATTTTTACATAGTTCACCGCAAGTGTACGCTTCACCAGGTTCCAAATGCTCTCTTCCGAGCGCAAGAGCCAGATGAGGCGGAGATAGCAGGGTTCGATGAGATTAAAGACCCCTGGTATAAGAAGATGATGGAAGACGTGGAGAAATTTCGGGCCAAATATCAGCAGTGGAGAGTGGAGAATGGGTGTTTGTTTAGATTTAGAACGGATCCGTTACTGGATCCCGTGGAGTTCAGAGAAGAAAGGTGGAGGTTGGTTGTGTCGGTGGAGCACCGAGCAAGAGTGATGGAAGATGCTCATTGCGCCCCATCCTCGGGCCATCTCGGCGTTGAAAAGACGTATGATCGGGTGGCCCGGGAATATTACTGGAAAGGAGTCTATCATGACGTGCGGACCTTCGCCAGGGAATGTGAGTTCTGTCAGATGTTTAAGGGTCCTCAAACGGGATCTCAGGGTCTAATGGGCACTCGAATCGTGGAGAGACTGTCGGCGGTGGTTGCGGTAGACACAATGGGGTTTCCGCCGAGCAAGAGCCAGCATCTTTATCTGCTGGTTTTTCAGGACTTGTTCACTCGCTGTATCGAGATGAAACCTTTCCGAAGGGCAGACGGAAAGTCTGTGGCAAGAGCCACCGAGGAGCTAATCCTGTTCCGCTGGGAAACTCCCGATTACTTGCTGAGTGATAATGGCAAGGATTTCGACAATAAGTTCTTTAAGGGGATGCTGGAGGAGTATGGGATAAAGCATGTGACCACGCCCCCGTACCACCCTCAAGCAAACCCTGTGGAACGTAGTGGCCGAACTCTTAAAGCCATGATCTCGGCATTCGTGGGAGCGGACCACCGGAACTGGGACCATAAGTAAGGGCACGTCCATAAGTTCCGACACGCGGTGAATACGGCGGTACAGTAGAGCACCAAAGTGTCGCCCGCATTCCTTAACTTCGGACGACACCCGCGCCCGGTTAAGAGTCTGCGACGAGAGGTGGAGAGTGAGAGATTAGTGGGGAGAATTGACTCGGGAGTATGGGAGGATAGGATGAAAAGATTGGATGCGTTGACAGATTTGGTGAGCCGGCATGTTGACAAAGCCCGAGATGCGCAAAAACGACACTATGACAAGGGGCAGAAAGATGTGCAATTCGCTTTGGGTGATCAGGTGTTAAGAAGGACTCACCACCTGTCTGATGCGGCTAAGAAATTTAATGCTAAGCTAGACCCCAAGTACGAGGGTTCGTACCAGATCGTCGAGATCCTATCTCTGACCGTTTACGTACTCGGACAAGGGGAGGGGTCGAACCGGCGACTCGCGAAGGTGCATGTATCGGTACCTAAGCGGTATGTACCCCCGCGAGCGAAGAGAGTCCCGGCGCGACTCTTAGACTAACAGCTTCCCCCTTCTTTAACTTCTTTGTGTGTTACAGATGAGAACCCGACGATGATGGGCGAAGAGGAGGGGGGAGCGCCGCACTCCTCGTATCCACGTATCCAGAGTTCCGCGACCTCCCGGAATCGACGTATGCGACGCCTACTGGGGAGGTCGTAGACCTGGAAATGAGTAGAGTGCGATCGTTCGTGCCGCCCCGGCTCTTGCCACATTTTTCATGGGCGGATGAGGTGGAGACAGAGGAAGTGGAGAGAGAGAGAGTGGAAAGAGAGTTGGTGGAGAGAGAGAGGGCGAGAGTGGAGAGCAAGAGGAGAGAGAGTGAAAGGAGAGAGAATGAGAGAAGGGAGAGAGAAAGGAATGAGAGTGAGAGACGAGAAAGTGACAGAGTTGAAAGTGAGAGAAGGAAGAGAGAAAGAGAAGAAAGAATTAGAGAGGAGTAGGAACGTGTAGGTAGGAAGAGAGCGGAGGCCGAGGAAAGGGAGAGGGTAAGGATAGAGAGTGAGGAGCGTGCGAGAGTGGAGGAAGAGAGAGTGGAGAGAGAGAGGTTAGAACGAGTTAGATTAGAAGAAGAACGTGTAGCCAGAGTGAGAGCGGAGAAAAAGAGGTTGGAGAGGGAACGATGGGCTCGAGAGAAGAGGGAAGAGGAGGAGAGGATTGAATGGGAAGTGAGAGAAAGAGTGAGAAGGGGTGAAGAGAGAAAGGAGAGAATATTGATGGAGAAGGAGAGGGTGGAGAAGGCTGAGAGAGGCGGTGGAGATGGAGAGAGAAGGGAGGACGAGACGGTCATCGGGGCGAGCGACTAGCTGGAGGCGTGTCGCCTCCGGAGGGCCATTCCACGGCTACTCGCCCCTCGTGGCGCTGTACGGATCTCCCCTCTGTCGCTACCTAGAGCCGACTCGGCAGAGCGGCCGAGGGGAGTCCCGAGGAGCAACTCAGCCGCGCGGCTGAACTGGAGCTCGCCGCTTACCTGGCGGCCGATCGGGGCGCTGCCCCCAGTGATGACGGGCGAAGAGGCGGGGCCTCCACCCGCCAGTCCCCTCCAGGGCGCCGGGAGAGACCGGGGCCAGGGGGCCAGGAGCAGGAGCCGGAGTGTAGGGAACCCGATATTCCCGCTGAGTACCTACTCCGGTTCCTCCCGGTGCCGACCCTCACGGCCCCTCCGGAGCCCATGGAGTGGGATCGGGAGGAGGCTCCCGTGGGGGCAAGCGTCGCCGAGAAGCCATCGGTGGAGAGTGGAGAGAGAGGGCGTGGAGAGAGGAGAAGAAGAAGGAAGAAGAAGAAGAAGAAGACGAAGCTCTACAACCCGCGGCGGCATCTGGAGCTCGAGGATTACGTCTCGGGGAGGTTCACCTCCCCGGCCGCCGTCGCCGGCTCTGGGCCGGGCTTCTTCCTTCTAGAGATAGACAGGGGGCAGATAGAAGTAGGTCAAGGGCGAGCGTGGGTTCGGGGGAGAGTAGGTGGGAGCCGTTGCCGGTAAAGACGAGGGGTATCATGTTCGGTAACCTTCTGCCAATCCCCACTGATCCCGTGCTCGACCCTCCCCCCAAAGCGTGCTATAACTGTTGACAAGAAGTCCACTCATGCCTCCGGTGTCCGCGCCCTGCCAACGTTTATTGCCACAATTGTGGCCGGCGGGGCGCGGACCTGACAGTGTGTCCCCGGTGCTGGGTGGCTCAGACGCTACAGCTGGTGGATCGCCTAAGCGACCTCCGCTGGAGGTTAGGGACGCCATCCTTCTGGGGATTTTTGGGCGTCAAGGTGTAGAGAGAGAGAGGACGGAAGAGAAAGAGTGAAGAGAGGGAGGGTAGAAGAGTGTAGAGGAGAGTGTAGGAAGTAGGGCAGGATATGGAGCGTTTGAGTGGAGTAGAGAGGGAGCGTAGGGAGAGGAGAAAGAGCCGGGGCTGGCGTAAAGGGAAGGGCGGGATCCATAGCGCCATCCGTGGAGAAAGGAGAGAGAGAGGTCGATCCCTGGACCAACTCTGAGCAACGCCGTGGAGACAGAGCGAAAGAAGTCTTATAGGAGGGACGTCGTTCCCCGGTAAGTATCTTATTTCTTTTAGTGTCCCACGCCCGGATGACCGGCAAAGAGAGAGAGAAAGAGAGAGGAGACCGGGAGCTAGTGTGAGCGGAAAACTCGGGGTGCGTTCCATCCTAGGAGGGGGGAGTTTGTCGTGGTAAGACGTCACCATTGCCTCTTTTCTCTCTCTCTCAAGCTGCGTTGCCGGGGCACAACCGTATAAGACGTCATTATTGATTTTTCGGGATATCTTTCTCTGTTTCGGTTATGTTTATCGCGGCGGGTATCGTGGCGGAGGAGATTGAGGCCGAGAAGAAAGAGGAAACTCAAGCACCGCGGTGGACTCGTAGGCACGTAAGTATGTGAGAGATTAGTCGTAGCCGCGTGGAGCGCGTTCGAATTTCGCGCGAGTCCGTGCGACCGCGGAGTTGGAGAGCGAGGTGGCAGCACCTCGCGGGCGAGTGTGCGCGGCCGCGCGCTGCTACAGCGGGGAGGCGCTCCGCTGGCGGGCACGCCGGGAGAGAGATAGGAGAGCCACTTGCGATGGAGATGGAGAGTACCGATGCAACCCGTGGAACGCTGGCGCATGTGCGGGAGCATAGGGGAAGGCGCGCGCGGGAAAGATCGGGAGTACAGAACGAACCGTTCGAGAGTGCGGGCGCGGTAGAAGAAAGTGGCAACTGGAGGGAGAGTGCGAGGGGGAGAGAGAGTGATAGAGAGCGTGGGAGAAGGTCAGCGACGAAGGAGAGGACGACGAGGAGAAGGTGGTGAGGCAGCCAGGGAGAGACGACCTCGGCAGTACGGGAGGAAGCGGGTCAATGATCCAGGTGGAGAGATAGATAGATAGATAGATATTTTATTATTTGCCTTCGCGGCAAAACAATTTATACAAAAATTTATGCAATGCATAAGCTAAAATAAAAATACAATTTAAACATAAAAATAAAAAGAAGATAAAAAATACAATAAAAGAATGCGTCTAAATTTACAAGAAAATAAAATGGAATATAACAAAAAAGATAAAATCAGAATACAATATTAAATACTTATTTACACACGGACCTTAGTTTTAGAAAAAAGAGTAAAAATATGTAAATATCACAGCTGGTTACTACACTCTAGAATGGATATCACAATTAAAATACATTTTGTAAAACTCTAAAATGGATATCACAGTTAAAAATACAATTTGTAAAAGAATCACAGTTTAAGAAACATTTTATAAGATATCACATTTGAAATACCTATTATAGTAATATCACAGTAATAGTTAGTGTAAAAAATCACAGCTGCTTAGTCAAATAACGCAGATCGAACTTAGTCCGCAAAGTTAAAGTATTAATCTATATGTCGATCCCCGTGCTGGCAGCTTCCAGCCTTCCTGTAAAGGCTAGGCGTCAAGATCAAATAGGTGCTGGTGCACCGCCCTCTTGAATGACAATAACGATGGTAGGTAACGTACAGAGGGAGGGAGAGAGTTCCCGAGTTTGACACCCTGCGCCTGAAACGCCCTGTCGCTCGTTTTATAGTTGAAGGCGGGATTTCTGAGCTCTGGCTGCACACCGCGACTGGTAGGCCTTGGCTCGTGCTCCGTAAAGAAAGCAGCCAAATAACTGGGCTCACGCAGCCGTAGAATTGTGTACATTAATACTGCTGCGAAATAATATCTGCGTGAGTCCGTTCGGAGCCAACCCAGGCGTCTCCTGTCAGGTGTTATGTGCTCATCCTTCCTAGCCCCAGTTATATATCTCACACTTGCATTGCTTAATCGTTGCACTTTCTCGCGCTGTTCTTTGGTTGCATCCATATAGACCACCGTACAGTAGTTCAAATGCGGTTGCACTAATGACTCAACTAGTCTCCTGCGAAGGGTCTCGGTGGTACATGCCCTAATAAACCGCAAGCTATGTAGGGCTTTATTGACTTTTTTTGCAAGTTTTTCAATATGCTGTTTCCATCTTAGTTTTCTGTCAAGGGTAACAGCGAGACTCACGACCTCGCTACTGAATGGGGCAAGCTCTCCAGAGCACAAGCCAATACCCTGCAATCCCAGTGAATTTACCGTGTTCACACCGGCTCTAGATACAAATAGAATTGTTTTGGTTTTGCTAGGACTAAGATGCAGTCCAGAGCTCTCAGCCCATTCAGCCACCATTCGTGCTGCATCAGATAGCCGAGCCGTGCCCTCCAAAAGGACCCCGCACAAAATGTATGAAAAAAAATCATTCGGTCAAACTGGATGAAACTTGGGTAAAGGATAGACCCCAAGTTTCACCCAATTTGACCGGATGATTTTTTTCCATACATTTTGTGCGGGGTCCTTTCATCCTTAGTGATATGCAGATAAAGGCTATAGCGGGATAAGATGGTCAAAATTGCACTCACCTGGATTTTTTTTGGGATTAGCAATTCGAAAGTACATTATTAAAAACCACTCTAGCCAAATTTTCAGCTTCCTAAGTGATGATTTGAGGCTCTTAACCTAAAAAACGTGTTTTTTCGAAAAAAAATTTTTCCGCTCGACCCTTTCTTTAAAAAAATCTGAAAAAATTTACAGACATGTGTTTTTGAGTAAGAAAACAGCCTGATTTTTTTCAGATTTAAAAAAAAAAAATTGAGCCGAGAAAAAAATTTTTAATTTTTCAATGATTTTTTAGGTTATGTAGGTAATTTTTGGCTAACTTGTAAATAATGATTTTTTGTGTATTTTTTCCCGTTCTTTCAATGGCGGTGTCCGAATATGCGTTTTCGAGCCGGAAGATATTTAAAATTCGAAAAAACCGATTTTTTAAGCATTTTTCCCATGTTTTTAGCACATAACCTCAAAACCAATAGCTAAATAAGTGTTTATGAACAATTTTTTTTCAATTTCTTTCTATATCTTCAAATTCCACTGTTAGAACTACCATTTTTGCATCAAATAATGCTATAAAATTAAATTATAAACATTTTTTTCGTGATTTTTACCATGTTTTTGGAACGTAGCCTCAAAGAAGATCGTTCAATACGTGTTAGGACATACAAAAATATTCTAAAAACTTTTTAATGAAAAAAATTTTTTAGAATTGAGTATTACTTCTCCGGTAGCTACAAAGGGCCTGATATAGCCTTTTTCAGGGGCAGGGAAACTGCATATTACAGAATTATTCGTGAAACATATAAACATATGTATGTATTTGTAACTATGCATCAATATTAATTATTATGAGTTGATATGCAGATAGTCAAGTGCCGCATGGAGTATATATTCATCTGTACTTCAACTACCGATCTGCATAATTATAATGATAAAAATGTGCTTTAAAGTAACAAACGATTGAAATACTTCAGTAATTGAATATCAAGATGTGGGGTGCGTTTCTTTTATTGGTCGTTTCGCTAGTGAACCGACTATTTCGGTCGATTCTGCTGTCTAGTTATAAAAAAAAGAGTTGAAATAGACAAATTGTGTTAAAATGTAATAAAATAAAATAAAAAAATGTTACTTTTCTTCATTCTATTTAACACAAATTGTTTATTTTAACTAATTTATTTTGTTAATTAGACAGGAGAAACGACCGGAATAGTCTGTTCACTTGTGAAACGAACAGAAATAACATGGGTTAGTATATCTATATATACGAGGAACAGCGGGAATAAGCACTGTTCCTCATATATATAGATATACTAACCCATGGTATTTCCGTATCTGGTCCTTATATTTTTTTGAGTGTAACGGGCCTATTGAAATGAGTTTGAGTGTAACGGGCCTATTGAAATGAGTTTGAGTGAGTATATTGTTTATCTAAAATGAAGAACAATACTTTTTTAAATACTTGCTACTAAAAAAGTACATCACAATTTCTTGCTAGTTGCAAGTCTATTTAAAAGGATAGTCGAAAACTTATTAATTTTTTCTCAAATATTTAAGTACAACTTTTGTTGCGATGCCAGCTAGCTTTTGCATCTGTTTTGTATGTTGCAAGTTTTTTCCGGATATATGTATGAAGAATATTACTATTCTTTTTTTTCTTATTTAATTTTATCAAAGGAAAGTATCGGTTATTTTGCACCATTACACAAACTAAATATTCAATTGCCAGGTTATACATTTTTAAAGTATGTTTGGAAAACCACTCTGTAAACCACTGTTTATTACAAAATTGAATTTGATAAGTACACGGACATACGACATGGTGTGGTTTGTGCACATAAGAATTATGCACATATTTATTGTGCACACTTTAGCATTGGTGTATATCTATATCTATGTGTATACTCCAATGCTAAAGTGTGCACAATAAATATGTGCATAATTCTTATGTGCACAAACCACACCATGCCGGACATACTATTGATAGAAATTGGTGATTATCAAAATATATGAAATCTACTATCATCGAGTTTATTAAATATTTCATTTCTGTAAACTTTTAATGCTTTCTAGGTAAAGCGATCAAAATTTTTTTTTTAATTTTATCTCATTTACCATGTTGTATAACCTAAACAAATCTTGAACAGTTTACTAATTTTTTTTAATGCGTTGTGAAATAATATTGTGTAATGCAGTCATAAATCGAGCTTTTTTTGTCTGGAAAGTTTTTAAAAATATTAGATGTGGGATTTAAGAATTCGTATCACTATACTTAATATCATCTTCTCACAAATAAAATGGGTTTTTCCAATGAGTAGAGGTTTTCATTAAATTGAGAAATGCACCCATTGTGCAACATATTTGGTAACTTAATTGATGATTAAGTACAATATTGTATAGATTTAATTAAATTTTAGTTTCTTGGAATATGTTGCAAATCCAATGAATTTTTTATTAACTAATAAAAAAAGATCAAATCTTTTCATTGAAAACATATATTTTATTTATAAGAACTTGCTATCAAGCATTGTCATGCACAGTTTTAAGCCTAGCCTACATATAATGAAATATTGCACTATATAATTTCACAACATGTTATTAGTATTGTAATAGTATTTTAATAGTAGTTAATATTAAAGGAAATTGATAATAATGATGGTCCAGGTTTTAAACAATATTATAAATAATTAAGAACATATCTCTTTTTTTTAGTGATTGTATGGGATTGTAATCACTAGATGTTGCTTAGCTTTCTGCAAGCAAATTGCTAAAAAAGTATTTATATATAGATAATCTCATTCTTACAAAGGTGTGCGTTAAAAGAAGTATGTTTAAAAGCTCTCTCTTAATAAAGAACCCTCTCTTTATAAAGGTTTCGTTTTGCTTAAATTATTTATGTCTATACTTATACTTTCGAGTTAATTAGAATAGATCGTCATCTCAATTTCCTACAATACCTAACAAAAAACAGACTACAGTCCATATTTCAAGAAATATTTAATTTTTTACCATTCATTAATTATTATCAAAATAGTTTTAAGTGCATTATATTTCTTGGTGAAAAAAAATCATTTTAATATAAAATAATAATCAAATTCATTAATTTTGTGATAATTACATAATGGCTTAGCTTTAAAAAAGATTGATTATTACACAAGTAACTGTTTAAAGATCACCGATATTTTTTGTAATTATATTCATGATCCCATAATACATCTTAAATATTCTCTATTTTAGTTTTTACATTGAACATGGATGAATTTGATGATACTGATCAATGTTGTACAACTGCTTCAAGCGAAATCTCAGTAAAATATCAGCTCAGATTAAGATCATTAATTCAGCTAGTGAAGTCGAAGCAGTTTGTGAGCAGTTAAATGTAGATAATGTTGACATTGGGTTTAAACTTTGCGATAAATGTAGAAGACTTGTTTTTTTTGGGACACGAAAAGTAGAACCTTCAACCAGTGATCAAAGTCAGCCAATGAGTTCGCAGTCAAGCTCGGAAATACCCAGCTCTCAGAGTTCAGGGAGCGTTGTTGAGGTAGTATTAAAACCAACTGTAGAAAAAAAAACCTTCCACCGAGTTGCCCCTCAAAAGAACTATGATTTCTCATACAGCATGTTGCGTTTGTAGAAACAAAAATAACTTGACATATGTACCATTGACTGCAAGACTGCAATGTTTCAAAGAAATGCAAATCTTTATTCCAAATGGCAATCGAGTTTGTACCGAGCATTTAATAAAAAACCGATTTTTTGATGATGACCTGAAACTAATAACGATATACAGTAACACGAGTTTTTTAACTGCAGATGAAATATGTTTATTTTAAAAAAAATTTCAAATTTAGCCTCGGAAACATTTTTAGATAAAATAAAATCATCAGAGCTTAGCGAAAAACAATTATTCTCTTTTACTAGTCTTTCGACTGATCAATTGCAAGAGCTGAGAAAATTATTAGTTTCCATGAGATCATCGGATTCTAGAGACGTTACACAAGCCCTGGTTATATGTTTATTTAAATTACGAACTGGATCGTCGAATAATTTTATTTCATCTATTTTCGCAATAGAAAACGAAATAAAAGTTTCAAATTTTTGAGAATCAGTAATTAATTCATTTGAAAAAGATGTCCTACCGAAATATTTTGGAGTAAAAAGTATTAAAAGGGAGGATCTCATACGTGATCACACTTCCATTTATGCAAAAAAACTGTTTAAATTAGAGAACGAGCTTGTTTTGGTTTTTGATGAAACTTACTTACGTCACCAAAAAAGTAAAAATAATGAATACCAAAGAAAGTCATATTCAGGTCAGAAGAAATATCCTTTGGCCAAGCCATTCACTATTTGCACCACAGACGGATTCGCTGTTGATGTCCCTGGTCCGTTTTTAGCCACAGAAAATGATGCAAGCATCATGAAGAAAGTAATGGATGATCCAGATGGTATAAGAACTATCATAAGAGAAGGTGATGTTTCCGTTGTAGATAGAGGTTTTAGGAATGTGATACCTTATTTAAAAAGTCTTGTCTTTAAGATTCTCATGCCTGGCTTAAAGGGAAATAGACCCAACTTGAGTACGACTGAATCGAATGAATCTCGTTACGTTACGAAATTGAGATGGGTTGTAGAGGCTGTTCATGGTATTCTTGGTAAAACGTATAAGCTTCTTCACCAGCAATTAGATAATAAAATTTTACTAAAAGCTGATGCATATTGTGGAATTGCATGTTTTCTCAACAACCTTTTTGGTAAGCGTTTAAATAGCGATAAAGATGACGGTGGCTTACAAGGTATAATCATCAAAAGAATGTTAAATTCTAATCAAAGTGAAAATACTTTAGCATTAGAAGCTGAGACAACCAGATGGTCTAGATGGCCCACTACTACGATCAAGCTAACATTCCAAGAAATCATTGACTTTCCGTAGATGACTGAAAGAGATCTCAAAATATTTTTTCCAGGTACCTATCAATTAGGTCAAGCCGTATGTTATTTGGCTGAGTTAATGGATGATAGTAACAATATCAATTTGGAATATATTAAGATGAAACCAAATATCATTAAAGTATTAATAAGGTCCAGGCATATTAACAGTAAGACTTACAAATGCTACATCGAATACAAACCTAACTCAATTGGATACAGGGGTATCCTACGCCATGCGTGTGACTGTGCCAATGGATTACGAACTGTAGGATACTGTTCTCACATTGCTGCAGTCATATATTATCTCAGTAATGCAAGATATAAGTCAAAAATTATTAGACCAGCGAAAGTTCTTTCCGAATTATTTACTACTTCAGATATTGGTCCTGTAATAGACGAAGATAGTGACGAGGATTAAAAATATTATTATAAGTCAATATTAAAAATTATTACTAATGTAATTTTGTCAAATAGAACTTCTAAACACAATTCTCGCAAGAATAAAGGTCAAATATGAAATTGTACATACTTATTTTATTGTTTTAATAAAAGCACAAAAATATTCATAACATATTTATAATAATTAATTTCTATTAGTAATATTAACTTATTTTTATTTATCTACAAATGAATTTGAATAAAAATAATTAATTAAAAGGCTATATCAGGCCCTTTGTAGCTACCGATGAAGTAATACTCGATTCTAAAAATTTTTAGAATATTTTTGTATGCCCTAAAACGTATTGAACGATCTTCTTTAAGGTTTTGTTCCAAAAACATGGTGAAAACACGAACAAAATGTTTATAATTTGATTTTATAGCATTATTTGATGCAAAAATGGTAGTTCTGACAGTGGAATTCGAAGATATAGAAATAAATTGAAGAAAAAATTGTTCATAAACACTTATTTAGCTATTGGTTTTGAGTTTATGTGCCAAAAACATGGGAAAAATGCTTAAAAAATCGGTTTTTTCGAATTTTGAGTATGTTCCGGCTCGAAAACGCAAATTCGGACTCCGCCATTTGAAAGAACGGGAAAAAATACACATAAAATCATTATTTACAAGTTAGCCAAAAATTACCTATATAACCTAAAAAATCATTGAAAAATTAAAAAATTTTTCCTGAGCTCAATTTTTTTTTTTTAAATCTGAAAAAAATCAGGCTGTTTTCTTGCTCAAAAACACACGTCCGTGAATTTTTCAGATTTTTTTAAAGAAAGGGTCGAGCGGAAAAATTTTTTTTCGAAAAAATACGTTTTTTAGGTTAGGAGACTCAAATCATCACCTAGGGAGCTGAAAATTTGGCTAGAGAGGTTATCAATAATGTACTTTCGAATGGTCAATCCAAAAAAAAAATCCAGGTGAGTGCAATTTTGACCATCTTATCCCGCTATAGCCTTTGGAGATCGTCTGCATAGAATATGTGTTTTATCATCCGTCCGTAAAGTATGTCATGTAGGTCGTTTACGTATAGACAAAACAGCAGAGGACCCAGGACGGAACCCTGTGGAACTCCCAGATTAGTTTCTTGCCAATCAGAATTTCCACTTTTGTTGGAAATTACCATCTGGGTGCGACCTTGTACGTATGATTTAGTCTACAGGAGAACCGACCTGGAGTGTCCGAGCTGTTGAAGTTTGCGCAGGAGTTTTGTCGGTGAAAGCATGTCAAAGGCTTTACTGAAGTCAAACAGTAGCAGTAGCGTCAGTTTCCTGTTATTAATGCCCATACGACTGTCATCGGTCAGCTTGAGAAGTGCTGTCTGAGTACTATGGTGCTTACGGAATCCGGCCTGGAGAGGGTTAAGTATACTATTGTCTTTCAGATACTCCGTGATTTGGTCATGGGCGACAGAGAGAGAGAGAGAGAGAGAGAGAGAGAGAGAGAGAGAGAGATTCATTCTCGTGCGCGGCGATTCTCCGAATCGTGTCGCGGCGGGCTTTGGTTTGCCTGCGAGAGCCCACGCGGTGTGTCGACGGGTTTCACGAGAGTGAGAAGAGTGAGTGCGTGCGCTTATGCGTAAGTGGAATTAGCTATTTGTAGGAGGGATTTTTGTTTTAATAAGTTGAGAGTTTACTTGGAGTTGGTGTTTGAATATTTATTTAGCGGTGTGACCCTTCCCAACCTTTTCAGCCTCGTAGCTTGCCCAGATACGATGTTAAAGCGGAATCTCCTTTTGTACGGTAAGTGTGTCGGGAGGGAAGATTGAGAGAGAAAGACGAGGTTAATAATTCTTTTATTTGCGGGTGTTCGGGCTCGGCGATTCATCGCCTAAGTACACCATCGCAGTTGTCATCACCAAACAAATTCTATATATTCTGTTTCATTGTTGTCAAATTCTCTCTTAAAACAAAGTGATGACCATTCTAACCTTAAAGCTTAATATTCTTAAATATTATTGCTGATGTTAATATTGTGCGTTCATCGAAATGTAAGAAGTTAATTTTTTTCTATTAATGTAGTTCATCGCAAAAAATATGGCTTTTCTTAATAGATTTTTATTTTTTGTCTTTTTATATTTGATACAACCGGATCAAGTTTTCGAATGAGAAGTGTCTTAAGAAGTAGACAACATTTTTGTCATGAAAAATTACGTAGTGCTGGCGCTAATGTCAACAATTAAATTTACTAACACGTCGCTTCTATGGAAATTTTTTTTTTTCGTTCAATTGCAACGTACTGTGGCTCATTTTGTTCCTTATGAAATTTAATGGGTTAGGTCGTGGTAACGATATTGTTATATAACCGATCCGAACGGCGCTAGATCTCATTTTTTATCAAAATCTCGTAAAATCGTATGAATTTCGATAAAGAAGCGACGTGTTAGTAAATGTAATTGGTGATATAAGCGACAATACTACGTAATTTATCATGACAAAAATGTTCTTAAGACACCCATCATTCAAATGAACTTGAACTGGTTTCTTTCAAATATAAAAAAATAAAAAATAAAAATTCATTACGAAAAGCCTTATTTCTTGTGATAAACGTCCTTAAGGGGATGTGAGTACCGACGTTATTTTTCAAACGAGCATAACTCACGCAAATATCAATAGAATTATCCAGAAAAAATCTGCATATAGTGTTTGCGTGTACGGAGCGCTTGACAGACATCTTTTTCCAAAAAAATGATGAAAATTTATTTAATTAAATAAAAACCGTACTGTCGGTAAGTAGGAATCTATAATTGACCTACTTTTCAAACGAGCATGACTCACGCAAATATCAATAGAATTATCCAGAAAAAAATCTGCATATAGTGTTTGTGTGTACGGAGCGCTTGACAGTCGTCTTTTTCCAAATAAATGTTTGAATGTTGATTTAAAAAAATATTGAAATTAGGGTTGCACAACCCCTTAATAAATAACTGTTTATAATTATAAATTTTTATTTTAATCTCCTAGCAAGAAGAGATAAAGCACGCGAAGCGCGTATGATCTTGCTAGTAACTGTAAAATATAAAAACATTTCAATTTCAAATCTTGGAGCACATTCGTTTTTAGAGTAGCAGTATCTGTACAAAGTATCTCAGATTTTTTCAATAGCTTTTTTTCTTTTTAATTATTATTTTTGTTAAATTGTCTTATTAATATAATTGTAAATTGCATCTTTTAAAAAATTCTAAGCTTATTTTGTGGAAATATTTATACGAAATTTTACTTTTAGTTAAGGCGGTCTTACACCTAAAAATTTTGAAAAAGGCAAATTTTTTTTATTGAATTTTTTGATTATATATGTTATTTGGAACCTAAAAAAACTATAGTTTGGATCAATAATTAAAAAAATGTTATATAAATCGCTGAAAGAGCTTACTATCTTTAAAGTGACGAGAAAATTGATTTTCTTGTTTTTTGCCTTTTTTATAGACTTCTGATAGGAAAACGTTATTTACTTAAATGTGTTTTAAAATACTAAAAAACATTATTTATATAAGTATATACTTATATAAATCCTTATATAAGGATAAAAAAATAATTAAATTCACATACAGTATTTATTATAAAAATTAAATAAAACATATTGTGGAATTCGAAATCCAGTGGAATCGTCTTGTGACCATTTCCCACTTCTGCTTCTAGTAAAGTGACCATTTCGTGACCGAAATTCGACAGCAATTCACTATATTAATATTCCCTTTTGTACCTATACCTATATATATATATATATATATATATATATATATATAACTAATGCCAGTGTAAACACAGTGGCACAGCCGCACAGCTGACAGCTCAAAAGCTCAAATGAACAGAGATACATAACTATGTGATTTCAACCGTTTGTTTTGCAGAGTTTTGGCTTTCTCAAATAGAAAGATTTTTTTCATAATGTTTCATTATTTTTATTCATAAGTGAATTTAGGACTGAAAATTTAATGAATTATATGTGAAGATATATATGTAGAATATATGTAGATATATATGTAAATGTGAATATATGTAAATATGAATATATGTAGATATATTATATATGTAAATATGAATATGAATAAATATGAATATGAAATATATGTAAATATGAATATATGTAGATATATGTAAAAGTATTTATAATTGTGATTATAATACAAGCGTGCAGTGACAGTTTTGTTTAAATTTGGAAATTATAGCTTCAGTTCAAGATGCATGAGATTGCTGTATGAAAGTTAATACAGAAAAACAAGTGGATTTAGTTAAGTATTCGAAGAAAGAAGTTGTAATAATTCTTTACGGATCAAAATAAATACATATTTTTTCTAAAAAATATGAAAGTGAAATAATTGAGTTTAGCTTACTATAGAATATAATTCAATTTAGAAGAGTTGTGAATTACAATAAGTGTCAAGATGTATCTACGCAGGAAAACGACAAGCCTGCTTAGCACACAAGAAATATATAATACAGGCTTGAATTCAAGATGTATTTAATATACAATATGCGTAATCAAGTTATCATTGACAAAATGGGCTTATCGGCTTTTATGTATTTATGTACTTTTGGCCATAACAGTGATGGCTTCTTAAGTTGCGATTAGGATTTCATATTTCATAAGACCTGCTGCATATTCTACATTAATCTTAGTATAATAAATAATAATATAACTCAGTACAATGTGTTAAAAAGTGACTCAACAGTGGATGAATCATAAGTACAAAAGCGAAGGACAGATTGTTAGCAATAACTTTGAATGGAACGCATGCTGTTAGATTAGCAATAAACTTTTAAAGGAACGGATGCATGCAAGGTGCCAGAGCTTCTGATTCAACATATTTATATAGAAGAACATATCATAGGTGTACAGGAAACTGAGTTTCATGAAGGGAAAAAAATTGGGAACCTAATGGCTGGTTATTTTTGAAGTTTTATGGTATTTTTCTTCGTAGGCTTATTTCTTAAAATGTCATTTTTTGAAGTTTGGCGTTACTTTAAAAAAAAAAACTATTCCATTGATTTTGATGAGAGAGGGCCTGAATTACTTGAAATTTACTCATCTATGGCAGGAAGAGTTGGAAATACGAAAAATATTTTATTAAATAATTTTAAAATGGTAAAATTCACAAAAAAACATAAAAATTCACAAAATTCATGAATTTAAAACAGTTTTTTCCATAAAAAAAATATTATTCTTCAGAAATTTTATTTTTCCAACTCTTCCTGCCATTGTTTCGTGAGGTGTTAATGAAGCGGCGGGGAACGAGCTGGTTTACCAATAAACAACTTCCGTGTGGAGATTAAATGTGGCTTTATTCAAGCGTGTCCGTCGTGCCTCTGGGCGTAGAATCGTTGCTGCTCTCTCTCTGGCCGTCGCGCTAGAACTGATGCTGCCGGCCGGCGTTGCGAAGTGCTGCCGGCGTGCCTGGTAGAGAGAGGGGCAGAGAGAGAATTAGTGAGGCGCCCCCTAGCGGGCTCGCCTATTGAACATCGTGCTCGAGCATGCTCGCCTTGTTTAACATTGAGCACGAGCGTGCTCACCTTCGGTTGAGCTCGGGCGTGCTCGCTTGTGGTCGAGCTCGAGCGTGCTCGCCTTGGTCGAGCTCGGGCGTGCTCGCTTGTGGTCGAGCTCGAGCGTGTTCGCCTTGGTTCGAGCTCGAGCGTGCTCGCTTTGGTTCGAGCTCGAGCAAGCTCGCCTTTGGAGATGAATCCTCAACATTCCGCCCACCTTCGCCAAACTGGCGAACAGTTTCCAATCCTGCGGTTGCAGGCGTATGACTTTGGCGATGGGGCGACGTAGCGTTGTGTTGGCTATGCGCAGATCGACCACGCGGGTGATTCCATCACTTCCTGGATGGATGGCGATGACACGGGCGAGAGACGTTGTCGTTGGTGATATCTCCTTCAGGAACTATAAATGAGGATCGTTGTATGAGAAAATGTGATGGTGACTTCATCTCCTATGACTCGACGCCTGTGATGTTTAGCGGATTTAACTGCGGTCTCCCAAATGCCACCAAAATAAGGCGCAGTGGGGGGATTGAAGCTCCATGAAGTTCCTTCTTGAGCGAGTGACCTTCCGATTTGCGAAGATAATGAAGAAGATGCTACGAGCATCTGTTTTAGCTGAGCATCGGCCCCTACGAAGTTTGTACATTGGTCAGAGAATAATTTTTTGCAATGACCTCTACGAGCGGTAAATCGATGGAAAGCAGCGATGAACGCTTCACTAGAGTAGTCCTCAACTACCTCGATGTGTACGGCTCGGGTAGTCATGCAGACAAAAATCGCGATGTAACCTTTCATGCTGCCTTTTCCCCTAGTCTTAGTAAGACGAAGCTGAATGGGGCCGGCGTAATCGACGCCTGAGCACTCGAATGGCGGAGAGGGGCACACTCGAGCCTTTGGCAACTCACCCATTAATTGAGTTGGCACTCGAGCAGCATGGCGTGAGCATGCAAGGGAAGTTCTGATGACTTTCTTGACTTCAGATCGTCCTTTAATTATTCAATACTGACGTCTGAGTGGGGCAAGTGTCAATTGAACACCGCCATGAAGAGTACGCTGATGAGCATCCTGAATTATCAACGTAGTGAAATGACACTTAGCGGGTAAAATAAGAGGATGCTTAGCGTCTTCTTCGAGCAGCGAATGAGAGAGGCGGCCGCCCACCCTGAACAAATGATTCTGTATCATGGGGTTTAGTGGTAAAAGTGTGCATTTAGACGAAAGTTTTCCTGCTCTAGATAGTTGTTGAAATTCAGACTTAAAATAAGCTGTCTGAATTAAGTGGATCAAACAAAGTTTTGTGTTTCCAATCTCACTAGCACTAACCTCCTCAGAAGTCGGAGGGTCATGGCATAGTAGGGATTGAAAGACAGAAAGAGGCCTAACGCCGAAATTTGAAGACGTCGTACGCACTACTTTGGTACAGATTCTATTAATGAATCTAAAGCAGTACGAAGCCATTCGTAACAATTTATCCAATGAAGAGTACTCATTAATAAAACTCCAAGCTTCTGGAGTGTTCTCAACAGAATTTGTGGTGCTCTTACTAGCGACTAGAGTGTAACTAGGTTGAAGATTAAGACTATTAACGTTAAAGTTGAGCTCGTCATGAGACCTTGTCCATGGTTCAACGCTATCAGAAAGCTAAACGGGACCTTTCCACCAGAGATTATGCGAGACTAATTTGGAGGGCTCAATATCTCGAGATATGACGTCGGCGAGGTTAACAGCTGATCGTACATGATGTCAATATGCGTCAGATAGCAGAGTGTGAATCTCTGAACACCTATTAGCCACGAAAACACCCCATCTTGAAGGGTGGTCTTTCAGCCAAAAAAGCACATCTGCTGAATCAGACCAAAGGTGCACACTTTCAACCTTTATTGGAAAAAGATTCGATAAAAGAGTGAGTCAGTCGAACGAGTAGCAACGCAACGCAAAGCTCTAAGCGAGGTATGCTCAGCGTCTTCAGAGGGGCAACTCGCGTTTTGGCCACTTGAAGTGTGACTAGAACCCTTTGGCCTTGAATTAAGCGCAGATAGATTACTGCACCATATGCAAACTTTGAAGCATCTGCAAATCCGTGAACTTCAATTAGTTCACATTGGTGAATGTATCCATTCCAGCGAGGGATTTTGTTCTCAGAAATAGAGGGAAGATCATTCAACCAATTTTGCCAACGAATAGAGATTTCATGAGGGAGCTCCTCATGCCAACTAACCTTAAGAATCCATCGAGACTGCATAATAATTTTTGCAGTGATCACAACGGGAGCTAACCATCCCATAGGATCGAAGATACGAGCAATTCTTGAGAGAACTGAACGTTTGGTAAAGGGTAGTTCGAACGGGGTATCCTCAATGTGAAAACTGAAATCGTCCGTGTTAGGTTGCCAATCTAGACCCAAAATTGGCACGGATGTTTCTCAGGCAAATAATGTAATGGAATCCGCAGCTAACATATTCGAGGGTATAAGAGAGGACTTCAGTATTATATGATGCCCATTTTCGAAGATTGTGATGACCTCGTTTAGAGAGTTGAATTAACTCATCTTGTTTTTTCAATGCTTCATCAAGTGAGTGTGCACCAGTAAGCACATTATCCGAGTACATCTCTGATCGAACAGCTTCAGCAGCGATTGGAAAAGTTTTGCCATAGTCTTCGGCTAATTTCAAGAGAGTTCGTATGGCTAGAAATGGCGAGCATGCCAATCCATATGTCACCATAGTCAGGCGATAAGTTTGAACAGGTTCATCCTTATTGAAACGCCATAAGATCGACTGATAGGGTTGATCAACTGGTTCGACCCCAATTTGTCTGAACATTTTCTCCACGTCAGCTGAAAGGGCGATCTTGTACCTACACCAAGCACAGATCAAAGCGACGGGACTCTGAAGAAGATTAGGCCCAACATGTAGGAGGTCGTTGACCGAGACTCCTGCTTTAGTTTTACTTGAGCCATTAAATACAGTACGTAACTTGGTAGTAGTACTTGTTTCTTTCCACACACCATGGTGACGTAAGAAGGCTTGACTTTTGTTAGACAACGAATCGAAATTTGCGAGTGACATATGACCTAGGTCAATGTACTCTCTCATGAATTCTGTATAGGCTAATTTCAATTTTTCGTCCTTAGCGAAGTTTGCTTCGAGACGATTTAGTGCGCGTAATGCGGCAGAATGAGAGCTCTCGAGATGAGCAGACATCAACTGGTCTCGACTTTTCCAGGGTAGACTTACTATATATTGCCCTGTTTCATCTTGACGAGTTGTTTTTCGATAAAAATCCTCGCATGCTTGTTCGTCAGGCGAGTAAGATTTTTTGTCAGTGACTATCTCCTCCGCCCTCCAAAAATCTTGTAAGAGCTGCAAAAGTTTGGCTTCATGCTCGCAGCTGTCCGAACAATGAAGAGATATTGATTCTAGCCCTATTTTTGAAGGTGAAGAAGAGAGATTTCCTGTCAACAGCCATCCAAGTTTGGAACTAAGTGCTATCGGCTGAAGACTTTGGCCCTTAACAATTTGATTTTCAATGATTTGCGCATAAGCGCTTGTAGCGAGTAGAATATCGATACATGAAGGTTCGAGATACATGGGTTCTGCTAGTTGCAGCCCTCTTAAGTATTCGAAATTAGAATTACCACCTACGACGGGGGGCTTATAGGATGAGAGTTTTGGCAAAATTATAGAGTCAACATTTAGAGAGAAATTTGAAACAAAATGAGGTTGTATAGAAAGACAAGCTACCTTCGAAAACACGGCAGCTGTATTTTCTCCTATACCTTGAATGTGCGTGTGACTGGTTCTACAATCTAGTGAGAGCACGTTACACAAAGCTTGTGTAACAAGTGAGATTTGAGATCCGGGGTCGATAAGCGCACGAACTTGAATTTTGGTTCCGTTAGGACCAAGGGCGTTAACCCTAGCGGTAGCTAAAAGTACTCCTATACATTTAGTACTTTCTCCACGATTAAGGAAGACTGCTTGATGAGCAGATTGAATGTCTTTTGAAATGACAAGATTGCCACAGTTTGGGCTAGGGGTGCTGGACACAGAGTCAATCAGATCAGTCTGCGATGAACTGATTACTTGATTGCTGTCAGTGTGCACCAGAGCGTGATGCTTAGCTTTACAAAGAAAGCATCGATACGTAGAAGTACAATTTTTAACGTTGTGCTGTCCTAAATAATTGAAGCAAAGATTAGAAGATCTTATCAATTCCTTTCGTTCAGGAATCGTTTTATTGAAAAATCGTTCACATCTATTTGTAAAATGATGTTGGTTACAAATCGAACATTTCTTTTTTGCTGGGTTCGAAGATGAGGTTTGAAGCGAATAAACCGACTGAGCATTGTTATGCTCTGATTTACGAGGTTTTGAATTTGTGGATTGAGCTTTTGAATTATTTGTTGGAGACGATCTAGTGCCAGCTTCTATGGCCTCTAGAGTGAGGGTTTGACATCGAAGAAGGGCTTGAAGTTATTCCAATGTGGGTGGATCAACACTATAACCAAGATGTCTTTCCCATTCTTTACGAGTATTCAAATCAAGCTGCTTAAGCGAGAAATGTGCCATCAGATCACTACCTAAAGAATCCGCTCTATTAAGGGATGTTAGACTAGCTACCGGGTTGTAAAGTTCCCTATAACGGCCCAGGTTGGGCTCGAACCGACAACCTTCTGCATATCGGGCAGCTGCGCTACCATTTGCGCCACTGGGATGACGATCCTTTCACGACCCTGACCGCTACTCATCGTTCTCAATCTATTTTCCCAAATCCCTCCGTCTGCATTATTTCAGCCGAAGCAGACAATATTATATTTAATCAATTGAAGGAAATTCCCGTCGATTTTATGTTAATTTTAATAATGAATCTAATGGCTATTCGGGCAAAGATAAGGAAGGTAACTAACTGATCAAGCACTTTCTTTATATGTGTTTCAATACATCTTTAAATTTTAGAAGCTATTTGAAACATTAGTTCAGTCAAGAATTTTTTAGAAGGGAGAATACATGGAAAGGGAAGGTGGTAAAGGTAAAGGTATAGGATAAAAAACGAGAACGAAAAAAATAACGGCCCAGGTCGGGCTCGAACCGACAACCTTCTGCATACCGGGCAGCTACGCTACCGTTTGCGCCACTGGGATGACGATCCTTTCACGACCCTGACCGCTACTCATCGTTCTCAATCTATTTTCCCAAGACGTCGCCTAAGTTATAATACTTATGCGAGTATGAACGGGACGATGCGCTTGTAGATGCAACGTTGATAACGTCTGATAACGTTCCCTCGATGAATCAGCTGATGATCCACAATGTTGACTGCTTAAAAAGATGAAACTGCAGCTTTGAATTCAGCAACCCATGCAGGAGTGAATCCGGGGTGTAGATCAGCAGTCGAAGTTGAGATCGAGATGTTGTATCAGCAGGCAGCAATAAACTGCAAGGTCCAATAATATAAGTATTTGCTAAGGCGAAAATTGCATTCAATTTTCTCAAGATTTGCTAAATATTGCAATTAAATTTATAATAAACTCAAATCAATTAATTTGTACTAATCTCAGATTTAATTTTAATTAAATTAACATTGACTGAATTCAATAAATTTTCATTAAAAGAGAAGATGCCCTAGTTTGACTAGACGATAGTTGCAAGTTTTAAT
Source organism: Torymus aiolomorphi (assembly GCA_036365515.1). Lineage (NCBI taxonomy): Eukaryota > Metazoa > Arthropoda > Insecta > Hymenoptera > Torymidae > Torymus > Torymus aiolomorphi. Next base: position 84,619,180 of record CM070875.1, read on the forward strand.
ATAAACAAATTGGAATGATACGTGTGTCCAAGTATTAGGACGGTCGATGTATCAGTTCGCTTCCTGTGATAGTCCTTGGATGGACTGGTGTAGACTCCGTAGCGCAAGCTGCACGCGGGTACTCCGTGTTTTGACCGGTGTGAGCCCCGTAGCGTGTACACCGCACGCGGGTACGCCTTGTATTGACTGATGTGGATCCGGTAGCGTGTACGCTCCACGCGGCTGGTCCGTGAATTGAGAAGCGTGAACCCCTTTACGAATCGTTGCAATAACCGGCAACGATTAAATAATCATCGTACGATCGCGATGATTCTAGAGCTGGCTTAACCATGGCTCTGATGAGAAAGTTGCCACTTGTTGCTTTGAGTACGACAAGATGGCTGCCGATCACCGTATGAACGCGGTGATTCTAGAGCTGGCTTTACAGCGCATGCTCTTGGCGACGTCTTGGAGTCGATAACAACGCACACTCCAAGGCGATTTCAGAAATGGGGAGAATAGCAATTGAATGTGCTATTTCCCCTAGGAAGCCTTAGAGATTGGCTTCCGAGTACGCGCGACGGCGAAACAAACGAGAGAGAGACAGCAACGTATGAGCACAGTCGACATGCCTGAGCATGCGACTGTATCGGCACTCACGACCACGAACACTTTGATGCGTACCTGCAGAAGAGAAGACTAGTCCTACGCCACTCGAGAGTAGACGTAGGGCATAGTAGAAAGGGTTCTCCTCGCTGTCGCCATGGCGTGCTGATGCTCTCTCACGATTCGGCTCGAAGGACCAAATGTTTCGTGAGGTGTTAATGAAGGATCGGGGAGCAGGCTGGTTCGTCAATAAACACTTCCGTGTGGAGATTAAATGTGGTTTTATTCAAGCGTGTCCGTCGTGCTTCTGGGGGTACAATCGTTGCTGTTCTCTCTCTCTCTGGCCGTCGCGCTAAAACTGATGCTGCCAGCCGGCGTTGCGAAGTGCTGCCGGCGTGCCTGGTAGAGAGAGGGGCGGTAAGAGGAGCGCGGAGAGAGAAGTAGTGGGGCGCTCCCTAGCGGGCTCGCCTATTGAACATCGTGCTCGAGCATGCTCGCCTTGTTTAACATTGAGCACGAGCGTGCTCGCCTTCGGTCGAGCTCGGGCGTGCTCGCTTGTGGTCGAGCTCGAGCGTGCTCGCCTTGGTCGAGCTCGGGCGTGCTCGCTTGCGGTCGAACTCGGGCGTGCTCGTTTGCGGTCGAGCTCGAGCGTGTTCGGCTTGGTTCGAGCTTGAGCAAGCTCGCCTTTGGAGATGAATCCTCAACAGCATGAATTTCAAGTAATTTAGTTCCTCTCCCATGAAAATCAATGGAATAGTTTTTTTTTAAAGTTACGCCAATTGAAAAAAATCGAAAATGCTATATCTCTGAGTAAAATTGGTCTACAGATTAAGTCTTGGGCCATATTATCAGAAATAATGTATATTTATAGTATATATATTGTATTTGTTTAAACTACATTTTTCTTTTTTTTATAGCTAAGTTTGACCTCAGAAGCCACTAGGTGTAAGACCGCCTTAATTCCTAGTTTGTCATACGTTATTTTAGATGCTTGCAGTTATTCAAATTTCTTTTTTGGCCCAAAACAAATTTTGAGCATGTAAATATGTTACAAAAGAAGAGCTGTTCAAGTGCAAAGGTATTGGATTTTAACGAAGATAAACATAAAATACGAAAATACGTAAAATCCCAATGTTATTTAAATGGGCAATGTCGACGCTTACAGGCACCTATTAATGACCTTCAAAAACTTCTACAAAGCAGTCAACTTCTTCTTTTTGACCAACATCGATTCAGGAGGCGACCGCACCGATTAAAATAATTTGGAAAATAATGGACACACTAGGGCATATGTACTCATAGCAGTCATGTTATGGGCAAAATGGCACCATGTGTATTCACAGAAAAAATATACCCACATGCATATGCACATGTACCTGCACACACGCGTGTGCCTATTGTAGGTAAGGAGCTCTTCGGAGGAGATTTCTCTGACAGTGGAGAAGAAAAAAAAGAAAAATGATTAAGTGCTTGGAAAAACTTAATATGCAATAATTTTCTAATCGTTGCATAGTTTCTTATGAAACTTAGAAATCAGATAAAATATGACAACTAACAAATATTATATATCTAAACGTTAACTACAAATATTTTACATATATTCTGCAGAAAATGAATAAAATAGTAGGTAGGATTGGAATTGTACACCTATATGTATAAAGGGTGCGGCATCAGCCCTCCAGCGTAGTGTCAGAGAATATAGAATATATTATTATTAAGCATGGAAGGTAGGATCGGGAAGTTTTCATAAAGCCAAAAATAGGCGTTAGTTTAGCCCTCCAGGAGGCAGATGGCGCTACGTTCGTCTATGCTTAAGCATAATTCAAACGTGCACCGCTTGCCTCAGTGGAGGCTGAACTAACGCTTGTTTTGGCTTCACGAAAACCCCCCGATCCGACCTTCTCTTGTACCTTATTCGTAGCTTACACTTGCCTTCAAGGCGCTACGGCACTCATTGATTTTATTATAGAATAGCTTTCCTGTCTAGTTGCACAATGTACAACTTTTCCTCCTGATGCTCTTAGATGTCATAAAAACATCTTATGAATATTTTTAACCAGTACATGTTCCATTCCTCAATGTTTTTGAAAGCATTTAGTGAATTCTTACAAGTAGATTTTGTCTTTAATAGAATATTGCACAGATAGTGCGCAAAGCTGTAGATTCCTGATGAATGTGAGTTTATTAAATTATTTTTATATAATTAAATTATTTTTATATAATTAAATTATTTTATATAATTATTATAAGAAAATGATGGTGCCTGACAAGGGAGAAATTAACATTTTCAGTCATTTTTTTACTCTCTCAGTAAAAAGGAGTCAATATTTCTCCCTAGTTACGCAATGTACTATTCTTATGCAATTTGAGAAAACAATACTAACCTGAGGTATGCTGCAAAAAAAGGAGAGAACCCAGGCAAAGAAAATGAGCTTTTTATAATTTCCAGTGATATTGAGACTCCTCAAAGGAAATTTGACGGCAACGAACCGATCAAAACCGATGATCACCAGTACGAAAGTACTTAGATAGAGACCAAAGATCTGTAGAAATTTGAAAAGCTTGCAGGCAAGGTTGCCCCAAAGCCACTCAACGGTATAGCTCCAGAGGGCCTCACCACCCATGCAGAATACGGTAACAAAAATATCGGCTACTGACAGGTGCAAGATTAATGAGTATATTGCTGAGCACGTTTGCCGCTTTTTTCGGTTTTTCGAAAGCGACCAGATCGTAGCAATGTTTGCCACCAGACTGCAGGCCATTAGCACGATTAACACCAGCACCCTTGAGGCTGAACTGGTTGTACGCTGGGGTGCGTGATTAAAGCAGTTCGTATTTTCTACCAGATGTGTCAAGTGTCCAGACGCTTCATGGTATGCACCTGTGCTGCCAAACTTCATTGTCGCAATAATATGGCCTAGTGGTTCTTCTTCAGCACCAGCTCTCATCGTTGACAGCAACTGCAAAACTGACAATTAAAATCTTGCATTAATTTTTCAGTAATTTTCTAGCTCTCGATTTTCCTAAGCTCAAATGATAGCTATTGAAATTCATAAGAAGCGTAATCAAATTGAGTATACTTTTGAACTGAAGTACTACTACATAACAATATGATAATAAACTAGGGGGGCTGTGCCCCCCTGCGTGCCTTCGGCACGCCAATCCCCCAGACCCCCCACACACCTGCTCCTCGCTTCGCTCGTCGCCCGCATCCCTATGTAAAAACTTTTTTTTACATAATAGGTACGACAGCAATGCTCAGGAGAACCTTATACTTTTATTATTGCAAAAATTGTAATACTTTATTTATGGTTTTCATCATTTAAAATAAACATAAATACATCTGCAGTAAAATTTAAATAATAATTATCCATTTACTATTACACATTTATTTCTTCTTTTTTGTAGAAGGTTTGCGTTTTAATTCTACATGTAAAAATATATTTAGATAACTTTTTAAATAGTCTATGATGTATATAAATTTATTAAGTATTAATTGATATGATTGAATTGCGCATAGGAATATTGAATATAAATACCATGACTGCAGTTATATTTAAAATTAAACACATAGTTTTCATAATTTCTATTATAATTATAATAAGTGTTTTTATTTTTATTTATGAAAATGTTATATGGAAACAAAATTTTTTTTAATGTTATCCATAACTTTTGTATTTGACAAAAAAATATAGTTGCTCACGGACTCACGGATGTTTCTAACTATATATACCTACACAATCTCAATTAGAAAAATACTCGCGGCACATATGCACATACGCACTAATACCGCGAAAAGGAGAAAAACAGAAGGAGAAAGCTAAATACTGATGCATTCGGCAACGGCAATCTGGTTTATCCCTGCCACATGCGTGCATGAGTACTATTGCAGCAGCCATAATGGCTATCTCGGTTAGACTGCGTTTGCGCATAAATAAGTATATACAGCGAAAAAGCGTATGAGACATGCGCGGCCATGAATGCTCCATATGTGTATAAGAGTTTAAGAGTATAATATATATCTATATATATGGATCGAGCGCGCTTTCTGGTACTGCTACAGTATAGGTATAGAGTGAGTAGTTCGGCGGTCGTGTGCGCGCGTGTGTTCATGGTGTTGTATAATGTCAACAATCGCATCGTCTGACTCTCGGTGTCCCCAGTGATGACAGTGGCTGCTGTAGTATGTAGGATGGCAGTGTGTCAACGTTGAGAGCAGATTTAGTAAGTCCTTTCTCGATCCTAACCTTTCTGATTGGTGAGCTGGTGGTACTTCCTCTTGTTGCAGGTATCTGTGGCAGCGAGAGTAGTATAAACAACGGGCACTGCTGCAGACTGTTTCTTGAGTGCGGAAATGTTGTCTGGGTCATCTATTTATTAATTATATGTTGTTTTTAGGTGCTCAACTTTCCTTGTTTGGCTCTTATACTAGTGACTATGTGTACAGTTAATCTGTTGCTTGTATCTTCAGCGACTCTCAGGCTGGAGCTGTTTCCAGCAGTGAAACAACGGTTAAAGGTCTCCATCAGTCCTTCCCCTCTAGTTGTTACAGGTAGCTGGTACAGCGAGTGAACAACAACCATTGCTGCAGACTTTTTTTTGTATAGTATGTTTTTGTGCCATCTATTTATTAGTCATATGTGATTTTTAGGAGCTCAACTATCCTCGGTTGTCCCCCAGAATAGGGACTTATCTGCTGTTCATGTGTTTTGTTGATCCCTAGGCTGAAGCAGTTCTGATATGAGACACAATTGTGGGCCGCTGTCAGTACCTTCCTCCCAGGTGGTGTGGTTGCTGACATAGTGGATCGCTGCATTCTCAACAGACTCGCATCCATGGACTAGTGATCTTCGAGTGTTAGTGTTTTAGAGTGTCAGGGGATTGGTAATAGGAACTGGGGATATCATAAAAGTGCTGTGTGTGTGTGGTTAAATGCAATACAGGTAGGTCGTTGTCTCTGGTAATATTAGCTCGTTTAGTTAATTTCCAAGTTTAGTAAGGGTTTAAGAACTCGTTTCAGGGTACCTATTGTATTAAAATTCAGTATTATGTATTTCACAGACTTCAATCCGGTGAGTCTTACCTGTTTAATAGTTTTCTACATACTGTAAGACTGACAGAGTTAGCTAGAACATTGCATTCATTATGCATTGAAATTTAGCATATTATGAAGTTTTTTTTTGTAAATATGATATTAGTTTAACATTTACTTATATAATATTACATAATTTTGATTCTTTTTGTTCAATTGCTTAGATCCTGGGAACACAGTTAATAGGTTAAGCTGTGTAATGTTATATTAAATTTCTTAAATTTGTTATCAAAACAGTAAGATAACATAATTATATATTTTTACCAACCCAATTTTTATACATTTTTCTAATTTTAATTCTACTACATTCTAAGCTCTCTAGATCATTTGACAAGGAATTATAAGTTCTGACAGCTTCTATGTAACAGTTTTTGTTAGTTATTGATTTACTTTTTTTATTGGTACCTGTACACTTCTATTTCTGGTATTAATTGTTTTTCTCTGATATTTATTTTCTCACAATGATAGATAATCGACTGAAAAGAAAATAATAATTACTTAATATTTAAAGGGTATCCTTTAATCACAAAAGTATTTTTTTATTTAATTTTAAAGATTTTTTTTATAGATTATTTAATGATCTTAGACTATTCATATAGATATAGAGCACCCCAAGCTATTATCCCATAATTTTTAATACTATTTAAAAGAGCATAATATAATGTCAACAATGTTTTAGTTTGCATAGTATTTGTCTTTTTGTAAGAAACAGGGAAATAGATATTTCGTTCTTTAATTATTCTTCCAATGTTTTTATCCCATTAAATATTGTAATCAAATGTAATTTTGTATCTTATTATTATGTTTTTGTAATTATATTACCTTTGGAATATTATATCGATTTTTCCGATTTTATTTAGTTATTGTATCGAATATGTCTATGTCAAATCGAATTCTGTTAAATAATAAGCGAACATTTACTATACGAGGTGTATTGAGGCATTAAAAAACGTGTTTATAAGTTTAGATGATCCTGAAGTGATTGTACATAAAAATGTTAATTGGAAATAAGTTTGTTTAAACGTTATCTATATGCTTTGTATTTAACAGTTTTATTGAAAGTCAAATCCTTGTATGATAAGCAAAAATCGTCCATTTCATGTATATTTTGGCGTTTAAAAACGTTTTTATAGGTCTAACTCGTCAGAAGTTGATTTTACGCAAAAATGTTAAATAGAAAAAAGTTTTGTTTAAATATTATTTACAACTTTTGTATTTAACATTTTTGTGTGATATTAAATTCTGTCAAGTTATAGCCAAAAAAACGTCCATGTTTGACCTTTTTTGCCCTTTTTCGCAGTTATCTTGGCAAATATTGCTCAGAGAAAAAAGTGTCCAACAGAAAAAAAGTGTATTTTAGATAATTTTAGCAGATAGAACTGTAAACATTAGCTTAAAATTAATTTTTCTAGACATTAAGCTTAATCAGTTTTTTGAAATGTTTCTTTATGCTCGTATTTTGAAAATTTTACATCGATCTTTCTCAATAGAGAACCAGCACTTAGGTATAATTAGAAGAGTATTTTCCCGGAATCCCGATGGAATCTATCGATAATTCATTGAGACAATCTGGAAACTTGATTACCTACGAACGTATAGACATACATACATCTCAGAAAACGCTTAAACGCACTCATTATGGTGGAAAATACTTTTTATATATCAAATTCTTAGTTTTTGAAGTCAGACAATTTTCGCTATGGTGAAATTATAAAACTCTTCCGCGTAGTGGTCGTGCCTAAAAATTAGGTATTCCTATGGTTACCATAAATTTTCACGTTGCTGTAATGTATTTTAGATTAAATTGACGAGCAAACTTGTGCAACATTGGACTTCGATTAATAGAAGTAAACGTAGTACACATTTCGACTGCAATGTTGTCAGCATCCAACCAGAACATTTGAAGTATATACAGTGTCCAATTTTAACTTAGACACTGGAATATCTTGAAAACTAAGCGGTTTAAGAAAAAAACTCAAGAGGCCAATCTTTCAGGAAATCAAACGGACTATTAGAAGAACTGGCCCAAGTTAGGACCTAGGGTTTTAGTAAGTTCCCGTGAGACTAAAATCTATTTTTTTCAATAGGGGCCCCTATTTTTTATTCGAGATTTGAATTCTACGATTTAAAATACGCCCAAATATGTGTTCAACCCTTTTTTTCTAACACCCTCTTTTGGGCCCAATATCATTTTTAAACTAATGATGTATTTCGAGAATGACTTTGACTAGAAAAGTAAGCGGTTTAAGGAAAAAAAAACAAGAAAATAATCTTTCAGGAAATGAAAGAGACTATGTGACGAACTGACCCAATTTTGGGTCCAGGGCCTTAGTAAGGCCTTGTGAGGATATACCGCTTACTTTTCGAGTCAAAGTCGTTCTCGAAATACATCATTAGTTCAAAAATGATATTGGACTCAAATGAGGGTGTTAAAAAAAAAGTTTGACACATGTCTAGATGTAGTTTAAACCATAGAATTCAAATCTTCAACAAAAAATAGGAGTTCCATTAAAAAAATTGACCTTAGCCACATGGGTCCTTACTAAGACCCTGGGCACAAAATTGGATCAGTTCGTGAGATAGCCCCTTTCATTTCTTGGAAGATTATGTTCTTGGGTTTGTTTCCCTTAAACTGCTTACTTTTCGAGTCAAAGTAGTTCTCGAAATACATCATTAGTTCAAAAATGGTATTGGGCCCAAAGTAGGGTGTTAAAAAAAAAGTTGGACACATATTTGGACGAATTTTGAATCGTAGAATTGAAATCTCGAATAAAAAAATAGGGGTTCCCATTTAAAAAAATAGACTTTAGTCTCACGGGACCTTACAAAGACCCTGCGCCTAAAATTGGGTCAGTTCATCAGATAGCCCCTTTCATTTCTTGAAAGATTATTTTCTTGGGTTTGTTTTCCTTAAACCGCTTACTTTTCGAGTCAAAGTAGTTCTCGAAATACATCATAAGTTCATAAATGATATTGGACCCAAAGGAGGGTGTTAAAAAAAAGTTGGACACATATTTAGACGTATTTTGAATCGTAGAATTGTAATCTCGAATAAAAAAATAGGGGTCCCTATTTAAAAAAAATAGACTTTAGTCTCACGTGGCCTTACAAAGACCCTGAACCCTAAATTAGGCCAGTTTTTCTAATAGCCCGTTTGATTTCCTGACAGATTGGTCTCTTGAGTTTTTTTCTTAAACCGCTTACTTTTCGATATATTTCAGTGTCTAAGTTAAAATATGATGCCCTGTATATGTAGATAAACACTATGCAATATCATTACTTAATAAACTCCTTAGATAGTGTCCATTTAAATTTTGTCCCTGTGAAAGTAGGTACAAAAGCTATTTTTCTGAGTAAAAAGTGATTTATGGGTCCCATTGTAATTCTGTTAAATGAAAAATACCGATTTTCATTTTACAAAGACAAGTTTTTTCAAGTTGAATAAAGACGTTAATGACAGTTTCCAATGAATAGGTTGTGACGTGGCAAAATAGCCAGTCAAATATCTCGTAGGTAAACGCGAACGACTACACACACACACACACACACACACACACACACACACACACACACACACACACACACACACACACACACAGACACACACACACACACACACACACACGCACGCACACACACACACACACACACACACACACACAAATTAATTAAAATTCTGATATTATCTCAATACTCGTGTAATCTTCAAAAATACAATAACTGTGTATAACGGTCAGTTTACGAGTCACTTTATTGTTGTTATAAATATAATGACGTTAATGACGTTTCGGTAGCTAGTTTGCCACCCTCATCAGGTCTACAAATTATTGAAAATCAATTCTGGACACACTATTTTATACATACGATTATATTATTATTAGCCAAATCGATTACTACCTTTAGTTATAACAATTTAATCACAATATTCAACCAGGTTCGTCTATACATACTGTTTGTAGCTATAAAACATTAGAAACAATATTAAAAACCAATTATTGCTGAAAAGTTGAAACAATTATCAGCAAAGTCATCATGATCTCACCTCGTAGTAGTAGATTATGCATCTAGGGATTAAAGTAGGCTATGTACTCCCGCGGGGGATTTGGTGACCGAGCGAAGCGAGGGCAGCAACTCTCAGACGTTCATAGCCGTCATTTCTCCCGAGGGCAATATGCAATTTTTTCGCATACTCGGCGGAAAGTTATTTGTGCTTAATCCCTGATTTAAGGGTCGAAAACGTCACATAACCTCACTCCTAGAAACTGCGACGCTTATGCTCGTGTGTCTACTTTTTTCCCGGCTAGCGTCGACTGCGTGTTGGTGCCCTCGTTTTGCTGGGGCCGCAAGTCACTGCAGGTGGCAGTAATAGAGGAAAAAAAGTAGACACACGAGCATAAGCGTCGCTGTTCCTAGGAGTGAAGATATGTGACGTTTTCGATCCTGAAATCAGGGAGTAAAGACAATACCTTACGCGGGGTATTCATATACACTTTTTAAAAACTAAATCACTGAATATTTGAGAAAGAACTCTTCTAATGATGTAATGAATAAATTCTTGCTGACTCAGTCAAAATTTAACAACATGACTTTAAATGAATTCGATACAATTCATGCTGATAAATTACGAAATATCATAAAAAACAATACAATTGTAATAAAAACAATATTAATAAGGATAAGGGTTGTTGAATGGTTCATAATGTTAGTAATAATAACAATAATAATAATAGGAACAAGAAAAAAAGCAATAACAATGAGTACAGTAATTATACAGACAACATAGTTGTGTACACTATATCTTATAGTAGTAATAACATCATATCGACGGCTGAGAGGAAGAAGAACGTATCTCGGCACGCGGATGAAGAACGACGTATCTCGGCGCGAGGATGAAGAACGACGTATATTGGCGCTCTTACGGCCAGTACACGGTCAGTATACGGCGAAATACGTTGTTCTTCATCCGCGCGCCGAGATACGTCGTTCTTCATGCGCAAGTTATATGAGTCACCATATAGGTACTTAGACGCATCGGCCAGCCAGCCTCCTTATCGCTCCAAATGGAACCTGTATGGACAAAGAGAAGCCCGAAGACAATGAAGATGCAATATATACTTTTCATATATACTTTATACATATACTCTCTTTATACTCTCTTACTGCACTTCGCATCGACGATCGCCAGTCTCTGTCGGGCATCCAACCTGTAACGACGTTTTAATAAATCATTATTCTAATCAACACCCTTTGTTCGATTACTTACTTTAGCGAGTGTTACATGTGTGTGTGTGTGTTACCTTTCCTTGGTGATCCACCGGGGCTTGCCACATAACTGGCGCTGCGGAGACAGGACCGTGAAGCTGTAAATACTCAGATTCTCCCTCAACCTGGTGACGGAAATCTTCAGCGAGGAAGCAGTTGGCGTTTCAACGTCCATCATCACGGAACCTACGACGTTAAGATTGGAGTCCACCTGCAAGCAGAGATTCACCCGAAATCATTAAAGACAAACTAGTAAGTCTTTGAAATTTCCTATATCCTACCCAACCCTATCCTTTTAAGTGCAATTGATTTTACGTGAAGCGTAATCAAAGATAAAGCAAAATGGCAAATAACGGAGATAATCAACAAAATCTTACGGTAGAACAATTTAAATTGCGACTTACGATATGGCGCGACGCGATCCCCATATATGAAGGAGGTACAAGTCTCCTTTCGCACTTTATACAAACGTGCGACAAATTCGTAGAAAATGTGGCGACTGCAGATAATGCAATAAACGAGGCATTATTTTCATTAATCGAATCAAAGATTCGCGGTGAAGCACTAGACCTAATAGTGGCAAATAACCCGGCTACATATGCCGCATGTAAAACGCTCTTAGTTAATAGATTTGCTGACCCAAGTTCGGAGGAGTTACTATTTAACAGACTAAGTGTATGTTATCAATTGATAAATCAGTCTTACGAAAAATACGCGGACGAAATCAAAAGCAGGCTAAATAAATTGAAGGAACACATACAGTTAAATAATGGAGACGCTAATGTTATAAGTATTAAAAATACATTTTATGAAAAGGTAGCCAAAAGTACTTTTATAAATGGTATTAAAGAGCCGTACCATTCTTACTTGCTACATTTTGATTTAGACGACGTTGAGGCATGTGTATTAAAATGCCGTAAATACGACAACCATGAACAACAAAGTGCTTTCCTCAATTTCGCACGACAACGTGATAACAAACCTAAGCTCAACGTATTCGGTACAATCAATGCTAAAAGTACAAACCCATTTGCGACTAATAGTAATCCAAAAATTATTCACCCTTCAAATAATTTACCAAGTACTTCAAGAAATGTAAATCCATTTTATTTGCAACCGACACCCGCATTTGCACAAACATAACCTGGATTTATCCCCACAAATTATCGTAATAACAATTTTGGTCAAAATAATAATAATCTGCCAAGACAACAAAATTACCAACCAACACCAATGTCAGTCAGTACAATAAATACTAACAAACAAGGCGTTAATCCAACAAATAGATCAAATAATTCACCAGCACAAAATAACTTTAAACCAAGAACGAACTTCTTTAAGAGCACAGGACCAGCAAACTTTATCGCTCAAGAGTTGCATCATCAACAAGAACAAGGAGAAGAGGAAGCAATCAATTATCAAAATGACTCACCTGTACCAGACCATGAAGAATTTAATCAAGAAAACGACGAGAGTGATAACTGCCAAAATTTTCAACAAGCTCCCGATACGACAGAACCGACGTGATAAATTTAAATTCGATTAGCAATTCACCCGAATTACCACACATAATAACGACAAATCCACCTCTTAAAATTCTCACCGATTCTGGAGCCTCATCATCCATTATCAATCCAGAAATTGCATATAAACTATTTCCAAAATTTATATTTCCTTACGAATTCGAAATTAAATCGGTGCACAAGACGACGAAAGGTACACATGGGCTTACCTTTCCTAAATTACGTGAATACGGCGATGACACACCTATAACTTTCTTAATAGCAACATGGCACTATACGTACGATTGTTTAATCGGACATAAGGATTTGCAGAATTTGGAAGCGAATATTAATTACAAAACTCAAATTTTTAGCACATCTAAATTTGAAATAAATTACTTTAAAAATATACCGAACGATCATAAAAATGTTAAAGTGAATCATCATCAAGGAGTAGAATTACCGATAAGAACTGATCACACGAACGAAGAAGAAAGATATAAAATTACATCACTATGCCAGAAGTACAAAGACTGTTTCTTCAATGAAAATAAAAAATTATCAGCGACTTCTGCGGTTTCACATAATATAAGAACAAAGGACGATCACCCTATCTATGTAAAGAGTTTTAGATACCCATACCATCTAAAAGAAGGAATTCAAACTCAAATCAGAAAACTGTTAGACGAAGAAATTATTCAACCAAGCAACTCGCCCTACTCATCCTCCGTATGGATAGTTCCGAAGAAAGAAGATGCAAGTGGAAGAAAAAAATGGAGAATGGTAATAGATTATCGTAAATTAAACGACAACACCATCGAAGACAAATATCCATTAGCTAGAATGGACGACATTCTAGAAAATCTGGGCAAATGTTCTTACTTTAGTACATTAGATTTGGCACAAGGTTTCCACCAAATACCCGTCAACAAAGATTCAATTGTAAAGACAACGTTTACCGTAGAAAACGGACACTATGAATATGTCAGAATGCCTTTTGGTTTAAAAAACGCTCCGGCTACTTTTCAACGTCTGATGGATAGAATTTTAATGAAATATTTACATAAATTCTGCTTCGTTTACATGGATGATATAGTAATATTTTCGAAATCACTCCAAGAACATTTACAACATCTGAAGCTAATATTCGAAGAACTAGAGAAATATGGTTTAAAAATTCAATTAGATAAGAATGAATTTCTAAGGAAAGAAGTTCCATTTCTAGGCCATATAATAACAGCAGACGGAATCAAATCAAATTCTGATAAGATCAAAGCAATTCTAATATCCGATACCTAAAACCCAAAAAGAAGTTAGAATATTTTTCGGACTAACCGGCTTTTAAAGAAAGTTCATAAAAAATTACGCAAAAATAGCGAAACCAATGACAAAGCACTCAAGAAAAAAGAAAAAAATAGATCCAGAAGATAAAGACTATAAAGAAGCGTTCGAGAAACTCAAAGAATTGATCACTAACGCACCAGTGCTCGTCTACCCAGACTTCACCAAACCATTTACTATCACAACCGACGCCTCAAACTTAGCAATAGGTGCAGTTTTATCCCAAGAACAACATCTTATCTCGTGTTATTCACGAACATTAAACTCAGCAGAACAAAGCTATCCGGCGATAGAGAAAGAATTACTGGCAATAGTGGAAGCATGTAGACAATTTAGACCATATATCTATGGTAAGAAATTTACGATTGAAACAGATCATAAGCCATTAACCTGGCTCTATTCTTTAAAAACGCCTAACGCTAGACTGATTAGATGGAGACTAAGATTAGAAGAATATGATTACATAATAAAATACAAAAAGGGTTCTGAAAATTATGTCGCCGACGCACTGAGTCGAATTGAAATTAATGCTAATAAAACAATAGAAGAAGACTCACTCTCAATGGTGCCTGAAACACCTGACGATGCACCTGTCACACCTGAAGAAATGGACGAAATATTTGACGACGTCATGGCAACAGTCCACACAGATGAAGAAAATCTGACCTTTTCACTACCTATAACAGACAAAAATGTTCACGCTTTTAATTACAGCATTATCATAAAAGGAGGAAATGATTTCAACTTAAAAGTAAACAAAGATAAACTTAAAGTACAATACACGGTGAAAATTAATAAATCAAACGCAGAAACACATTTACTTAAATTTTTCAAGGAAAATATTAAACCCGATAAGCAATATGGTATCTACTTTACGACCGAAGAATTGGAAAGAATTACGTATAGAATATTGAAGGATCATTTCAATGAAAAATTAAAACTAATCAAAACAACCACGTATACACCTACGATTGATAAAAATAATTTCATAAAAGAACTCGAGACATATCATAATCAAAATCATAACGGTATTCGAGAGACCTTATTACACTTTAAGAGAAAACGCTATACACTTAACATGGATCGACTTATTCAAAATTTTATAAATCAATGTGAGATATGCCTAGAGCATAAGTATGAGAGAAACTCATATGAAACAGAAACATACGGACCTATTATAGCTAGAAGACCGCTCGAACATATACACATGGACGTATTTCATTTCAACAAGGATAAATTTTTAACAATTATAGATATTTTTTCAAAATATGCTCAAGCCTATTATCTACCAGATGGAAATGCCACGACCATGATAAACAAATTGAGACACTTTGCCTCTCACCATAACTTTCCGGATAAAATTACGACAGACAACGGAAGTGAATTCAACTCAACAGTATTTAAGGAATTTTGCCGCATACATAAAATTCAATATCAACAAACAACGTTAAACAGACATACATCGATTGGACCCATAGAAAGACTGCATTCAACCCTAAAGGAAAAATTAAGTATTTTATCCAATCAAAATCCAAAAGAAACAGTGAAAAATCTTATGATCACCGCTCTCTTAATATACAATCAGAGTATACACTCTACAACTAACTATACGCCTTTTACACTGTTATATGGACCTTATGACGAACTACAGAAACACATTATCGAGCCCGATGCCGATACCATAGAAAGATATAATGAAATCAGAAAAAATGAAATTTTACCGTTTTATGACACGCTATATAGAAACCAAAAAGAGCAACAAAAGTTACCTAATAGTCCTGACAAATCGTTAGAAAATAAAGAAATTTATATGAAAACCCATCAACAACAACGCGACAAAACCGCACCACGATATCAAAAATTACTTGTAGAGACACAACAAGGTCCCTCGTTAGGTTGCCATATACATGGTCAAGAACGCCGCTACAATTTAAGAAGTGCCAAAAGAATAAGAAAAACTTCTTCTTTACAGGACAATGAAGACGGCACTAATCTTGATGCTCATAGCTCTGCTCGTGGAGAGTAGCGAAATCAACCAAAATCAGACGCATTACGACTACCAACAAGGAACTGGAAGAATAGTTGGAAATTATCATTACCTACATTTCAACATCGACGTTACTACGCTTTTGAAAAATTTCAAACATATAAAAGCTAGCTATACAATTTTATCTAACGAAGGCGAATTAAGAGAATCAAGTTTATTAAAGCAAGCCGAAATTCTATGTAATGAAATACACCAGAATCTACAAATAATAATGCCATCAAACATGAGAACGAAGAGAGGGTTAATAAACGGATTAGGCACAGCTATAAAATACATTCTTGGGAACCCAGATGCAAACGATTTAAAAAAGATAAACAACTACTTAAATTCTTTACAAAATCAACAACAGGAAAATATATTTACTTCAAATAAGTCAATAAGCATAATAAATACGATAAGTAAACAAATAAATAACAACACGAATATAATTAATAAAAATTTAAAAGACATGTGGAAAACTGTAAATGACCAAACGTTGCAATCAAATCTATTTAAAGCGATCATGACTCTCATAACCCAGGAGCAACATTTTCTCGGATTACTTAATAAAATTAAAAGATCATTTATTTTCAATGAACAAATATTCGACTTAGAATTGTTAACATATGACCAAATATCGGATATACGTGTACATTTATTGGCAATCTACTCTCAGAAAGAGTACTACCATAATTTGCTAGATTTTCGCTTTGCTCAGGGATCAATTGCATTCACACAAAATTTTATTGTATACACCATCAAAATCCCTATCCTTAATCCTATCGAATTCACTCCATCAAAGACTTGCTATAATCAATTACAACAATTAGACAGAAGTTATCATCACGCCATGGAGTTTGACCGGGACATCTATAAAACTATTTGCTAATAAGTGCCGACAGATGTATGAAAAGAATTTTTTATGTCAACAAATTATAACGGAAAGAGTCAAATCGATTATCATTTCAATTAGTCCACCTTTAATACTGACATACAAATTATCTGAAAATTTAACGCTAGTATCGAGTAATTATCCGATCAAGGTTAAACATGGTAATGACCAATTGATGATCCGAGGAACATATGAAATACAAGGAAATGATGTACAAGTACAGGGATACCGACGTGACGAAAATCTTGGTGAAATGGAACAATCCAGCCTAATTTCACCTTTAGTTATCAAAGACCACCAATTGAATTTCGAACCTCTAAAAACTTTGACATCACCTACACTAAATATGCCAGTTTCTAATCAAATTAGAACCGAATTCGTCCTGTCTACAAGTTCAATTATATTAGTATTGCTGTTCATAACGATTACATCGATTTACTTAATATACAAAATAAAAGTCAAGAAACAACGGCCGCAACTTACCAAAAAGTCCAAAGATAAGGATATCAAAGACGAGGACGTCATTGAACTTGGCCATGGAGGAGTTATATGAGTCACCACATAGGTACTTAGACGCATCGGCTAGCCAGCCTCCTTATCGCTCCGAATGAAATCTGCATGGACAAAGAGAAGCCAGAAGACAATGAAGATGTAATATATACTTTTCATATATACTTTATACATATACTCTCTTTATACTCTCTTACTGCACTTCACATCGACGATCGCCAGTCTCTGTCGGGCATCCAACCTGTAACGACGTTTTAATAAATCATTATTCTAATCAACACCCTTTGTTCGATTACTTACTTTGGCGAGTGTTACCTGTGTGTGTGTGTGTGTTACCTTTCCTTGGTGATCCACCGGGGCTTGCCACATAACTCACGCGCCGAGATACGTTCTTCTTCCTCTCAACTGTCGACATGTAATAACAAAGGACAGTAGATAACAAACAAATGGTTTGTTAATGTCAGTTCAATTGTATTTCCTAATGATATTACTGACGTTTTGGCACTAGGACCAAAAGTTAATGTTAACCCAAATCTAAACAAAAAATCAATCATTGAAACTATAAAAAATACTGAAGAATCATTCAATTTTTTTTATGTAAACAAGAACGTCAAAGATGAGATTAGACTCAAATTGTTAGATAATTTACAAAAACGTTTAAATAAACCTAAAAATCTTAAATATGCTGATAGGATGCTTGCTGAAAAGTTGAAAAAAGCACAATGGTTTAGTGTTAATAATGATATATTGGTTACGATGGCGGATAAGGGTAGTGTAATAGTTATTTTAGATTATTCGAAATATCTGGAAAAAATGCAAAAATTGTTGTCTGATAGAGAAACCTATGAAATTATAAATAAGGACCCTTTAAAAAGATTACAAAATGATACTGAGTCAATAATGACAATTTGGAATAAAAATGGTTTTTTTGAAAAAACAATTTCACAGTAACGCAATAGCATAAACAGATACTGTCTTACCAAAAATATACGGTTTACCAAAAATTCATAAAAAAGATATTCCATTGCGTTCTATTGTTTCATATATTGTTTCTCCCACTTATTTGTTTTCTACAATATTAAAGAAATTACTTAGTACGGTGATACCAAAACCTAAATCATACAACAAGGATAGTGTTGAATTCATTGAAAAAAATTGAAAATCTACATGTGTCTGAGGAGTATATGATGATCAACATCAATGCGACGTCATTGTTTACTAATGTTAGTGTAGAATTAGTTAAAAAGGCAATTGTCAGAAGATACCCTTATCTTATAAGTAACAGAGATGAATAGAGAGATTGCCAGCGCCCCGGAAAAAAGTGAGGTAAGCTTCTGCGCGCGACGTGCTGCTGCCCCTCGCGGCCAAATCATGGAACCATGCGCACAATTTCCTGATTGATCGTTGGAACGTGCGCATGGAGCAGGGGAAGCAGGAGAAGACGGGTCGGCGGCTCGGTGCACCAGCACTGAACGTGTGTATGCTTGAGCGGCCCGGCGCGTCGCGCGCTTGCTGGCTCTGTTTACTTTTACCGACAACACGACAATGGCCGAGCGACCTGATAATCGCCGCCCGGTTGAATTTTTTTACTAATTAGATGCAAATGAACGGAATTTTAAACTGACAACTACAAAACCCAAATTCAAAGCCACAACTCAAACCCGAAGGGGGGAAAATAAACATAAACGATTTTACTGAACACATGAGTGTCGTAACGGTAGCCGCGGTGGCTAAGGCGCGCAGCTACTTTTGTTCTATTTTTTTTGGATTCGAGTTCGATCCTGACTCGCAATTTTTATTTTTTTCTTTTTTCATTTTTAACATACGTAAAATTTCTTTTATTATGTTATTATACCACACACATTTTATTTACTTTAATTTTTATTCTCTAGTAGAAACGAAATTTTAATTATAATTGATATATATATATATTTTTTTTTTAGAAAACATTACCAGCAAAATTGGCGTTTTTCAAAATTATTTTATTTAATGAACTAATTTTATTAAAGTACTACGATATTTTGGTTAACATTTGCTCAATTGTGAATATTTTGTATTCTGAATAAATTAATTCACCGAGAGTAAATTAATTAAAAATATCGTTATATTTACTTTGTGCGAAGAATCATTATTTAATTTATATGTAAAATGCAATAAACACAGTCACAGTTTTTAATCGAAGAATAATTAGAATATCGCTTAACTGTACAACCGAAAATGCGCAAAGGCGATGCGGAAATAATGCGCGTATGCTTTAATTGTTTTATTTAAGCCTCACAGAAACTAAAACGAAAATTCTAAGTCAAAATCCAAATGGGCTAGAAGTATGAGCCTAAATGATTTTTCAGTTTGCATTTATATTTGTGATGTAATCAAATCACCATACCCTCGGAAATATAATCATTTATAGTCATAACATAAAAAAATGTTATTATATTATACATATTTTATTATACATATTTAAAAATCATATTTTAGTAAATAAAACAACTCTTCTGTAAAATATATTATTATATACATGTTTTCCAATTCAGTTTTTCGTTCATGTTTTTTAAAAATGTATACATTTTTTTAGTGACATCTATTTATCATTTTACTCGCTTTCCCATGCTCTAATTTTTAATCTATTTAAATATAACAAATCACCAAGTCTTCGTACTTTTGAAAACATTTTTAAAAGTATGTAAATGTAAAACGTTTTTATTAAATGGCGTTAATCATATAAGAGAAGCCAAACTTTTTAACATTCTTTTGAAAAATCTCTTATATTTACATCTTCGTACTTCTCAAATTGTTGCAAACAATTTAGAACATCCCGATAATCTCTTAAATAAGACAGTGCGAAAAATTTAGTACTTTTCGAAGCTACGTTTGTCATTTTCAAAGCGATATTTTAGTAGAGAGGTAATAATCTTCATTGAAAGCTGGACTCGATCGGCTATTGCGATAAAAACCAACTCGGCATTATTATCCCGACTATATTATATTAGCCCGATAACATTTCTCTTGTCCACCGCTTCTTTACAGTATTTGGCTATTTTCAGTTGCTCTCTTTATCTAACTTTTCATGAAACAGATTTTAAATATAAAAAGATTTTTTACGTAAAATAAATAATAAATTTTATTAACATTTAATATTGAGCAGGATGTTTTAAAAAATAATTAGTTGGTTGCTTGGCCAAAGGAACGTATTGCACTGCATCTATCAATTACAATAAGTGCATTTGTTTTCGGGATGCACGAACGAGAAGGCAACAAATGAATGCAGAGACCATTTAAAGTCCAGATAAACATTTAGGAAGATATTTTTTCAGACTGTGCACAAAATGATATGTAAAATTATTAATAACAGATAAATACTAGGAAATAACATTTAATAAACTCTTATGACGGTAATAATACTGTCATATGGTATTCAAGACATCCCTGCAAAAATTAAGCTAATAAATGTAAATCAGCTAATAAGCTAATTAAGCTAATAATGATAATCTGTTAAAAAGTCTTTAAAATTTTTAATTTAAAAAATCACTTATTCTCAGGGAAAACTTATGATTGAATACATTAAAAAGTATTAAACCTAAATTTTTTTATACAATGTAAAATTCAAAATCTTGTCGACTGCGGTCAATGAAGAAAACCCAGAGAAAAACAAAGCCACTAAAAATAGCCAAATACTGTAAAGAAGCGGTGGACAAGAAAAATGTTATCGGACTAATATTATATAGTCAGGATAATAATGCCGAGTTGGTTTCTATCGCAATAGCCGATCGAGTCCAGCTTTCAATGAAGCTTGACTTATTACCTCTCTACTAAAATATCGCTTTGAAAATGATAAACGTAGCTTTGGAAAGCACTAAATTTTTCGCTGTACTATCTTATTTAACTGTCTTATTTAAGAGATTATCGGGACGTTCTAAATTGTTTGCAACAATTTGAGAAGTACCAAAATGTAAATATAAGAGATTTTTCAAAAGAATGTTAAAAAGTTTGGCTTCTCTTATATGATTAACGCCATTTAATAAAAAGGTTTTACATTTACATACTTTTAAAAATGTTTTCAAAAGTATGAAGTCTTGGCGATTTGTTATATTTAATAGATTAAAAATTAGAGCATGGAAAAGTGAGTAAAATCATAAATCGCTGTCACCAAAAAACATGTATATATTTTTAAAAAACATGAATGAAAAACTGAATTGAAAAACATGTATATAATAATAGTATATTGTGTGCCAAGGGCGTAAAGTGGGTCTTTTTAGACCGAGTGTGGGGTTGCAGTATGAGTCGAAGGTGAGCTAGCACGAGCTGAAGGCGAGTGCGTTTGCGAACCGAAGACGAGTACTGCAACCACACGAGGTCAAAAAACCCACTTAGCCCTTGGTGCACACCATATTTTTTGTACCGCAAGTATAGATTTTTGCGTTTTTTCAAAATATCGATGATTTGCTTAAACAATCTTGAAAACTCCATTCAAAAACGACAGTGAACGCTTTTCGATTTTTTATCGCCAGCTAATGCGAGCAGTGGGCGCTTTTCGATTTTTACCGCCCGCTGGTCGACAAGCAGTCACTTTCGGCTCTATTAATACGTTCAAAAAAGGCGAAAATCGTGCTTGCGGTATAAAATATATTTTACAGAGGAGTTGTTATATTTACTAAAATATGATTTTTCGAATTATTAAAATTTCAACTCTACTAGATCAGTAAAAAATATGTATAATAACATTTTTTTATGTTATGACTATAAATGATTATATTTCCGAGGATATGGTGGTTTGATTACATCACAAATATAAATACAAACTGTAAAATCGTTTAGGCTCATAATTCTAGCCCATTTGGATTTTGACTTGGAATTTTCGTTTTAGTTTCTGTGAGGCTTAAATAAAACCATTAATGCACAAGCGCATTGTTTCCGCATCGACTTTCCGTACTTTAGGTTATACAGTTAAGCGATATTCTAATTATTCTTCGATTAAAAACTGTGCCTGTGCTTTATTGCATTTTACATATAAATTAAATAACGATTCTTTCGCACAAAGTAAATATAACTATATTTTTAATTAATTCACTGTCGGTGAATTAATTTATTCAGGATACAAAATATTTATAATTAAACAAATGTTATCCAAAATATCATAGTACTTCAATAAAATTAGCGCATTAAATAAAATAATTTTGAAAGACTCCAATTTTACTGGTAATGTTTTCTAAAAAAAAAATATATTAATTATAATTAAAATTTCAATTCTACTAGAGAATAAAAATTGAAGTAAAAAAATGTGTGTGGTATAATAACATAATAAAAGAAATTTTACGTATGTTAAAAATGAAAAAAAAATAATTTGCTAGTCAGGATCGAACTCGAATCCAAAAAATAGAACAGAAGTAGCTGCGCCCCTTAGCCACCACGGCTACCGTTACGACACTCATGTGTTACAATAAAATCGTTTATGTTTATTTTTCCCCCTTCGGACTTGAGTTGTGGCTTTGAATTTGGGTTTTGTAGTTGTCAGTTTAAAATTCCGTTCATTTGCATCTAATTAGTAAAAAGGTTCGACCGAGCGGCTATTGTCAGACCGCTTGCCAATGTCGTGTTGTCGGGAAAAGTAAACAGAACCAGCAAGCACGCGGTGCGGCGCGCCGGGCCGCTCGAGCATTCATACGTTCAGTGCACGTGCACCGAGCCGCTGACCCGTCTTTTCCTGCTTCCCCCACCCTGTTCCAGCGCACGTTCCAACGACCAATCAGGAGATTGTGCCCATGATCCCATGATTTGGCCGCGAAAGCATGGGAACTGTGAAAGGGATTTTGGATATTTGTTATTTAAATAATACTGCAAATTGCGAATTCGTAAACAGATTTTGCGATTGCTTTGTACAAAATTGCGGCTCTTCATCCTTCTTGGCAAAAAATTAAAAACTATTGTTACAGCAGAAATATGAAAACTTATGTTTTATTTCGACGAATTAAAGCCAAAATGAAGAAATATTAACGTGAATCGTTTGCAATTTAATTGCGAATTATAAAGACATGTAACGATTATGCAAAATTTGCAATTGTTTTACAGTAAATAATTATTCTATTGTCTAAGCTGTGGCGGATACGCACAGGTGGTATGTGGTATGGCGTGTAATTTAAAATAGCAAAAGTACATTCAACATTTTAAGAACAAAATAGTTATTTTCGATACAAGTGTGCGAAGTGGGTCATTCTCGCACGGGTGTAGTTTGTCGCCCGAGCGAACGAGGGTGACAAAAACACCGGAGCAATGATGACCCTTTTCGGTCACGTGTATCGAACTCTATTTTTTTTAACGGAGTGTGCGAAACTAGCCTTGTTGTTTGTTTTGCGTGCGCGAAGTAGCTGTTTCTCGCACGGCGTGCGTGAAAGTAAATTGATCTGCGCATGCGCGACTTTCGCGCACGCCGTGTGAAAAACAGCTACTTCGCGCACGCAAAACAAGCACGAGAAGGCGAGTTTCGCACACTCCGTTAAAAAATAGTTATTTTCGATACAAGTGCGAAAAAGTGATTTTATCCTCGTGGTGGACGTTTGCGCCCGAGCGAAGCGAGGGTGAAAAGGCCACACGAGGATAAAATCACTTTCTCACTCGAGTATCGAACACAATTTTTTGACACGACGTGCGGGAAGCTTAATTTAGAGCATGCTTTTTTATTAGAGCGTGTGCGAAATCGAGCTTTGCGCACGGAGTGTGAAAAAATATATTGTAAACTACGTGAAGATTTAGCGACACTTAGAATTTAACTTGGAGAGGGAGATATTATTTCTTTAGTCACTTTGTGTAATTTCAGTAATTGGAAATATTTTGGCAATTTCAAATTGTGCGCCATATCACCTGTATGCTACAGTCTCATCCGCTTAAATAAAATAATTATTTACTTTAAAACTATTGCAAATTTTGCAGAATCATTGCATATTTTCATAACCCGCAATTAAATTGCAAACGATTTACGTTGATATTTTCTCATTTTGGCTGTAATATGACGAAAAAAAAAAAAAAATTTCATATTTTTGCTGCAAAATAGTTTTTAATTTTTTGCTAAAAAAGATCATGACTAGCAATTTTGTACAAAGCAATTGCAAAATCTGCGTACGATTCCGCAATTTTCAGTATTTTTTTAATAAAAAATTTCCAAAATCACTGTCACAGTTCACGAAGATGGCCGCGAGGGCAGCAGCGCGTCACGCGCAGAAGCTTGCCTCACTTTTTTCCGGGGTGCTGGCAATCACCTTATTCATCTTTGTAAGTAAACACGATATACTTCCTGATACAATTTTGGAAGCAGTAACATTCTTGATGAGTAATACATTTTTTAAATTCAATAATAAATTTTATAAGCAGTTATATGACACGCCAATGTGTTCACCTATATCGCCACTTTTTCAGATATTACTATGGATGATTTTGAGCAAGACTGTCTAGAGAGATAAGATTTCACCCCCCTCTTTTATGGCAGATATGTTAATGATATTTTTATCATAATAGCAAAGAATAAAATCGGTTATGTGATGGATACTTGCAACACTTATGACAATAGACTAAAATTTACCTATAAAATGGAAAACAATCGGACTTCGAATTTTCTAGAAATTAAAATTATTAGAGAAGGCGGTAAATTAATTATGGATTGGTATCATAAACCTACTTTTTCGAGTAGATTCCTTAATTTTAACTCCAGTCACCCTCTGATCACATAAAAGGGGAATGGTGTGTTCCTTAGTTGACAACGCAATAGTATTGGCAAACACAAAATTACATAATAAAAATATTAAACTGGTTGCAAAATATCTAATAAGTAATAATTATCCTTTTGAGTTTATTAAATTCCATCTTAATAATGAATTGCTACACATAATAATAATAATAATAATAATAATAATAATAATAATAATAATAATAATATTAACATCTATAACAATAATATTAATTATTGGGATGTTGGCTAAGGATGAGGCGAAATAACGGGTTACACCCTTGAAGTTTAACGTTCAGTTTATTGAATAAGCTTTCGATCGTTCTCTCTCTCATTCGCACGTCCGTTCAGGTCCAGTGCTCAGGGAGAAGTGGCGCACAGTGTTCTATTTTGAAAAAAAATGGACAAAATGAAATATCTCGCGAACGGATATCGATAGCCGGATGAATCCAACTGCATTTTAAAGTTGAAGTAATGTACAATAAAGGAAAAATAGTCCAGTACTGATCATTTGACCCTGTGACCTTGGAAATGAAAAATGAAAGTCGAATAAATAACGTAATTTCGGCTTTTTCATTGTAGACTTTCTGGCTATCAATTTTTTCGATCAAAAAAATATGTACTTCTGTAGTGTTTGATGCAAGGAATCCGAATTTGATGTCAGAATTGTCCTATCGCACACCAATTTGTTTTGAAATCTGAAAACTCCATAAAAAATACGAAAAATTCACCCTGAAAAAATGGAGCATTATTGAGTAATTTCGACTTCAAATTCGGATTCAGCGAATCAAAATACATGGGTACATAAATACAAGTACACAAATTTGTAGGTGCATATATGAATTATTAAAATTTAAGGGTTATTAAAAAACCTTGCATCAAATAATACAGGAGTACATATTTTTTTGATCGAAAAAATTGATAGCCAGAAGTCTACAATGAAAAAGCCGAAAATATGTTATTTATTCGACTTTCATTTTTCATTTCCAAAGTCACAGGGTCAAATGATCAGTACTGGACTATTTTTCCTTTATTGTACATTACTTCAACTTTAAAATGCAGTTGGATTCATCCGGCTATCGATATCCGTTCGCGAGATATTTCATTTTGTCCATTTTTTTTAAAATAGAACACTGTGTGGCGTTCGCGGAGACAGCCGCACGCAGTGCGAAGAGGAGGGCGCTCCCTTCACTCACACATACAGATACTCATATACACACACGCGGGAAGCGCGCATAGTTCCAACACTCCCTCCCGCGCTTTACGCGTTCGCTTACAAATAATCTTTTATTTAATAAAGGCTTAAACATTATTACAAGTATAAAACAAATATTTATTAGATTCAGACTTTCAATCTCGTGGAATCTACGTAGATTTATGGTTTACTACCTGAAACGTAGAATTAAAAATTCATTTACTTAAATTCAAATGTAGAACGAAAGATAGAGGTTTAGTTAAATACGTTCGCAATCTGTCGCTTTGCAGCTATCCATTTTACTTTCACTAACTTTCGCTGTACGCATTCTCGCACATAGTGTTCTTTAACTTCCGTCATATGTTTGAGTTTGCTACCACCATTTTAGCATTCGCTTCTGCCGCCTTATTATCGCACCATAATACAATGGGAGTAAAATTCCAATATAGAACCCTTTTAAGACAATTGTGTATAGATATTATTTCATGACAACAGTCACTAATTGCTACGTACTCTGCTTGACAAGTACATAGAGCAACATAATTTTGTTTCTTCGTTCGCTATGTCATCGTGTCATTAAACAGCTTTATTACGTAGTTACCTGTAGGTTTGACTCCTTTACAGTTGCCAAAACTTGCGTCAGAATATCTTTGCATATCAATTACTATGCCCATAGTAATTAAGGCTGAGAGACTTTGCATCCTTCAAATATCGAAGCATTCGCTCATCCATCTTCAAA
Source organism: Torymus aiolomorphi (assembly GCA_036365515.1). Lineage (NCBI taxonomy): Eukaryota > Metazoa > Arthropoda > Insecta > Hymenoptera > Torymidae > Torymus > Torymus aiolomorphi. Next base: position 84,646,038 of record CM070875.1, read on the forward strand.
TCTTCCCCCTTACGACCGATTTGATGTTTAATTAGAACGTTCACTCCATACGCTATATCGGGTCTGCTGGCATTCGCTAGTACAACAAGGATCCTACGATCTCTCTGTACATTCTGTTATTTTGATTCTCTGTTCTTGCAAAGATGCTGTTTTCGTTCGTTATTTCACGTCCTATTCTTTCTCTATTGGACACTTGATTGGTTACCATTTGGGGTTCTTTGAGGGTGACTATTTTCGTAACCAAATCGTTTCAGTATTTTGTCAATATATTTTTGTTGGCTTAATCTCAGTACTTTCGTTTTCCTGTCTCTTTCGATCTCCAATCCAAGATAATTTTTCAGCTCTCCAATATCACTCATTTCAAAGTCTTGGTTCAACTTCGCTTGACTTCTTGAATTTTCTCATAGTGATTTCCAGTGATTGAGATGTCCTCAACATACAAAGTCAGTATTAAAACTTTATTATTTTCATCCCAACTGAATAAGCAGGGCTCATCAGAATCGGGTGACAAACCCATTTTTGCAGCCCTTTCCTTAAATTTTTCATTCCAACATTTGGACTTACTTTCGGAACGTACAATGCTTTCTCCAACTTACAAACCTGTCGCTGCCTTACTTCATTCGATCATTCTATTTCTTCTGGAATTTCTATGTAAACTTCACTCTGAAGTTGTACGTTCAAAAAAGCTGTTTTGACGTCCATTTGACAAATACGAAAATCACATTTGTTTGCTATAGCTAGTATAGCTCGTATAAGTGGTAGCCGAGACACTGGTGCATATGTCTCTTGAAGCTCATACTCATTGCGATCCTTAAAACCTCTTATTACAAGTCTGTCCTTGTATCATAGGCGGTTATCTGACTCTATCTTACGTTTTAAGACCCACCTCGAGTCGATTATGTTAGGTTCTCTGTGATTATTGAGGATCGGTCAACGAGCTTCTAGACATGATTTTTGTTCAATGAGTTCAATTCGCTTTCTATAGCTTCTATCCATTCAAGTCTGTCAGGGCTATTTATAGCCTCTTTGTATGTAACAGGGTCACCATTTATATTTGCCAATAAGGCATGCATATCTACATGTGTAATTTGAATATCATCGTTCGCTCTGTTCTTTCGCGGTCTTTCTCTACCTCTTTTCATCTCATCCTTCGCTTCGTTATCTTCCTTTTCTTTCTCAAATTCTGTAAACCAGGTATCTGAATCTATTTCGGCTTCAATCTTTTTCCCATTGTTCAAGTTCCTTACCCTTACATTTATCGACAAACACCAATTTCTCATTAAATCTAACATCCCGACTTTCATAGGAAGTGTTCCTGCCTCTGGACTGAACAAGACGTAATCAGTTGTTTTATATCCAACTAGAATCATTCGCTTTCCGATGGATCTGAATTTTGATCCAGTCTTTCGCTGTATTTTCATGTACGCCAAACATCCGAAAAGTTTTATTTGCGTCAAGTCAGTCTTGTATTCAAGGCTTGAACACTCGAATGGGAATTTGCATGTCTATCGAAGCATGCGGAGTTCTGTTATATGCGTATACGGCTGCTCCTAGAGCTAAATCCCACATTTTTCGGGTTTGTATCGTCTGATTAAATCTTTCGCTACTTCATTGTGCTGAGGTGTATCAGGACAGGCAAGTTGTAATTCCGTACGCAGCTTACTCAAAACTTTCGACATCTTACCGCCAGTAAATTCTGTCCCTTGATCAGATCTTAAATAGCACGCTTTCGCATCGTTCCCTAATAAATTTCGTCCTCTCTTGACAAAGTATTCGAAACAGAACACAATGTCGTCTTTTGTGTTCACAGGCTATGCCATGGAAGGTGAGAATAGTCGTCCACAAACACTGAAATATACTCGTATTTCTTTGGATAATTGACTGGACTTATCATCCCCATTGTGTCCGAATGCACAATTTGCAAGGGCTCTGTCGTTCTAAGTCGTGTTTGTTTAAATAGTAATCATTGATCTTCGAGATCATACATACTTCACAATCAAGAATTTCGTCATCAAAGACCGTTTGATTTAAATCTTTAATATGCGGATACTTTCGCTGCATTGCCTTCAAGTAGTTTAATAACGCATGTCCCATTTTTGCGTGCCACAGCATAGCTTTATTATAGGCAGAAGGTTCGTTCTGGGTTTCTATGTATGTGTCATAATTTTCTTTTCGCTTGCTTATTTTACTTTCGCTAATATCATTTAACTTTCGGCTTAACACAGTATTTTCTAAATGGGCGTTTGCAATATTTTTATTATTCTTACTCTCAGCCTTATTTTTACTTTCGTCATCCCTTTCGTTTTCTTCCACGGTTTCTGTATTTATCTGATTTTTCATACACATGGTAGTCACATATGCTACAATTTTACCATTTAATTGATCTCTTTCGCTATTTTCGTTGTTTACTTTCAAATTCAATTACCCAGTATGGCCTTTTATATATACACGATATAAATGATTCATTCGACACTGGATCATAAATATCAATTTTCTCATTATCCAAATAAATACATAAATCTTGATCGGCAAACTTTCGCAATGACAATAAATTATAGGACAAATTCTCAGACAAATTCTCAGCACATATAACTTTTTTCAAGTTAATTAATTTGTCTATTTCCGAATAACCCTGAATTTGACCTTCTCCCTCAGATCTTAAATTAGCATACTCATTTTGTTAGTGCATGTAATTCCTTTCGTTTGTTTATTAAAAGTTTAAATATAAGCCTTGAATTCGTTAAAATGCTCTGTAGCACCTGTATCTGCCAAAAAAAAATTCGGCCAGTAAAACATTCTCATTTTTCTTTCTTTCTATATTCGTGACATTAAGAGCACTACTTTTCTCTAGTTTTAGCTTTCGCTCTATATCTTTACGCTCTGCTACAGAGTACTCACCATTTTCTTTGTTGTTGTTATTTGGTCTATATTTCTTAGCGCTATTATCGTATTTCCTTTCATTCTTTCGCTGAGTGCCTCTACTTTCGCTTCTATTTCTATTATAATTATGGAAAACTCTACTTTCGTACGTTTGATGGGAGGTCTTTCGACCTTCGTTTGCCAGTCTTTGAGGGCAATGAGCAGCAATGAGCTTCGTGAGTTGCTTGCACTCAAACAGACTCGGAGTCCCGTACCAGCGTGTGGGCAGTTCCTTCCAAAGTGTCCGAAGTCATCGCAATTGGAGCACTTGGGTAGTGTGGTGTTTACTTCAAGGTTTGCTGCCACGCTGTAGTTTGGCCTTTCGCTTGATCTTTCACCTGATCTTTCGCCTGTGTTCTTACGCTCTACGCTTGATCTTTCGCCTGATCTTTCGCCTGGTCTTTCGCCTGTGTTCTTACGCTCTTCATTTGATCTTTCGCTTGTTTTCATACGCTCTCAAACTATAATACGAGCATTTTGTTTGATCAAAACTGAGGGGTTTATCGGTTCTACTTCTCATCACGAAGTCAGCACTTTATATTTCATTATTTGATCCAACTACATCGTTATAAAATGCATCACGTATTTCTTCGGCAGACAAAGTTTAAATTCCTTAAAGGTTGTTATAATTGCGAACAATTTCTTCAAATTTATGAATAAATTCTATTGCCTTTTCTTTCTCTGGCTTATAATGCATATTATACAACCTTAATTTTATTTAACAATATAATTGGATCTTTAATATCCATTACTTTCGCATAATATTCATTGTCAATGTGATTTATCAGAATATCTCGTACCTTAAATTTGTGTTTTTCTTTCGCTGATTCATTCAAATTATCATTCGCTTTGACAGTCTCATCGATCACATACAAAATATCATTCGCTATTTATTCTGACGTAAAGAAATCAAGAAATATTCAAACTTTGTCTATTTAGTTCATTTATAATCTCCTTTAAGGACAGATCCTTTTCCGATTATCCGGACTTAAACGTTTCTGTCAATTCTCTTGATACATTAATAAAACTTCCGTTATCGTTCACTTTATTTATCTTTCGCAATTCGTCATTCACTATCTGAATCACTTCCGTTTTATTAATATTATCAGAAGGCATTTGTGTGGAACTTAAACACGCTTGTTTATTGAATGATTCTCCTTCATTATCATCAGAGATATTATTTTCTACCTGTTCGCTCAATTCGTTCCACATCGTGTTTAGTTCCCTATCCACGTACTCAAATACTTGATTGTGGTTTGCCTCAACCTTGTCAGCCAGCTTCTTTGATTTAACTCCATTCGCTTCATCCGCTTATCCATTTCTGACAACTGGCGTTGGATTTCTATCAAAATAGAGTCAAAGAATTTAGGTACAATTATATTTACATAGCTGTTTATGAAATCTTTGTTCGTAGAGGTTATTGTTTGTATATTTTTAATTTTTTTGTTTACCTGCCAATGTTGTGATTATTTTCTCATTTTGACGTTCGCTTACCGAAATGTTGTCTGCCGCTAGTTTTACAATGTCTTTCGATGTTTTTACTTTCTCTGCTGCCGCTGCTTTCGCTATTCCGTCTGCCAGTCTTTGAGAACAATGAGCAGCAATGTGCTCCGTGAGTTGCTTGGACACAAAGCATTCTCGGAGTCCCTTACTGGCGTGTGCACTGCCAAGTTCATTATTCTCTTTCGTATTTTCTTCATTACGCTTTTTCTCCTTTTCCTCTTCATGCTCTTTCTCTTTTACTTCATCACGCTCTTTCTCTTTTTCTTCGTCACGCTCTTTCGCTTTTACTTCATCACGCTCTGTCTCTTTTTCTTCGTCACGCTCTTTCACTATTTCTTCATTACGCTCTTTCTCTTTTCTAACTCGTTAATTTTGCAATAAGGCAAATACAGCTTTTCTGTTCTTTCTCCTATTGTTTTCTTCAGCAACCTTTCTTCCTCTTCTGTTATAAAATGCTTTGCTGTAAAAGAGTTAGATTATAATTGTCATTCAATTTGCTGAACACAAGCCATATTGAATATAAATTAGTTGTACCAAGTTTATATGACACTCCTGTTTCAGTTTATATAAATACTATCTCTTTCTCTGTCAATTCTACCCACATACGCTCGTCCGCGTGTTTTGTTTGAAATTCATGAATAACCTCCTGGGTATTCAAAAATAGCAGGAAGGCAGTGTCATCTATTATGGAATAGATCAAATCAGTTTCATCATATATGCATATATTTATTATTATCGGTAAATTGTTTGTGAACATTTAATTTTGTGCGTGTTTAGTTTTAATTTATTTAATTAGACTGCGCAGTCAGTTTTCGGTTCGAGTTTTTCAATGCATGCATGTTTATACATGTATATATATTCCGTTCGATATATATATATATATATATATATATATATATATATATATATATATATATATATATATATATATATATATATATATTACGTTCGCGCCGTTCGCTATCTTCCGTTTCCTTTCTCATAAGGCACGCTTCCACATTTCCATGCTCGCGACGTCTGCAGCCTCCGCGGCGCACAGCGTCTCGCGTCAGTCTGTCTTAGCGCAAAGTATATGTGTATGTATGTGTGCTCGCGCGACGCCTTCCGCACTAGCAGCTGTTACATACTCGCGCGCGCCTACCGCTGTGGCTACGGCCCCTTTACAGTCACGCGCAACTTTCGCTGTAGTACACAGCCGCTTTACGCTCGCGCGCAACTGTCGCTTTGGCTTACGTCCGCTTTATATACTCGCGCGCGTCTGCCACTGTGGCCACGGCCACTTTACACTCGCGCGAGCCTGCCATTTCTGTCACTCGCTCCCTCCGATGTTCACGCGGGAAGCCGGCGCGCGGCCATGTTGATCAGGCACAGCCGCGCATGCTCCCTCCTTTCGCGATCGTGCCTGTGCTGACATGCCGGCAAGCACCCATCGCCTGACATGTGCCAGTTCCGAGAAGTGCGTCCACTTCCCGTCACCGGTGTATATATCCGAAAACTCTTGTATGAACACGCTCGGCCGACACAAACAATATACCGTGATTTGAGATTCCACGAACTTTAGGCAATTTATTAAATTCAATTTTAACTTCCGAATTACTCCTACTTTATATTTCACTTTTCGTTCTTACGCTTTTATCTATAACTTTCGGCCTTCGCTCACTTCTATTTTTCGCAACACTTTTCTATACAAACACCTCTAGTAGAACAAAATTCTGACTCACACAGATTGTAAAACAAAACACTACGTTTACTTTCTCTCGCGTCCGACATTTTTATTTAGACTTTCGATACATTTCGCATTTACTTTCGCAACGTTCGACACGATTCTAATTCTTTAACTCTCGACAGTTTTCTTCTCCCGAACGCGATTCTTCACGCACGGCGCGACATCAGTCATTGTTTTGTCTCTTAGATATAAAAGGACCTTTCCTCGCGACCCGGTTATTATCACTCTCATACCTTTTGTGTTTGTCGCCTCCTGGGCCTCCCGGCTCGGTGCAGTCAAACATCCTGGGTCCATAACCTGTTGGGATGTTGGTTGAGGATGAGACGAAATAACGAGTCACACACTTGAAGTTTAACGTTCAGTTTATTGAATAAGCTTTCGATCGCTCTCTCTCTCATTCGCACGTCCGTTCAGGCCCAGCGCTCAGGGAGAAGTGGCGCTCGCGGAGACAGCCGCACGCAGTGCGAAAAGGAGGGCGCTCCCTTCACTCACACACACAGATACTCATATACACACACGCGGGAAGCGCGCATACTTCCAATAATAATAACAACAATAACACGTTTTCAAAAAATAGATACTTGACTCATGTCAGTCTGCCCTATATAAGAAATTTCTTCGAACAAATTACGGTATAATAGTTTTATCGAAAATTAATAATAATCTTAGTTATTTGATAAAAAGAGGTAAAGATGCCACCTCCATTAAAGAACAGTGTTCTACAGTTTGCAAAATTAAGTGATGCTGCATACGTGGGTGAATCAAAAAGAACAGTTTATACTCGAATTTGAGAACACAAACGCTACATTAAAAAGGAACGACGTTACACTGGTGATTAATTCACGCATGTAAAATGAATCCCATACGACTTTGACAATTTTGAAATACTAGATAGGGAAACTAATTGGCATAGAAGAACATTGTCTGAAATGATCCATATTTGTTTACAAAATAATTCCATTAATAAGAAAAAGGAAACAAAAAAATTACATAGTAATAACGCTCCCGTTATAAGTAGATTAAAAAATAATAGTGTAAAAAAGTCACAATGATATCACCTTATTTAATTTTAGTTTGACCTACGGTATTTTGACGAAGGCAATAGAAATTCCTGTATTACCGACAGTATACTGATTAAGGTAATTCATTACACATATATAGCAATATATATAGCTATTCGTAATGAATTTTTTTTGTTTTGTCTTTTATATTTGACACAACCAGATCAAGTTTATTCGAATAATGGGTGTCTTAAGAAGTATTAAACATTTTTTTCATGCAAAATTACCTAGTATTGGCGCTAATATCAACAATTAATTATTTTGAAATTTCACTAACACGTCACTTCTTTGCAAATTTTTATTTTACGTGCAATTGTATCGATTAAAGTCTCATTTTGTTCATTATGAAATTTGAGGGTAGGTTCACGGTAACGATATTGTTGTATAACCGATCTGAACGGTGCTAGATCTCATTGTTTATCGAAATTCCAGTGAATTTCGTGAATTTTCGATAAACAATGAGATCTAGCACCGTTCAGATCGGTTATACAACAATATCGTTACCGCGAACCTACCTTCAAATTTCATAATGAACAAAATGAGACTTTGATCGATACAATTGCACGTAAAATAAAAATTTGCAAAGAAGTGACGTGTTAGTGAAATTTCAAAATAATTAATTGTTGATATTAGCGCCAATACTACGTTATTTTGCATGAAAAAAATGTTTTTTACTTCTTAAGACACTCATCATTCGAATAAACTTGATCTGGTTGTATCAAATATAAAAGACAAAACAAAAAAAATTCATTACTAATAGCATATATATATATTGCTATATATGTGTGATTAACTACTTTAAGTACTTGATTATATACATAGATTACGCTCTATTTTGATCTGATCGTAAACTTTCTAGTCATTCGTAGTATTCTTGTAACTGTGATAAGCGATATGACTTTACGTAACTGTGTGCAATATTTACTTTTTTTATTATGGAATTATGTATTTTTGTATTCTTGAATTATGTCTTTATTCATCGCTTATAATGATATTAAGGTTATTAATTATTCTATCTAAAATTAAAAAATGTTTTTACGAGGTGAAATGATGATGACTTTGTTGATAATTGTTTCAACTTTTCAACAATAATTGGTTTTTAATATTGTTTTTCAATATTGTTTCTAATGTTTTATTGCTACAAACAGTGTGTATATGGTGAACCTGGCTTGGTATTATGATTAAATTGTTACAACTAAAGGTAGTAGTCGATTTGGCTAATAAGAATATAATCGTTTGTATAAAATACTGTGTCCATAAGTATTTTTCAATAATTTGAAGAGCTGATGAGCGTGGAAAACTAGCCACCGAAACGTCGTTATGTTTATAACAACAGTAAAGTGACTCGTAAACGAACCGTTATACACAGTTATTTTTTAATTAAAATTCTGATTCACGCGAATTTTGCATAAAAAAATTATTCGAAAATAACGTTCGTTTCGTACTCAACTGCTCTTCAAAAAACTGTTTCCTTCAACATGTCCTCGTTTGTTTATCGGCATGATATTATGGCCTTTCGATACGCATGTCGTACATTTGATTTAACTCAAATACTGGATTTGGGATCGGATTCAAAATAATTATAACACAAGAAAAATTTATATGTGTTTTTACATGAATAAAAAACATATGATCAAACCAATCACATATCGGCTGGGAGTGCGAAAGTCCTATTTCAGCATCGCATGGAAAAAAATTTTATCGACGTTGCGTGCAAAAAGCCCTATTTTGTCCTCGCGCGTAAGAATAGGCTAGTACACGAAGGTCTGAAATCGACTTTCTCTGGTGAATGGCTGCATTTTGGATATTTGGTAAAATACATCGTCTAAAAACGATGGTTAAAAATGCAGCTTCCAAAAACGCCGGCGTCATCCCTAATTTGACGAAAAACCACCCCCGAAAACGGTTTTTCGCTTATAACTCGCGAACGATAAGAGATATCGAAAAAAGTTCCAAACAAAAGTTATAGAGCATGAAATTTTACATAAGGATCACCTATCGCTTTTTTGCATTTGCTAAAATTAAGCCTGAGAAAAGCACGCAGAAGTAACAAACAGCAAGCGGCCGGAAGGGAAGGAAGGCGGGGCCTGCGGCCGCGCGGCTGCGGCAGCAGCGGCGCGCCTCGGCGGCAATGTTGACATAGGGGAAGGCGGGGCATGACGTGTCAGGTAGGTAAGTTTGGCACCCTCATATTTTTAATATTAATGAATGCAAAAAATGTAATTTTTACGTAAACCTAATTAGATATGCTTTCAAATTTTCCTCTATACTTTTGAGATTATAGATAATGTTTAACATTTAATTTAATAAGATTGAAAATCGGTGCTTAAAAACAAGGTTGACTTCATTTTTAAGTCGCTTGGAGCAACGAGAAAATGATTTTTTTTTCTAAATGAGACCAAACCTATTTGATAGTTTCAACTTTTATCTTTCAAGCCCTGTTTTTGTTATTTTCAGAAAATCTTTATAAATAATATAATTAAAAAATGAAAATGGTATTAAAATGGGGCATGACGTAGCACCCTGGCGGGGCACGCGTGGCACACTCGGGCGTATCAGTGCGCCGTGGCGGCCGCCGAGCGAAGTGATGTAACCTACAAACCAAAAACCTACAAACCAAAAACGGAGCAAGATGGGTTAACAACTACGCAGTGCAATAATTTAGTTTTAAGTAGTTTTTAGTTACAATTATTACATTAATAAGTAAATAACGATTATTTCGACTACGTATTAAGTTAATTTAGAGTAGAAAAAAGCCACTTGAAGAATTAAACACAAATCAGCTTGATTTATCCATTGTTAATAATAATTCAGCTTCCGTAAATAATGAAAATTACTTTGGAGAAGTAATACCTGAAGAATCAATTGTAGATACTCAAACTGCTTTTTTAATGGTCAGGTAGTTCAAATATGCTACATAGATGAAAATGATGCGAAATCTTTAAATTTAAACTTATTGTAATAATAATGATAATTTGTTAATCAAACAAAAGTATTATGTTGTGATCATATTTTATAAGAAGGAATTTATAATATAAAAACATTTATTAAAATGTAATAATTTATTTTAAAATAAAAATTGTTATGTTCCTTAATAAAAATAAAATTTTAAATTTTCAAAAGACTGATTAATTATTTGATTTTTGAAGATTTTATTATGGCATAATTATTAAAGTACTAATTACTGGAAAAAAGAATTGAAAAATACCTATAGTAAAATATTAAATTTGACCGTGCCATGCGTGCCCCGTCGGGTGCCACAATCCAGCCGCCGGTGGGGCACGTAGAGCATTTTTTTCAGAATTTTTTTTCTGTATTTTATCAATAATTAAAATAAAATGAAAAAAAAGTTAATAGTTTATTTTATTTTATTTTTTCTGATCTAATTATTCCGTTTTTGTACATTTTGAAATAATACACGGTTTAGTTGTTATTTTTAATCAAAGTTAGGGTGTCACACGTGCCCCGCCAATCCCTATGAGCGCACGCGTGGACTGCGTGTCTCTGCGCCACTCGAGTCGTTTTTCACTTTTTAGCGATTCTAGCTGGCCCAGGCGCCGGAAAATTTTTCGCTTCCGTCTTCCCCTGTATACCTGCTGACGCAATTGCATAAAGTAACCATCGCTTTTTATAGATTTAGATTCGTAGAATCTAAATTTCGAGATTACAATTTAACAAAATTGCAAGAACTTTAATTTAAATGCATTTGTTTGAACAAAAACGCTATTTAAACAAATAAAAACAATCTTTTGCGATCAGAATAATTTTTCTTGAAAATTCCGGCAATTTTAAGATTAAAATGTTTCATTCAACATCTACGAGAAACCAATATTCAAAGAGTTATAAATTTTCAAAATATTAATTCTTAGCATTCACAAAATTAAACATCAAGTAAAAATTGTTACAGTTACTAATTGTTTACCATTTAAAAAGGGATGTGCATAGTTAATATTACTTTGTATTATAAGTAATTCACATTAATATAGGTACGAGTAAATCTCAGCAACTCTTAACTTTTTTGGGAACTCCAAAGTTTAAGCAGACAAATGAATCAACGCTCAAAATGTTTGCCTTGCAATAAAAAAAATAAAAAAATCTATTATAAATAATGGTAACGAATCAGCTACATTCATAAATGAAAAAATTGTTTTTAATATGCTTTTCCTATCGATATATTTATCTATATAGAAACAGAAACGCACTTACGATCGTTGCACAATTTGTTTAGCTTTTTTTGTGTGTCAAAATCTTGAACTTGAGCCCTGGTAGGTCGATGTACTATAAAAATTAGCCGAAATACAAGATTATTAATTTTCTAAATTTTTAAAGGAATTTTAGGGATAAAAAGTTATTGAGATTTGATAATACGTATTGATTAAATTATCAAGGGGAAGACTAATAGCCTTATCTATGTCTATATGTTTTGCAAAGATATTCCCTAAATATTAGTATTTGTTAAAAGACAAAATATTTTATAAACATGAGTGAGCAGCGAAGCTCCACAAGATTTCTATTAAAAAAATTAGTAGTGCCAATTCGTTCCTGAACCATAATTTTTTATCTGTCAACTGCTTTATAGAGAGACTGTGACGTCAAATTAAAACTTTTCCTTTATTTTTTTTCTCTTTTGGTCATATTCTTTTTGATTTCGAGAATTCTTAAATAAAAGTATACTTAAATGTTACTCGAAATTAAGACGTCATCCGATCGTCGGATGATGCTTCAATCTACTAGTTTTAATTAATTGATTGTTTACACAGTTGTGTATACTGTCTGATGGAGACGTTCAAAATCCATATTTTTGGCACGTGCTGTCGCGCGATGCGTGTAGCTCTATCGTAGGGTAAACATACGTGTCTTATTCTTTTGAATTCTTCTAGAAATACTCGCGCTTAATTAAATATTGTTCGCAATCGAGACATCATCCGATCACCGAATGATGGCTCGATTAATTGCTTTTTACCGATATTATTTACACAGTTGTGCATACTATTTAATATAGACGTATTTTTGAAGTATATATTTCGGGTTTTCCCACCACGCGCTGTCGCGTGATGCGTATGACTCTATTGAAGGGTAAACACAGGTGTTCTCTCTTTTATAATATTTAGTATAAAAGGGCTTACGAAATGCTCCTCTATGCTCTACAGTCCAAGATAGTCCGCGATACGCGACTCAGCTCAGTCCCGAGACCCCTCGTTAAAGGTCTACCGATGGAACAGTAGTCCGCGATACGCGACTCCCGCTAGGTAAATAATACTATAAATTGTCTTAAATAAAGGACGCTTGCTACGAGTAGACTAAACGTGACGCGTCTAGTCAACTCAAGTGCAGCTCCGTTTTCTGTTTTGAATCATAATTTCGATTGTAAAGGTGCCCGCTGCACCTCGGGTTCATATACATATTTTGTACCTGACTCCCTCACCTCAAGGGACCGTCAGTCTAGTTTTTGCTCTGCTCAAGTGCAGTACCTTTAGTAGCCTTCGACTTAAAATCTCGCGATTATATTAACTTTAAGTATTTAAATAAAAGACTCGTTAGCTATCACATCTACGAGTATTCTTTCGAGCCCTGTGATTCCAATATCCTATTTTGCCAAACCATAAAATATATATACTAATAAAACCAGACAGAAGGAAGGAAGTAACAGGAAAGACGTTCCAGCGAATTTCATAAACCAACCAAAAGGTAAGCTTTTTATTTATTCTAAAATTTCCGCTAAAATGACTCTCGAGTCGTTCGAGAATAAACCACCCTCTTGACGCCTACTCGCCACGCAAATCAAATCTCGTCAGTGCAAACCGCTCGGCGCTGAACGAGACTGTCACATGTTTCACGCGTTAGCTCTTTTCGTTATCTTCATTTTATAATTAAAATAGAATTCTGAATTAGCGACACGCGAACGTGACAAGATAAGAAAAACAAGTTATACTAATTTTCTTATTGTCTTAATTTGATATATAGGCCAGGAGCATTAAGCCCATAGTCATTCAGATATGGATGCGTTCTGACGTAGATTATCTTTTTTGGCTATAACTTCTCCATAACATATAAAACGAAAATATCGGGGTGCACCAAAAAAAAAAGTTATGCAATTTGCAGGAAAAATCGAAACGTGAAAAAATACGTCAAAATCATGGTTTTTCTCATATAATATTGAAAATAACTTCTTAACGATGCGTTTAGAGAAAATATTTATAGGACCAAAGTTGTTCCCCATGAATTTTTCTACAAGGTAGAGTTGAATCAAAAAATGGAAATGCAATAATTATATTGCAAAATAGCAATAAACGCGCAAAAAAAGCATGAAAAATAGGGTATTTTTGAAGCCCTTGTAGAATTGTTAAGGGCCGGTCCTATCCTTTTGAAGATTTGTAGGTAAGTACTTCAAAGCAATATAAATAAAGCCCCCAAAGCTGATTTCGATCAGTCGAATAGTTTTCGCACAACTCTTTTGTTAACTAAACTCGGTGGAAAAAACACTATTTTTTTGCATTAATGCCAGAGCCAAACCGATTATTTAAAATCGGTCCTGATTTTTTTTCGTACTCATAATGTTCCCAACTATCGCCTGGCATGATCAGAATATCAATTTTATAATTATTAACAACTTTTTAAGCAATTTTAAATGCTCGGAAATTTTTTTCCTTATAAATAATTACTTTTACGCTGCCATTTTGCAAGTAAAAAAATATTATAAACACGCATAAAGAAAGTTCTTGCAATCGCCTTTCATTTAAAATCACGCTGGTCTCGATTCAACGTATAGATCGTCAGATATAAGTCTCCAAAGATGACGAGTGTTTATCGTTAAACTATTTGCTTTTTAACAACAATCAAAATTGGTCTTGTTAGGATATTACAAGAACTCTTTTTATACAAATTTCTGAATTCATTGGACACGTTCTTTTAGTAATAAAAAAATAATAAACATTGCGAAGTTGGATGTCGGGGCATGAAATTCAGGTAAAGGAGAATTCCGAAACCGCGCCTTCAAAATGAACACGTGATCTAAACTTGTCGTATCTCGGCTTCTATAACTCCAAATGAGATCATTTATTTTTTAAATCGATATGCCGAAATGAGAGGAATAGGAGTAGGTAGGCTTCGACCCCCCAATTATTAACCGTTATTGTCATATTATTGTTAAAATAAATTATTATTTTTAAATGTTGCAAAAAATTTTATATTAATAAAAATATCGCTGAAGAGTGAACATTATTAACTGTAGACATGTATTAGTTTAAATAATTTTACATTAACTATACTTTTATAGATAAAAATTTTATTTTTATTCCTTTTTTCTTAATGTATAGTAGGTATGAGAAAAAACAAAAAGAATAATTTTGTAACCGATATTTATTAAATTTTTATATATATATATATATATATATATATGTATATATTATAATAATTTTCGTTTTTTTGGCCATTATCTCAACATCATCAATATCACTCTCACAGACAGAATCATCCTCAAGATCATCCAGAACTGGGCACTCTATCTCAATATTTAATTCGAATTCATCTGTATCTGTATTAATTTCGCTTTCATCAGATTCTTCAAGTTCTATATTGCAACTTTTTATAGCTTCATAACTATTTTTACAATTTTGGCCATGGCATCCTGCGCAATAATCCGAACATTGTAATCCATGTTTAACGCAACTACATGTTTTGGTACACCCTTTTGCACATTTACAACTAATATTCCTCAAAATATATTCAGGTACTAATAGACCATTTGTATATATTGGCTGCAGCTTCTCTTCCTTGATTTCCCAACCCCATTGTGTTGGATCTAAGGTATTTCCAAGATATTGCTGTACTTGGAAATATACTCGAAATAAGTGCTGTGTTGCCGCAGATTCGGTTGGTGGTAATATTGCTAAATTAAATGCCTTTTTAGTTGAAATATTTTTGAAACATAAGTATCGTAGTTCACTTAACATTAAATTTCTGGACTTTTTGCCACTATACATAGCCGAAATTATTGTTTGACCTGCATTTTCTATATCTTGCGCTGTAGAACATGGTGTATTAAAAATTAACGCTTTATTAATCAAAGAAGAATCGTTTTCTAGCAGCTTAATAATTTTTCCTTTTCCTTGTTTATAGAAAGCTGAAGTCGTATCACAACCACTAAACGCGTGAATAAATCCAATTAAAGGTTTTAAAGATGTATTCATAAATGTATTAGAGACATACAATCTCTCGGCCGTTTTTCCTCTACTTGGTTTCAAAAAGTATACTTTTTTATCCGTAGGCACTCTTATTGTTAAAATTACTAATACATCTATATCTTCAGCTACGATTACGGCTGGTTTTTCTCCAGTGGTTGATCTTCGTCAGCTTGTTTAGTGCGAAAAGCAAATGCTTCTAGTTTTTGACGTAAATATAAAATAAAACGATTTTTATTCTTCTCATTTGAAAAAAGGTTTTCTTGAGATACTGTAACATTCATCGATAAATCAAATTGAATTTCTGTACACTGTTGTCTAGCCTGTCGTCGCTGTCTTTCTGCGCCTTTAGTGCTGTTTTTCAAGTTTTCGGGATAGCCATCGAATATAATAAAACTATTTGGAGCGTAGTATTTTTTAACTTAGCTTACATATCGATTCAGAATAACATTGTAGCTTTCTTTTTGTGGCCAAACGACTTTATGCAATAAAAATCCACCGTCAATAATATGAATACAATTTTGCAAGAATGGCTCCTCATAAATTGGTTGAAAGTAATCGTATAATTTTGACTTTTAAGTTTTGCGCATTATACCATTGTCAAAAATTGAAAGTGGATAGGGGGCTAGTTTATATGCAAAACAATCTTTTAATTCAGTTTTACCCTCCATTGCTACAGCAATCCATCTTCATTTCTTATTTTAATACAATGTACATCTTGAAGTGGCACGACTCGATCTTTTCTTTGAAATTTAAGTTGACTGAAATTATTTCCAACAATTTTATCCATCATTTTCAAACCAACTTCCAAAGCATTGTGACAATTAATTTTTTCAGTGCCTTTTATTCCTGAACTAAGTGAAACAATGGCATCGCAAACTGGAAAAGGTTGATTAATTGAAAAAAAATCTAACAATAACGTCAAAGCTGAGGTATCTTCTTTAATGCGTGAAGGACGAGCATCAACGTGCTGTTCTGAGGTAGCGAAAGATACGTTACAAAATGTTTGCATTGAATTACTAATATCAACGAGAAAGGGCATTGTCAAAATCCATTTTGACAAAACAGAATCCGTTATGCCCCTGCCGTGTGTGAGTCCTCCACTGCTTTTCATTGAACGCATAAGTACTTGTTCAATGGACACATCAGACCAAATGCCACTCCAAAATTTATCAGATCTTCTGATAGTAAAAAAGCCTTTTTTTGTATATTTTTCGTATTCTAACGGATCCATTTTCTGTTCAAGATTTAGCATGTCTTGTAAATAAAGTTGACAAGATTTCGCGTACAAGTAGCGCCCGCTCGCATGAAAAAATGGTAACATTTTTCTTATACTTTCTAAATGTAAATTCCAATTACCCATTTTCTCAGCTTCTATAAATTGTCTCATTATTGTAACCATATCAAAATATTGCAACCATAATTTAGCAGTTGGCCCTCGCTGTTTGATTTGTTCAACATGTTTTAGAAATTTGTCATAAATTTTGAGATAATCTTCATCATTTATCTCATTTAATGTATTTGTTCCAGAACAGAGTTTATCATCTAAAATTCTATTTTCATTATCTATTAAATCAAAGGAAGATACCTTTATTTTTCCCAAGGCTAAATGAGTAAGGATATGCCCCCGTACAGCTCTTGAGTAAGCATGGCCATTTAAAATTTTATCAACTGAATTTTCTGCAAAAATTTTACAAAAAAGTTCTTTCAAGCCACTTCCGTTCATTATGAATCCAATAGCACTTATGAAAGACATTAGTAAATGGAACCCGCCTAATTTGGCAATTACTGATGATAATTCCCCTTTACAACATTCTAGTATTTCTCGCGCTTTATAGTACAGAGGTTGATCAAATGTGACAAAAGTATGTTTTTGGTTTATCTCCTGAGATTTTATGCGGGCTTGCTGAAGAACAGTATAAATAGTGTCATAATTGCTCGGTGGAGCATTAACAAATGGCAAAAAAGTAATTCTACTTTTTTCATAATTGAGATCTTTTGTTATAGACTCCATAAATTCATTCCAGCCTGGAAAATCAAGTGAGTATCGGTGTTTTCCAAAGATCCACAAAAAATCTGTTTTAGATAACTGTATATCGAGAGATAAAGGGCTTATTTTATTTAAATCTTGAACAATGATATTTTCCATTCCCGAACGAGAGGGCCTGTGAAAGACTTCTAAATCAATTTTACCGTATTTTCCAAGGACAACAGAAGATGTCCGTGCGGATAATCTGTCGATAGATTTAATGGAAGAAACTGAAGATTGTGGAGTAAGAATTTGAATGCCACCCATGGCATGGAAAGTCTTACGCCCATCTATAGTGTTAATATTATGGTCCGCATTATCAAAAACAAACTGCATATATGTATCATCATAATTCGTCTCTTGCGGAAAAGCTAATACTGAACTTTCAAATAATTGTGTTTCTTCATAAGAACAGCATAATCCTAAAGAATTTAAAATTTGTATAAGATCTTTTGAACCATACTTTTTGTTAAGCATA
The DNA here is from genome assembly GCA_036365515.1 of Torymus aiolomorphi. NCBI lineage: Eukaryota > Metazoa > Arthropoda > Insecta > Hymenoptera > Torymidae > Torymus > Torymus aiolomorphi. The sequence goes on from CM070875.1 coordinate 84,663,934, forward strand.
GTTCCCAAACCGACTTGAATAGATGATACAAAAGATCTTGGACGAGTAGCTGTTATTATGGCGTGAGCTATAGATGTAATTTTTGGTTCATAACTTCTTGTGCTGGACTTTTTTTTTAATATAATTTCATCTCATAAAATTTTCAAAGTTTCGGGTATACAATTATTGACATTCTCAAGAAAACAATCTGGAGCGGGATACGAATTTACGTCATAAACTACTGATCTAATATCTTCTAAAATTATTTTTGTAACAGTTTTAACCAGTCGTATACGCTCTTCCTTCTCGTTGTTTTTTTTATTTTTATACCAAATTTCTGTCAAAATTTTACTACCCATGTCAGTAAAAGTTAAAATAGGCCCGTCTTTAGACGAATGTATTATAATGTCATTTCCAAAAGAATTAAATAAATGTTTTTTTAGATATTTCATGCTGGCCCATTCGTCGTTATCAAAATTTTGCAGTATTGCTTTTATACTAAATTGACATTCTTCCTTATTTGCAAGAATATATTCACTTATGAATTTAGCAGCTTTCACAGTATTTGAATCTTCGACTTCATTACTCTTTTTAAGTGTGTTATACAACTCCTTATTACAATTATCGTGATATCTTGCGCCTACATTTTTCAAATCAATCACAGGAGCAATGCGGGAAATCACAGTAATACATAACTTATGCGTAGAATTATTAAAGTTATTCAAAAGAGTTTGTTTTACATCACTACTGTGAACCATTCTAATGATATTTCGCTGTTTTGCAGAATACTTTTTCTGTTTTTCTATAAGTGTATCCGATGCATCTTCTCCACATATAAAGCATCGGTTTTTAAAATCGAATTCCGCAACAGAACGAGTTGCCGGTGATGTCGAGGCTTCTAACTTACGTATTTGGGCTAAAATTTTTGGCTCATTTGTATAAGTCTTCGCACAACTCTCATGAACAGTAATAGAACAATATCTCCTCAATTTCAAATGTTTTCCATCCTGTCTTCTGATACTTGCTTGTATATAATTTTTTATAGTTTGTTGTTGCACTTGACGTGTCTTGTCGTTACTCATGTAAGGTTTGTCGCATAAAATACAGATTCCAGTATCTTCGTCCATTCTACTCTGTAATAATATAAAAGTTTACTTTATTACAATCGTTCTTGCTAACGAAAATTATATAGAACGAATGAATAACAGATATAGAAAATACATATAATACATTTAAATTTTATCTCAGACATAAATTGTAACATTAGTTGTCAGTTATATATTCACGATGAAAAATTCTAATTATGAGATAAATGAGACATCTAGTGTTTAGATATAAAACTTAGGGAAATATAAGATTGACTCTATGTCTACAATTTCTCGCAATACTAATAAAATAAAATAAAATAAACTAATACTTCGAAAAGCTTGAAATAAATTAACAGATGCTCCGAATCTCCAAACTTGCACTATTTATCACAGCTTTTAAACTACAAATTATACAATATTTTCGATGATTCTTCGTTCTAAAACTCGTCTTTTAGGCCGATGATACTCGCACAACACTTCCAAAACTGGCTACCTTTCCTACGACGCACAGTGGGCCCAAAGGAACATGTCTGGACAAAATAAAATATCTTCTTTTGGAACTGACCGATTGGGATGGGGATACTCTTAAAATGAAGTTTATAATAAGTGCTTTGAGGGAAAATTGTAGATAAAATGTTTAAAAAATTTTCAAGGTCAGACCAAGATCAACATATAAAAATTTACTTTTTTTTAATGATCAGAAGAAGCTGGGCTATTACCCAAACAAGCTGAATAGATTTGTATGGGGTTTTCGGATCGCTGATAGCAAATCAGATGACAGAATTGTAAAATTCATTTGTTTAAACAATAATTTTCAAATTTTTCTTCTATAAATGTTTAATTAAAATAATAATAAGTTAAAACACGAATCATATATAAAACTAAAAAAATAATTATTTTGATTCAAATTAATCTAAATAATTTTTTGTTATTGTAATATTCCCTTTAATTACCATAATAAAGCGTACAACTTTATGAAAAAATTAGTACAGAATACAACTTGTACATTACATACAAGTTGTATCCATTTTATATTACAATTATATTGGAATAATAATCCATTTTCATTACATAAGTGAAAAGATTCCTGCGAAAAAATAATTCGTATATAGTTATATATACTTATATATGTTTATATATCCTTATTTATGTCTTTTATCGGTTTTGGAGAGTTTTTCGAGATATTATATGCCGGTTTTGAAGAGCCTCTTCAAACCTGAAAAGGTATATATGACTGGTTTTGGAGAATTTTCGGCCATTTTCTAGAGTCTATAACCCCAGGGTCCATATTTCTTTAGTAACGTTAACATAGGCAACTCTGAAAAAAAGAAGTATACCTCTTCGAAACCGGTTCACCCACATACTTATATATGCAGAACACTATATATATATATATATATATATATATATATATATATATTATGTCTCTATGTCACTATGTATAAATAAGTATATAAGTATATACGACTAAATATCATTTTACACGGGGTCTACAAGAAATTCAACTAAAAAGATAATCCTAGGACAAATTAATAATTATGCATGGCGATACATGTTCATGTATTATGGTATACAATTTTATATATCAATATATAATTATGCATAACTTTATATGATTACGTATTGTATATAAACCTTTTAGTGATTGTATTATTCATACAATTATATATTGATATATAAAAATGTATACCATAATACATGAACATGTATCGCCATGCATAATTATTAATTTGACCTAAGATTATCTTTTTAGTAGAGTTTCTTGTAGACCTCGTGCAAAATGATATTCAGTCGTATATACTAATATACTTAATTATACATAGCGACATAGACATAATACACACACACACACACACACACACACACACACACACACACACACACACACACACACACACACACACACACACACACACATAGACATACACACACCCACACTCACACCCACACCCACACCCACGCACGCACGCACACACACACACACACACACATTTATCGGGGTTTATGTAGCCCAAAACTGTATATTAGTACCTATAGCCCAGAGTGCCCTATGGCAAGTGACTAATGAAATAATGGACCATGGGGTTATAGACTCTAGGTCGGGCCACATAAACCCCTATATTGAGAAATATTATGAAGTCCGGGCTGCATAATCAAAATCGGGCTCGATAAACCCCTATATATAGAAAAACGGGCTTTATAAACCCCTTTCGAGAAATGTATATAAACATATATAAGTATATATAACTATATACGAATTATTTTTTCGCAGGAATTTCTTTTCACTTACGTAATGAAAATGGATTATTATTCCAATATAATTGTAATATATAAAATGGATACAACTTGTATGTAATGTACAAGTTGTATTCTGTACTATTTTTTTCATAAAGTTGTACGCTTTATTATGGTAATTAACGGGAATATTACAATAACAAAAATTATTTAGATTAATTTGAATAAAAATAATTATTTTTTTATTTTTATATATGATTCGTGTTTTAACTTATTATTATTTTAATTTAACATTTGATAGAAGAAAAATTTGAAAATTATTGTTTAAACAAATGAATTTTACAATTCTGTCAGCTGATTTGCTATCAGCGATCCGAAAACCCCATACAAATCTATTCAGCTTGTTTGGGTAACAGCCCAGCTTCTTCTGATCATTAAAAAAAAGTAAATTTTTATATATTGATCTTGGTCTGACCTTGAAAATTTTTTAAACATTTTATCTACAATTTTCCCTCAAAGTACTTATTATAACCTTCATTTTAAGAGTATCCCCATCCCAATCGGTCAGTTCCAAAAGAAGATATTTTATTTTGTCCAGACATGTTCATTTGGGCCCACTGTGCGACGGAGGCAACCTTTTATGTTCCAACCGTATACCTGCGCACAAAGGATATGTAACGGTCGAAATACGTTCTGCTATATGTAGAGGGGGGGCAATTCCCTCTCAACTGGCTAAATTTACAGTAAGATTATAAAATTTTGACCTGGTCCTTTAACCTGGCGGAATTACTTGTTCGATGGTCGCCGTAATGACTTTATTGTCCCTACAATACATTAAAATCCCGGTGAAAATTTAAAGTCTTCTCAAATCTTAAGTATGCAAGATATTATATATCACAATAATAATTGTCTGTAATTTGTACAAAAGGTCCAATGAGACAAATTATGGGAAATTCAGTCATTACGTGTCCTATCTGCAAACGCATTATACCAGGTACCATTATTTAAACTAATAGTGTGGATAGTGCAAAATTATTTAAAGTAATACATGTCCACAGTTAATAATGTTCACTCTTCAGCGATATTTTTAATAATATAAAATTTTTTGAAACATTTAAGAATAATAATTTATTTTAACAACAATATGACAATAACGGTTAATAATTGGGGGTCGAAGCCTACCTAATCGTATTCCTCTCATTTCGGCATATCGATTTAAAACAAAAATGATCACATTTGGAGTTATAGAAGCCGAGATACGACAAGTTTAGATCACGCGTTCATTTTGAAGGCGTGGTTTCGGAATTCTCCTTTACCTGAATTTCATGCCCCGACATCCAACTTCGCAATGTTTATTATTTTTTTATTACTAAAAGAACGTGTCCAATGAATTCAGAAATTTGTATAAAAAGAGTTCTTGTAATATCCTAAGAAGACCAATTTTGATTGTTGTTAAAAAGCAAATAGTTTAACGATAAACACTCGTCATCTTTGGAGACTTATATGTGACGATCTATACGTTGAATCCAGACCAGCGTGGTTTTAAATGAAAGGCGATTGCAAGAACTTTCTTTATGTGTGTTTATAATATTTTTTTACTTGCAAAATGGCAGCGTAAAAGTAATTATTTATAAGGAAAAAAATTTCCGAGCATTTAAAATTGCTTAAAAAGTTGTTAATAATTATAAAATTGATATTCTGATGATGCCAGGCGATAGTTGGGAACATTACGAGTACGTAAAAAAATCAGGACCGATTTTAAATAATCGGTTTGGCTCTGGCATTATGCAAAAAAATAGTGTTTTTTTCCACCAAGTTTAGTTAACAAAAGAGTTGTGCGAAAACTATTCGACTGATCGAAATCAGCTTTGGGGGCTTTATTTATATTGCTTTGAAGTACTTACATATAAATTTTCAAAAGGATAGGACCGGCCCTTAACAATTCTACAAGTGCTTCAAAAATACCCTATTTTTCATGCTTTTTTTGCGCGTTTATTGCTATTTTGCAATATAATTATTGCATTGCCATTTTTTGATTCAACTCTACCTTGTAGAAAATTTCATGGGAAACAACTTTGCTCCTATGAATATTTTCTCTAAAACGCATTGTTAAGAAGTTATTTTCAATAATATATGAGAAAAACCATGATTTTGACGTATTTTTTCACGTTTTGACTTTTCCTGCAAATTGCATAACTTTTTTTTTTGGTGCACCCCGATATTTTCGTTTTATATGTTATGGAGAAGCTATAGCCAAAAAAGATAATCTACGTCAGAACGCATCCATGTGAAAGTCTACTGTTCCTGGCCTTAAAAGAGTGGATTTTTTACATACCTCAGTGTGACAAGTTCGTTGTTTTCATGTATGGAGTTCTAATGTTGTAAAGGTACAACAAATGATCTTTCCCCATCTTCTTTTGAAAAGTTCATTTGCATATTCACCAGCTTTTTTTCAATGTTCTCTAATAGCACAGATGTAATCTTGTCTGATAATTTATGTACTTCATACATATTTAATTTAATAGAGTCACATGGATATTTAAAAAGTGATTTCTGTCTTGTATATTTTGTTATTTCTATGGAATTTATTATACAATTATCACTGTTAATAAACTTCCTAATCAGAGCAACAACACCACTTTTTAAGAGAATTGTATTATTGGGATGGTTAATTGATAGTATTAACCCTTTATATTTTATTTTATGTATTTCATATTTCTTCTTCATAAGTATTTTCACTTCTGGTGGAATAATGATATCATTCTTCAAAAAAGTCTCTCTTTCTTGAAGACGTCGACAGTATTGTGCTACTATATGCTTTGGCGGCCTTATAACTGCAATTATGCTGCCCAAGTATGATTCAAACGCAAAAGCACTCAACTCACTCAAGGAACAGCCGGTATTTTCCACATCATCACATACATGAATCAAATTATGTATATTGAGTGAGATAAATGTTGGTCCATATACAGTTGACGCCTCTTTTACAAATGTTGTGAAATATTCTCTTGCTTCTGCTATGTGAAGATTCCGGTTTTTATCAGATAAAAACCTGCATGCTACAGTGAAAAGCATAAAATGTTCGTAGACATCATCTGGAATTAGTTTTTTTAAAACAACAGGTGCAGCATAGAGAGAAAAAAATTTATGTTCGACAGCTTTGTATTTGGACCAGTGTTGTGTTGATCTCATCTTCCTGGGAAATTCATCTGGAATGTCTTTACTGATCAATGTAGTCCTGCGTATCAATTCAACTTTCTTTGTAGCACTAAGTCGAACATTATGACTGGATGGAGTTGAAGGATATTCTAGCATTCTTTTCGTACAGCCAAGATATAACAGGTGCATCGGGTCCAATATAAATTGTGAGACTAACCTCAAAGCTGGTTTGACAGTACACAGTGGAGGTGCTCCATTGTGGTATTCAGGATCAACAAATGTCTCGAAGTTGTGATCTGTTCTTCTCTCAGCATCAAGTTGTAAAAAAACAGTGACACCATCCACTTTTTTACCTAACACTTTACATCTTTCACATCCATGGAATGCGACATGTCCAACTGTACACTTTAAAAAAGATCTGGCTAGAGTATCACACACAAAATATTTTATTTTCACTTGGAATAGCTTTTCTTGAATAACAATTCCATCTCTAAGTACTTGATTAAGTTCTCGAATAAATTTGTCCAAATATTCAGAGCAACTTTTAGGTTTGGCATTCCCAGCATAAACACCCACTGTAAAAGGATCGTATAAGTCCAGAGTCATAAACACTTTTACAAGTATAGGCCACACAGTTACAGAGCTGGATTTGAAAGGTGACATTCCATCAATGTTTTTTATTAATTCTAATTCTTCAGTGTTATGTTGGCGCACATCAAGCTTCTTTAATAATTGATCTTTTAGACCAAAATATTTAAATTCTCCTTGGGAACGATCACTCACTGCCATTTTCTCAATGTTGCATAAATTAACCTCACACTTCAACAAAGTTTTTGTACACTTGGGAAGGGAGTGTAAAAGCCTACGTCGTAGGATCTTTAATAGTTGATCTACATGTTCATGTGGCACGTTATTAGATACAGCCCATGCTTGTAATTCTCTTGTTTCTCTTACACCTGCTGCCTCGCATATAAATTCTTCATCATTGCTACTATTGTTATTATCATTCTTATGATCACAAATACTAGCATTTTCATATTCACCGCTATATCACTCATTAAATTAGAGTCCGAAACAGGCAAATCGATGACACTAGCATTACTACAAATGCTCTCACTATAATTAGATAAATCAGTTGTTTGTTGTTGATTTCCAAATTCACTGCACTGTTGAACACTTTCATCAAATTTTTGTTTTTTAATTTTTTTGAAGTAACGTTTTTTTCTCTTCATTTCACAAAAAAAAATAGAACAAAAACAAATAGAAATAAAACAAGTACTTTTTTAATAATTATTGAGCACTGTTTCGGTTTGTTTTCCACGGGCTCCGAAATGATATACTTAACCTACATTTCAACTCGTAACGGCTTCACAATTATGTGTGTGCGAGAAAGACAGAGGGAGGGAGAGGGAGAGAGAGAGAGAGAGAGAGAGAGAGAGAGAGAGAGAGAGAGAGAGAGAGAGAGAGAGAGAGAGAGAGAGAGAGAGCAGACGCGCTCCTGCGCGCGCATTTGCCTGTATGTATGGCCCTATACATGTATATATACACGATTATTACGCTACTGCCCTTTTGGAGCATAATATCTTTAGTTAAAATTTAAAAGTGATAGGAGCATAACTATATTTTAAATAAATATTCTCAAATGGACTGAATAAATATAATATGCTAAGGAGTGTATTATTTTAACATTATCGTTTTAAGGTTAAAACTGATTAATGATCGCAATCCTTCAGGAGATTCTGGGCAGATCTGGCCAGATTATCCTAAAAATTCTGGGCACATTATCCTAAAAAATCTGGGCATTAGTTAGTGAACTGGACAGAAATTATGGCGAATTTTCTACCAGGGGTTCATCACATATAATACGATAGTATATACCTGTCTTACAGTATTTGGCTAACTTTGTTTAGCCGTTTCATCAATACGTTATACACTTTAAATATAATTTCTAATTTTGAAATCGTATCTCATCAAACTTCTTTTTTCTTCACTAACAGGTTTTCTTCACGTTTCGTTTTTCTATGATTTAAATGTCACCATTATTTAACTAGAAAATCGATGAATAACATGACTTTCGCTTTATTCGTTTACAATATAGCGCATTCTAAGCGCAAATTAACTTTTTTAATAATGATTAAATTTGTATACATAAGTAAATTAATAAATAATTAACTAGGACGAATCAGTCGCCTAATGTCAGCAAAATGAACTTTCTACCTTCATTTATGAACTAGATTTTAAATATAAGATTTTTTACGTAAAATTAATGATAAATTTTCTTAACATTTTACAATAAGCACAATGTTTTCAAAAATATAATTAATTGGTTGTTTGGCCAAATAAACTTATTGTACTGCATCTATCAATTACAATAAGTGCATTTGTTTTCGGGGGGCACCAACGGGAAGGCAACCAATACCACCCCCCATCTGAAAATAAAACGATCTGAAAACGATAATACCTAATTAGCTATAGGAATCCTAAAATATTTTTTGTATTATTATAACATTCTATTTTACCTTGGAAATATTATTTTTTAATTATTTGTCTCGTATATACCTGAAAAGTATCCTAAAAAGGATAATAATTATGTTATTTACAATCTTTGTACATTATAATTACAAAACGATACAGTAAATCGAGTCGCTTCATATTAATAATTTAGAACAGAATCAACATATTTACATCAGAACGTATTTATAATGTTATTATTATTATTATTATTATTAAAAAACGGGAACATAAAATTATCATTGGAAAATAGTACGCTTAAGATTTAATAGTTAAGAAATTCACGTAAAATACGAAAATAATTTTTTCTTCATCCCCTAGCCGAAAGTACGGTCTTCCCGGCTCGATTTCGCGCTGGGAAGAGCGACTTTTGTGGCCGCTCTTTGTTGATCGTTGCATGGCAACGTCCGCGACAGCACACGTGTTATAACCTAAACTATGCTAACCCTTCCAAATGTGATGACAAGAAAATCATTTCTAAAATCGGAAAAATGAAAAGATATAAACGTATTAAATTAATTTGATGTTATTATTAATATATTGAACAATATATTTATAACTCTCATAATCAATTATGTTCTTATATTGCATACAAACTGTCAGAAAGCTTCTACACACACACACACACACACACACACACACACACACACACACACACACACACACACACACACACACACACACACACACACACACACACACACACCCACACACACACACACACACACACACACACACACACACACACACACACACACACACACACACACACACACACACACCCCGTGTCGAGTTGCTAGTCTCGCATCAGGCGCCTCCCCAGGTGGCGGATAGGGGAAAGCTCGTCAGATATGAAGGGCACCGGGGAAATAAAATACCCGGGGTGGACCAAAACTGGCTAGGGGAAGGCACCCCAAATAACAAACCAACCATGGACGTAGTGAATGAGAGATACGCATTACCCCAAGTGGGTGCCCTCAATGGAGGGGTTAATCCCACCACCGATTCCGATCGGGTGAAAGCCCCGGTGGTCGGTGCAGGCTCCACGGATTTTGGGGGGAGCCACATACACTATACGAGGAATAAGATGGAAGAAGAAGACGAAGTAAGCCAGGATAGCGCAGATGCAGCTGCCTTCCGAACCCTACAAACAAAGGTAGAGGCTCTGGTGGACTTTATTCTAGATAAAAAGAACATTCACAATTAGCTCAAGTCAATGGCGAAGACTACCCAAAGAGCCTTAAAAGAATTCGTCAAAAGTCGAAAAAGTCATGAGTCTGGACAAGCTACCAGACCTACGAAGGACGGAACAAGCCAAACATCACCGCTCTTTCGGAAAGGGAAGGCGTCGGTAGTACACACCGAACGTAACCGCCCCTCACCGCCACCAGAGCCAAACGAAAAGAAGGCGAAGGTACGTGCTTCCTCACAGATACCTGCAAAAAAAACCGGAAGCTCAGATAGGACAGATCGACTGGGCAACCGTCGTAAGTAAAGGAACCCGCAGAAGATATGAGAGACTCAAGACTGACGGCAAGGAGAAAGTAGTGCAGGCACATACCACGGTTAGGCGGAGCCAGCTCGATCTGATGCCTTCAAAATAAGAAGGTGCGGTGAGACCACCTACGCCGACATCCTAGAAACTCTCAAAGGGGCACCTGAGTTGAAGGCACTGCAAGAAAGGGTCACGCGCATCAGGCGCATCAAGGCAGGAGAGTTGCTTTTGGAGCTAGACAAACCAAACATCGTGTCGCATGAACTGCAGACATTGGTTTCGTCTACCCTTGCAGGGTCAGCGATAGTACAAACGTTGTCCCATAAGGAGAGAATAGAAATCAAAGATTTGGACGAGACAACAACAGCAGAAGAGGTAACACAGGCGATCACTTCAATTATCGGCCCCGAAATGATGACCGCTGGGGATGTTAGACTCCGGGCGTCTTACAGTGGCACTCAAGCAGCCAGCGTTATGCTACCTGTAGCAATGACAGAAAAGCTGCTGGAAACTAGAAAAATCAGAATAGGATGGGTCAATTGCCGGGTCCGGTTACGTGAAACAGTGACGCGTTGCTTCAAGTGCCATGAAATCGGACACCTGGCACGGAATTGTAAGAGTGCAATTGACCGGTCGTCCCTGTGCTTCAAGTGTAAAACCGAGGGTCACAAGGCAGTGAACTGCCCGACCAACAACGAGCAGGTAACGATGGAGGTCGTAACAACAAACAACGATGGCTAAAGTGCTTCAAATCAACATGAACCACTGTGCAGTAGCCCATGACTTGCTGCCCCAATTGATCCGAGAGGAGAAGGCGGACATAGTAATCATCAGTGAGCAGTACAGGGACAAAAATGAACCAAACTGGGTACGGGATCGTGCCAGCACGGCGGCCATCTGGGTATGCGGAGAACTCCACATATCCAAAAAAATGGACGTCCTTCAGCCCAAATTCACCTGGGTTGAAGTATCCGGTATAAGATTATACAGCTGCTACCTACCACCCAGCGACTCAATAGAAGAGTTCGAAAGATCCCTAGATGCTATCGTCACTAGCGTTAGAACCTCCACGCTGCCAGTCGTAATCGGGGGGGACTTTAACGCTTGGGCAATTGAGTGAGGAAGCAAGAAAACGAACAACCGCGGCCACGCACTGCTTGAGACCTTCGCGATACTAGAGCTAGAGATTGCTAACATAGGGACAAAGCCGACCTACACTAAAGGACGAAAGTCTTCCATAGTAGATCTGACCTTTGTCGACCCCAGATTAAGTCGGGAAGGCTCATACTGGCAAGTCAGTGATCGGTACACTGGCAGCGATCACCGAGCTCTCACATACCAGCTCCACCCGACAGGCAAAAGAGCGAATATGACCCGGATGCCGAAGAGAGAGAAATGGGCACCAGCTACTTTCGACAGGGAAGCTTTTCTCTGCTTTTTGGAAGGAGCATCTGTTGAAGGAACAGCTAAGGTTAGGGCTCAAAGCCTCTCGGAGACCATCACAGCGGCATGCGATGCCTCGATGTCCACAAGGACGAACCACCGGGGACGCTTACCAGTCTACTGGTGGAACAAGGAGATTGCGGTAATACGTAAAGAGTGCCTTCGTGCTAGGAGGCTGCACCAAAGAGCAGTCCGTGGACCGCTGTATGATCAATTAACAACTAGATATGAGCAAAAGAGGAAAGAGCTGAAAATTGCCATCAAGACAGCCAAAAGAAAGTGTTTGCAGGACTTCTGCGAGGAAGTGGACAGTGACCCGTGGGGACGGCCGTACAAAACGGTCATAAATAAAATCAATCCCAGAGGCACCAATGCTCCCTCCTGTCCAACCTTTCTTGATAGAACAGTCCAAAATTTATTCCCACAACACCAGGAACGGCAACATGGCACTGGTCTAACGGAAAGAATCGGTACAGCCGCGCCAACAGCAGTCACCGAATCAGAAGTGAAGATAGCGGCCAAAAAGATTGCCATAAGAAAGGCCCCAGGACTGGATGGCGTTCCTGGTTTAGCTATAAAGACTGCAGCTCTAGAAGTTCCTTGCATATTCAAGGACACTTTCAATGCATGCCTAAGTGAAGGAATATTCCCGACACAGTGGAAGATACAGAGGTTGGTACTCCTTCCTAAGGAAAATAAACCCCCGGATGAACCATCCGCGTATCGACCACTCTGCATGTTGGATATAGTCGGAAAATTGTTTGAACGTATCATATCCGTCAGACTGGAGGCAGCTATACAAAAGATCGGCGGCTTGTCTGATAACCAATTCGGCTTTAGAAAGGGTCGATCAACGGTCGATGCTATCGATAGGGTGGTGTCAGTAGCTGAGAACGCCGTTAGTGGTAGCCGGTGCACAAAACGCATGTGTGCTATAATTGGTTTAGATGTACGGAACGCATTTAACACGGCCAGGTGGGATAAAATCATGCTTGCATTGGAAGACCTAAGCGTGCCACTGTACCTTCGAAGAGTAATCTCGAGTTACCTAACTGACCACATGCTTCTCTATGATACCGACGACGGTATGCATTCTTATAAGATCACAGGAGGCGTGCCACAGGGCTCTGTACTAGGATCCCCAATCTGGAACATCATGTACGACGGATTGCTTAGGCAACTGCTCCCACATGGGGTGTCGATAGTAGCTTACGCAGATGATATTGCTCTCATTATCGTTGGGAAAACCATCGAAGATGTGCAATACCTCGGAGATATGGCAATCGAGGTAGTAGGAGATTGGCTGAGCGACCATGGACTCAGTCTTGCTGCCGAAAAGACCGAGGCAGTGCTCATTGCCAGAAGAAAAAATAGAGTCTACGCCACTTTCACGGTCAACGACGAGAAGATCAAGACAGGGGACACCATGAAGTACCTAGGAGTTACAATAGATGCGCGGATGTCGTTCAAAAACCACCTTAGGAACGCAGGATTAAAGGCATCAAAAGTGGCTCGAGCACTCGCAAGCATCATGCCAAACATAGGAGGGCCGAAGCAGCCACGACGGTTGCTTCTTTCATCGGTGGTTTATTCCGTGATTCTATACGGAGCCCCCATCTGGGCTAATGCTATACGTAGTAACCCAAGCTATGGTGCAGCTTGCCGAAGGGCCTGCAGGACAATCGTGCTGAGAGTGGCCTGCGCCTACCGTACCGTGTCAGACATCGCTCTCTCGGTAGTCACCGGACTGCCACCCTTGGACCTAATGGCATGTGAGAGAGCTGAGGTGTATCGTGGAGGAGTGATAAGAGAGGAGGGCGAACTTGATCAGGGACCACGTCAAAACCGATGGTCCAGGAAGACTGGAAGAGTGGCAGCGCCGATGGGATATAGCAGATAAAGGTCGGTGGACCCATCGGATTATTCCATGTGTCGTGGAGTGGACGGAGAGGAGACATGGACTCGTGACCTTTCATCTCACCCAGGTACTAACTGGGCATGGCTGCTTTCGCAGCTACCTGAAGAGAATTGGAGTGTACGAAAGCGCGGAGTGCCCAACATGTCCTGAAAGTGATGAGGACGTTGGACACGCTTTGTTCGTATGCCCCAGGTTTCGGGAAGAGAGAGAAAGGTTTCAGGCCTTACGGGAAGGCCCCCTAACTCCCGAGGGTATCGGGAGATGCTTACTTTCTTCACAGAGAGGATGGGATGCTGTGATTGGTCTCGTCACCGAGGTGGTGGACAGATTGAACTCCATAAGGCGAAAAGAAGAAAGAAGAGAAAACCGTCTCACAGAGGACCAGGCAGGGTAGAGGGCCGTAGAGGCTGCGACTGCCCTCCGCGAAGTAATGCCTAACAGCGGTTTCCGCGGTGGGAATTACAGTCGGGGGGAGGCCCTGCTATAGAACAACAGCAGGGGGTTTTAGTAGGTATTGCCAGAAATGGTCGAGTCCTACATAACATCTCGTATGCGTAAATGCATTTTTCCTAACCCCCTCCTCCTCCTCCTCAAAAAAAAAAAAAAAAACACACACACACATGATGTTTACATTTTGAGTTTCAAAACATGGTGTAGCTATATACTTATATGTGGCAGCTTATTTACTTTCATTCTATAATGTATGGGATAGAAAAGGACAGACAGAGGAACCATTAAGAGGTTGGGCGGTAGTTAAAATCAGCATCTGTGATTAAGTATGTACATAGTTTTGGTCCATCATGTTTTTCAAGCATCTTTTGTTAGTGTTTTTGATGCCCGCCCCGACCAGCAAAACCTCGGCTTTGCCTCGGTTTTGCAAAAGTCGGGCGGGCATCAAAAAAAAGCAGAAGTCGAGCCTTATGTTCCGCGATATGTAAAGTGGCGCTGAAGCAGGCCTCTTATACATATGGCTGAGCCGTAGTTAGCAGCTAACAACGCTATTTTATTAATTAATATTAACTATATGAACGTACTTTCGGCTGGGGATGAAGAAAAATAGTATACGACACTTGGTCGGAATGTTGGATGCCCTGACCGGCGCGCATCGACGCTCTCGGCTTCGCCTCGTGCGTCAAAATGGCGCCGGCCAGGAAATCCAACTTTCTGGCCTTGTGTCGTAATATACTATTAAAACGTCAAGTTATAATTATTAGCCCTTTTTTCCAATAATTTATAAAAAATAATGTTACTAAAAAATTTATACATTTTGAATATTCTTTAGTTTTTGTCATTTAGTTACAATCGATCTTTTAGCCGCAGTTTTCCTACTATTGTTATGTTCCCTAGTTTTTGCATAAATTTTAACTAATAAAAGAAATTTAAGCATTTTTATTCTGTGCTCATAGCAGACGTTCTCTTGATCAAACCAATCAGGGAATTGTTTACGAGTGTATGCTTCTACGTTTTCAACTAACTTGAGTAAAAGATCATGCTCATGCCAAAATTTTGAATGAATTTTGTCAAAGGCTTGTAATTGACAATTAACTACTTTTGCAAACTGTTCCGTTGGTCTGATCAAGAACGTAACTGGTTGAGCTTCTGGATCAGAATGAGGGTACTCTCTAAAGTTAATATATTTTTCATCGCTGGTCCCTGTTTCTGATGCATCTTTCATTAAATCTTTTTCGCCTGTCGGACAATGACTTTTCCCTAAAGATTTACGCGCCACGTAACCAGAAAAATAAGTTATAGCGTTTTGTTCGTAAGTGAATTCAGTGTCCATATCTGACATGCTAGAAGACTCTAACTCTAGTTGTAAATCCAGTAAAGCAACAGCATCTGTTATTTCTTGGAGCTCTTGCATTTCCTCTGAATTATATTCAGGTAATGTAACTGGTCCGGTGTTCTCTTTTTCAACAACGTGATTTTGGGGAAGTAACGAATGACTCTCTTCGCAATTTGTGTTACCTTTTTTACTCGTATGAATAAAATCGGTTGACATAATGTGTCTAACAGTCAAACGATACCCTCTACAGGTATGATTAGGATTGAATCCACCTCTACCGCGCAACTTAGAATGAGCATGCTCCACAGAATCTTGGTTACACAGACCTGTTGCTAGTTCAAAGTCAGGAAATGAAGATTTTATTTCCAAATAGAGACTTACGAAAGCACGAACAGTCAGAGGCAACTCCAAAAAACAAGGCGGCTTGTTATCGATGCCTTTTTTCTTTACAACCCATTTCTCTGACCACTCGATAAAACTTTCAAGTAGCTGCTGAATTTCTGGATTTCTGTCAGACAATGGTCGCTTCAATGCATGGCGATTTTTCAAACTATATACATTACATGCATCGATGACAGCATCCATTGTCTCAACAAAATTGGCTGAATTTTGCCATGTATTCGAAGATAACCCTGATAGAGCGTCTTCGCCGGCTAATTTAATTGCAGAGGCCACGCGACGACTTAAGGGTTGGAAAGCAAGCTTTACTTTCATACAATCAAAACTATTAGGGTTAAAATGATTTTCTGATAAAAAGCTTAATAAATTAGAAGTACCATGAGATTTGTCAAGCTCCCAGGTTTGCTTTAAATCGGTGAAAGAAATAATTTTTTCATTATCGACATAAATGCAATCGTGGGCTCTTAGCTGTGCTATCAATCTCTTAATAAGATGCGGCCAATCAAAAGTTGCAAAAATCTTTACAATCTATCTAGAATAAAATAAGGTTTCTCTGGACATACTTCCAATAATTTAAATAACTTTTGATTATTGCTACCTTGATCACATACAATCACACGGATATCTGCTCCTACTTTTCGAAGTTCTGTCACAATTTGGGGAACGATCTCAAAGAGCTCTTCTGCACTGGCGCCATTTTCGTTAAATCCAAAAGCTTTTTGGCATTAATGCTATCAGTGCAAAATAGTAATGCGTGTTTCGCGACTTTACAATCTCTGATCTTTTCCCATATCGACAAGACCTTCAATTACATCGTATTTTTTCGAATATTCTTCGGCCGCTCTGATGGACATTTCATCAAATTTCAACGCACACAATCGCTCTTGTGGCGGAAGGGCCATAAAATATTCTCCTATCTTCTTTAAAATTACGTCATTGATGCCTGGGACAATGTCACATTTTGCCACCCAGGATCTAACCGTTGATTCAGCTGGCAAAACTAATCCCCCAGCCCTTAATCGTGAATAGCAAGCTGCTGTATGAAAATAAATTTGTTTTGCCAAGTCTTTCTCATCGGTTGTATATGGCGTGTTGGGCTTGTGCAATTGCAATTTTATCATTGTCTTAGCCATATCAAGGATATCTTTTTCTTTCAAAAGATCGTCAAATTGGAAAATCTTTTAGACAAATTTTTTTGTAAACGTTTAGTTAAACGACTGTTCTTGTTCTTCTCAGTTTTAAGGACTCTGCAATTGCTTAACCTTTGTTTCTGCAGCTAATAATTTACTTTTCAATTTACAAATATAAACTTTACTGTGAACCGTTGTATCAACAACGGGTATTCTCAACGGTGAAGCAATTGGAGCAGATTCTTTAGTGGTTGAACTAACGATTACTTTAACGGTTTTAGCAGGAGGCTCATAATTCAGAAACAATAGATCACCATCCTTTTCAGAAAAAGAAAAAATTTCCTTACCTGAAGGCATGTTCTTGTTTGTGCATATAAGGATTGTGCACATATTTATTGTGCACAGATAGCATTGGTACAGATCTATATATATAGATATATGCCAATGCTAAAGTGTGCACAGTTAATATGTGCACAATCATTATGTGCACAAACAAGAACATGTCTACCAGAAGGGTAAGTTGCAGATGGCAATGAGCTTTCCACCACACCTATAAACTCATTTTCTTTTTCTGATTGGGGCTCTTCTGTAGTTTCATTAACACAAACATCTTGTGCTACCTGTTGTTGTTGCTGTTGTTGTTGTTGTTCTTGAGGATGTTGTTCTTGTTGTTGTTGCTGTTGCTGCTGCTGTTGTTCTTGTTGCTCTTCAAGATGTTGTTCTTGTTGTCCTTGATGTTGTTGTTGTCTTTGTGGTTGTTGTTGTTGTTGCTCATCTTCTTGTTCATGCACGTGCAGCTCAGCTTGCACTTGTGCAGGCAGTTCCTCATCGCCATTTTCGGGTCTTCGCCAATGAAGAGGAACAACATTGTGCTGCAAACGTGTCTTCCCTTCATTGGTAAAGTCATTGTCCCTGAAATCTAGGCGGCAGACCTAAGTGAGGATGTCGTCCAATTGGAAAGTAAAACGTTTCCTGTGAAAATTTAAAATTGATTTAAAATTTCTTATTATCTTTTTTTTAATTATACTAAAATTATCAGTGATCTGTTATTTATTATTTAAAGTAAATAATTTTTTTCTCCGGTGAGTACCATTTCTGATTATTCTAAAGCAACTTTGTGTCAAGAAAAAAAGTTTCATAGAAAACATGTTTCAAAGGTTTTAATTTAGTTATTTAGAATCCAAATATGCTATGTTTAAATAATGTCCGCACGGTCGCGTACATGTAATTTCATTTAAAATATTCGGAAAATAATCTTATTTATATCAATTTTAAACTTTTTGAAAATCAATTTTTAACTTTTTCCAGACTTTAAAATTAATATTGACCTTATATTAATGATGTAGTAGTTGCAGAATTAAATTCTCGACAATTGAAAAACAAAAATTTTTGTTTAGCTGTGCTCATTAGTTCTTAAGGAAAACATCACTCTTTCAATAATAGGTAACACCTCGAAAACAACAAATATTGTTATATGACGATAACAAATTTTACGTTCATGCATAATATATTTATTTGTAATTTTTCGAAATTATTAATTTTTAGGTTGATTACCTTCGGATAAAACACACCAGTAATGCGAATAAAGTGAGTTTATTTACTTCAAAATTGTTTTATATCGATTTTTTTCGTTATATGTACAACGATCTCATAAATTACACATATTTTAAAATAAATTTGAGAAATTATTGAGGTTAAATCTTTTAATATTTTTACAAAGGTTTTATAAAGGTTTGGAATAATAAGTGTTACTATTATTATTATTATTTTTTAACATGTTATATATTAATTTATGTGCCTCAAAAAAGAGAGGAAAACTTGGCGAACCCTTGTTGTATTAAAAAAATAACAGAAAAATATATACTCTTTTGTTAATAGTATATTTTCATAAAAATATTGTAAAATTATATTAATATTTTTGGATAGCTCATTCTTGTGTGATTTTATTTAAATTAATCGATTTTCGAAAAAAGGGGACCTCATTTATTTAAAACCTTCATTATTTTTTTTTTTTGCTTTAAATATAAACCAACAAAAATGTTGTGGATGTTATTTAACTTACGGTTAATTTAATCTTATTTCAAGTCTTGTAGAGATTGGTCAAGCCAGTAAAAAGTTACTGTTTTCTTTTTTTTTTATCTCAAATTATACTTTCCACAAAGACAAATTCTTATATTGCATTTTCAGTACTTCTTTTTAATTCGACAATAATTAATTTTCTTATTCTTTTCGGAATGTCGTTTTGTATACTTTTTGCAATTGATAATTTTTCTTTATAAACTTAAATCAAAACGATTATGCCCAAGTAATACAAAATATCGACATGAAAATTATTGACTATAATAAAAATGAAAAATGGTATTGAATAATTCACCTATGACGTTACAATGTTAAAAATAATGTTCTTTGGAAATTTTCACTACAATAGTGATATCTTCCAATGACTGAAGTTTGCATCGTTGGAATGCAACGAAACAATTTATACATTTAATTTAAGTTCTTAAACAATGATAATTTCAATAACATTAAAGTTATTTTATACTATGCAACACTAAATATTGATGCAAAATTAATAGTAATTAATATAGCCTTGAAGTAAATACCATTTTTTATTTTTTTTTTTGCGCTCCAATATTGCAAACTTCAGATCCATATCGTCGGAGAATTTTTTATTTTAAAAAAATCATGAATATGTTAAGAATTTAAGGTTAAAATTATAAAATAATTATTTATGTATTAATGTTGAGACTTGTTTTGCTGTATTAACTGAAATATTATAGCATATAATAATTAACGACAAGTATATGAAGATTCTTAAAAATTGTTAATTTTATTGTGAATAGTTTATTTTCTAAAATTATATTAAAATGAGTGAAATTTTCCGTTATACATCCACATACGGATATTAACAAACAATAATAAAAAAGTTATTGTTTATACTAAATTATTATTTTAAAAAGAAAGTCATTAGGTCATAACAAAAAAATCCCATAAATATAATAAAATTCTGTTACTATAAAAGTTTCAGTTGAAGATTAAAGTTGGTTTTGGTATTAACATTTTCTGTTAAACTAACATTATATTTCTTTGGGTGATGTAATTAATTTAATGTAATAATAAATTAAGTTTCCTGAACGTTAATATTACTAATTAAACGTATAACAAAATATTTTATAATCTTATAAATAAAACTATAATTAAAAGTATTTTCTAAAATTTTACAAGATTTATAATTTAGAATAAGCATGAGAAAATGATAATTTTTTTTTTTACCAGAGCTCGTTTGTTTTATAAAACAGGATATTTTAACGGCGAAATATACATATGCATATTTATAGCAATATGTTACAATTAATTAAAAACACTCTTAAAAAAAGAAATGGAAGAAGCCCAAATCTACTATTTTATACAAAATTGTATAGTTCATAAATAATTAGTTTCCTTTGAACCCGTCATTTTTTTTTACAATACATGCAAAACATCGCTAAGTTAAAATAAATTACAGGAAAAAGTATGCGCTAAATGGAAATAAATTGCTTTTAAAATTCTACATATGTGAAAACAATTTTTTTTTGTTTGGGAGGAAGCAGTCTAGTTTATTCAATTTATTGGTAAAAGATTATTCTTGAAAAATAATTATATATAGTACAATAGATAATAGTACAATAAAATATGTTCAAATGATTTTGTCTTATTTAAATAAATAAAAATGAACTGGATTAAGCATGTAGTGGCTTATCGTTCCTGTCAAAAGTTAGTTTTTAGCGTTAGAACTGCGATAAATAATTATATGGAATAGTTAACGATTTTTCCATCCAGTACGACTGTGTGGAAATGCAATCTGAATATTTTAAGCTTTAAAAATCAGAAATCGAAGCAAAATTGATGAAGTTACATTATTTTATCAAAATCATGAAAATATTATGTACTATGCTTTTTTGCATGATAATAAAAAATAATGAAACTTTGTCAATTTTGCTTCGATACCAGATTTTTAAAGCTTATAATATTCGGATTTCATTTCCATACAGACATACTGGACGGCAAATTCGTTAACTATTTCACATAATTATTTATCGCAGTACTAGCGATAAAAAGTAATTTTTGTCAGGGACGATATAGCCATAACATCCTTAAATGCACATATTTTCTTTAAAATTTATTCACGATTTTCATATAAATAATATACTTTTAACACGAAAAGCTGAACTATTCTTTGCTCGATAATGGATTTTCGGGAATTACAATAATAAAAGCGGTAGGAGACCTTTTGTGGTATTAAGATTAAAGCCGATTATTAATTTCAAAATGTCAAGCAACAGTGGGAAGAGAAAGGCCACTTACAGTAAAAATAGTAAATTAGAAAAAATTAGATAACAAAGAAAATTAGATTCGAAAGTTAAAGTCGCAATTATATTCTTTAAATTGATGTAAAAATGGGTGTTCCAATACGAATCACACGATTAAAGATAAATAAACAATCATGAAATAAACCATCTTCACCTATCCTACAATATATTCTAATCTGACTGCCATTTGCTGCTAAAAAAACTATATAAACCATCTTCATGCAATAGAGAATGCTATTTTTTTCATTTCGAATACAAAATTTTTGCTTTTTTTATCGCGCGAAAAAACCATTACATTTTTTGTAATTAATTTCTTACTTGCCTATTACAACCAAGGCACATGTGAAATCACCAGTAAATATATACAATAAATTAATAATGTCTGTTTTAAAAAAAATTATTATAGTATACAAAATTTTCTGTAAATATAGATATAAAGACAAACGTATCTACTCTGGTAGAAAACTTCGTTGGTTAACATGTTAATCAAATTAAAGCATTTCTACTAAAGATTAACATCGAAATTTAATTAAAACTATTTAAAACTATCACTATATTTTAAAGCATCTAGAATATAATATTTCCAAATGTATAAATAGTTATTCTTCGTCGACAATAGCAACATAATCATGGTGTGACGTTTTTAATTTAAAAATTGACGAACGGTTCGCCAACCGTTGGTTAGCATTTCTACCAAGGTAATAAAACTGTTATTTATCCTAAAAGAAAATAGTACAGTACCTACCTGAATTTTCTATCCATTGTAACCGCTGTTCTTCGTTAGCAGGAAATCGAAACAAATGGTAACCATTGTGATTCCCATTGTTGCAATGCAAGTATTTGCATCGAGTATAGATCGTCTCTCCCTTTTGCATTATGGTCTTAGCACTTTCACACAGTATGGAAAAAAGTATACTAACACTTTACATTATAATAAATCACTGCACGAAAGTACAGTCATTAGCGTTGTTCAAATAAAGAACAAACGAATGCAATTAATAACCTACAAAACGTGAACTATTTTCGGCGGTAGCTAAAAACTATCACATTGCTTAGAAAACGCACATGAAATTCGCACTAATGTCACTTTCATACAGTTGAGTTTTGATCTCACGCACTAGAAATGTCGCTATCACTGCACTACTGTCAAGACCGATTATATTCACGCGCGCCGCGCAACTAAATGTCCGGATAAAAACAAACGCAAGCTCTTTAAACTGTCAAACGCGCAACAACAAGACACGCGCGCGCGCGAGCGCCGAGCCTCGGTAGCCCGCACGCGCGCGACGGATTTCCAGGAATGCAGATACCATTTAAAGTCAAGAAAAATATTTACCAACTCATTTTCTCAGATTGTCCAAAAAATGATATGTAAAAATACTAATAATAGATAAATACTATAAAATAACATTGAATAAACTCTTATGACCTTAATAATACTGTCATATGGCACTGAAGATATCACTGTAAAAACTAAGCTAATAAGTGTAAATATCGCTTTTAAAATGACAAACTCAGCTTTAAAAAGTACTGAATTTTTAGCGCTGTCTTATTTAAGAGATCATCAGGACATTTAAAATTGTTTGCAACAATTTTTGTAAGTACGAACATGTAAATATAAGAGAGATTTTTCAAATGAATGTTAAAAAGCTTGCCTTCTCTTATATAATTAAGGCCATTTAATAATATATTTAAAAATAGAATAAAAATTAGAGCATGGGAAAGCGAGTTAAATGATTAAGTCGCTGTAACAACATGAATATAATTATATATTTTACAGAAGAATTGTTATTGACTAAAATATGAATTTTGAAATTATTAAAATTTCAACTCCACTGGAGTAATAAATGTGTATAATATAATAACATTTTTTTATGTTGTAGACTATAATTCATTATATTTGGAAGGAATATGGTGTTTTGATTACACCACCAATATAAATGCAAAGTGTAAACTCGTTTAGGCTCATCATCCTAGCCCGTTTGGATTTTGACTTGGGATTTTCATTTTAGTTTTTTTGAATCTTAAGAAAACAATTAAAGCATAAGCGAGTTTTTTGTACAGATCAGTGATATTATATTTGGAAATGCTGCTCTTACTGTTGTCATATTTGTTGATAACTATTTAATCAATAATATTATAATAGAAACTCACTTTTATAACAAATAACGTATATTTTGGGGATTAGAGAAGTATTATATTTGGAAATGCTGCTCTTACTGTTGTCACATTTGTTGATAACCATTTAATCAATATTAAGTATAATAGAAACTCACTTTTATAACAAATAACGTATATTTTGGGGATTAGAGAATGGGAATGGGAACATGTATTTTAGAAACTGAGCTTGCGTGCTCAACGATAATTGATCCTTCCTCATCCTTAAAAAAAATTCAATCTTGACTATGATTGTAAGGAACTTATGGAAAAGTATGGAACTCGAAGCAAACTTAAATTGTTCAGGTATATAATTTTAATGTTAATTATAATTTTCATAGTTGATGTCATATTGTTATCTATATGTTATACCTAATTGCTTGCAGTACAACAAATCTGTGAAAAGTGGGACTATCTTTGCAATGTTTTTGTCACTGCCACAAAAAAAATGGAAAATAAAGAAGCTTTGACGTACCTGGGCCCGTATTATGAACGTTTCTCACTTCGACACAGAGCGTGTGGTCACGGTGACACACGAATGTGTCGACATCGACAAGCGCCACGAGTGAGTGAGTGAGTGAGTGAGTGACTTACTTTCAGGAATGAAGGAACGGAAAAGATGAGAACAGACCTGCTTTTTTGCATGCATGCATGTGCAAAGGAATTTTGGACAAGGGAAGTATAAGAATCGGAGTCACCCATTATCTTTTTTTTTTTTAATTTTTATTAAAAAAAAACAAAAAAAAAAGAAACTCTTCGGGGCTCAATCCTCTTCAGCTGGCCCGGGAGTAAGTCCGGCGCCCCTTGTGGCGAGCTTGGTTGGGGCAGTGCTTCGACTTTTTTACCCCAAGCTCGCCACACATGAAGCACCGGGGAAGCGCCTGTGCATTTAACGCCTCCCGTGCCGCCTTCTCCTCTTCTCGTAGGAGACGACGCTGGGCCTCCACCTTGCCCCGACGCGCCGTCTCCTTCGCCTTTTCCCTGGCTCGCCTGGCCTCTTCCATGCGCTCCTGCGCACGTGCCAGACGAGCCTTCTCCTCCTTCTGCAAGGCGGCGCGGCGCAGCCTGGCGGCCCTGGCCTCTGCGGCGGCCGCGAGCTCTTCTCGCCGGCCTTGGGCCATTCCGACCCATTTGCCGGCTTGCCGCTCGCCGGCCTCACCGTGGCACGGGAGAAAATCCTCCAGTGCGGACAGGGCAGCGTCCTCCGCAGCGCGCGAGGACTTGCTGAGGCGCCGCACCTCCTCTAGAGCCTGCTCCACCGGGACCCAGGCCGCACCGACTCCATCGGTCGGTGCTCCTTTTGGGGCCAGGGTCGGAGCATCTCCTTCTTTTCCTTGTGTGGCCCGAGCCGCGCCGGCGTCAATTTCCGGCGCACAATGATGGGCTCGAGCCGCCTCCTCTTCGGGAACTCGGCCAGCACCAATCGGCTCGACTGGTGCTTCTTCTGGCCGAGACCCGCTCTTCTCCCGCTGCTCCTTCGGAGGATGAGGACGGCGGAGCGGGGACGGGCCAACGCCTGCGTCGGTTGGTCACGAAGGTCCCTTTCTTAGTTCCGGCGCCTCTAGCTCCTCTATGACAAGTGCGGAGGGCTCTTCCACTGGCGGTGGTGCCTCTGTCACCGCGTCTATGCCCTCCACTACCTGCTCCAGGAAGTCAATGACGGCGGGGTCAGGGTTGCACTGGATTAATCCAGCAATCACCTTCTCCGCCGTCTCTGCTATTTCTGGAGTCAGGCCCTGCATATCCTGCAACAGGTAAATTGACCCCGGTGATTGGTGAGACTGAGGATCGGAAAACAAGAACGAACACGGGTTAGTACGGACGGCACAATTTCTGGACGACACAGTTAGCGCTTTTCGGACGCTCGGATTCGACGGGGGCTAATTGGCCCGACCTCGGCAGGTGCAGGCTTCTTCTTCGAGCCCTTTGGCTTCCCTGGGCCTCGCTTGGACTCTGTTGTACCGACCGCACGCGGAGGTCGGCCGTCGCTCGCACGCTTTCCTGGCCTAACTAACAGCGCGGTCTTACGAGGTGGACCACGCCTCTTAGCCGTCGCCCGAGGCTGTACATTCCCCTGGCAAACTCTGTTGCCCGCTGGCACGTTACGTTCGGCTGAAGAGTCCCTCGGTGGTAGCGACTGGGCTACTTCTTGACTACTTTTGTCCAAGTAGTTTTTGGGCTCTTCTGCGGAGACGTATCGCTTGAGTTGCTGCGCATGGACGGGACTGATCGTTCGACCATCCTCACCGTGGATCTCATAGGTGTTTTCGCCTAGAATATTCACAATCGTGTAGGGCCTCGCGTACTTCGGGGCTAATTTGGCAGAAATCCCCTCAGCTGTTGAGGATAGTACCTTATTCTCTCTCCATACACGATCGCCCAGACAGAATTCTGGAGGTCGACAATGAGCGTCATAATATTTGGCTTGTCTCGCCTGCTCCGCTTGCGCGTCGGCCGCCGCCCGAACGTGCAATTCGCGGAGCTTGTCCATGCGCGCCACCCAATTATTTATCGTCTCTTGCTGCCCTTGCTCTTCGGTTAACCTGTCTTCCTCCCACCTTAGTGTCTTCGGTGGGTCAGGCTGTCGGCCGTAAATGAGCATGGCAGGACTTATCTTAGTAGAGCTGTGTTCTGCCGTATTATACACGAACGTCAGCTCGTTCAGATGCTCATCCCAGGACCGGTGATTCTCCTCAGCGTAAGACATGGTCATGGTCTTCACCGTTCGGTTCACACGCTCGACGGGATTGGCTTGAGGGTGATATGGGGGTGTAAACGTGTGATACACATTTCTCTCCTTTAAGAATGCCTCTAAGGGTGCATTCTTAAATTCAGTCCCATTACCGGAGAGAAACACCTCGAGGACTCCGAACCGCAGACATACTCGTTCTTTGAGCCCTTTTATCACCGATTTGCCATCTGCCCTTTTTATCGGAATTACTTCGATCCAGCGTGGGAACAGGTCGTGGAAGATGAGAATGTATTAGTGGCCGTGCTTGGTTTTAGGGAGGGGTCCCATAATGTCGCTGGCCACGATTTGCCATGGACGTTCAGCAATGCGACGTCCCATGAATCCTGCTGGAGCGCGCTGTTCGACTTTGCACTGCTGGCAAATTTGGCACTGGTTCACATATCTGGCCACATCTCGAGACATGTGTGGCCAATAATACTTCCGCCTTACTCTCTCTAGGGTTTTGTCGCGGCTCAATGCCCAGCAGTTGGAAAGTCATGGCATTCTCTCAGTACTTCGCGTCGCTTTTCGTGAGGGACTGCTAACTTCCATGCATCGTCGTCGCCGAGAGATTCGTCTATGACTTCATTAGGGTTGTACTTGTACAGTCTCCCCCCGCCAGCTTGCACGTGGGGAAGTCTCGCGGCTGCTGTTGAACCTCTTTCACGATCTTGAGGTACCAGTGGTCGTTTGTATCGCGCTCGAGCTCTAACGCGGCGACCGCTGGCTCTTCTTCCTCGAACATCCGTGAAAGGGCATCTGGGACATTGCTCAACGAGCCCTTTCGATATTCGACCGTGAAACTGTGGTTCTGCAGCTCTAAAGCCCACCTAGCTAACCTACCGGTCGGGTTTTGGAGATCACGGAGCCACTTCAAGCTGCTATGGTCCGTGATAACCTTGAAGTCGTAGGCCTCTATATACGGACGGAACTTTTTAATTGTCCAGAGAATTGCTAGACATTCTCTTTCCGTCAGAGTTCGACTCGCGAACTCTAGGACTCTTTCATCGC
Source organism: Torymus aiolomorphi (assembly GCA_036365515.1). Taxonomy (NCBI): domain Eukaryota; kingdom Metazoa; phylum Arthropoda; class Insecta; order Hymenoptera; family Torymidae; genus Torymus; species Torymus aiolomorphi. The sequence goes on from CM070875.1 coordinate 84,691,325, forward strand.
CGTCAATTATTTGGTATAGCACCGCTCCCAGACCTGTATCGCTCGCGTCAGTTTGCACCACGAACTGCGCGTTAGATACCGGTCTGTGTAGAATCGGTGCAGAAGCTACTAGTGCTTTTAGCTTTTGGAAGACCTCTGCTTGTGCCGTTGACCACTCATATTTCCGATCCTTTTTCGTTAATTGGGTCAGTGGTTCAGCAATTGTGTCGAAGTTCGATAAAAACTTTCTATACCACGAGGCCATTCCTAAGAAGCGTCTCAGCTGACGGAGGTTTTTCGGTACCGGATACTCCATAATGGGCTTTTTTTCTCGGGGTCTGGCTTAAAACCATCTCTATTTACTATGACCCCGAGATATTGGACCACATCGCGACAGAAGACGCTCTTCTCGCGATTTATTGTGAGGCCCGCGTCTTGTATCCTGTCCAGAACTCTTCTTAGAACCTCTTTATGCTCCTCGAATGTCTCTGTGACTATTACTATGTCGTCGAGTTACGAGTAAGCAAAAGGTTCGAGTTCGGGGCCTATGATTTTGTCAATCAGCCTCTGGAAGGACGCTCCGGCATACGAAAGACCGTAGGGCATTCTCGTAAATTGGAAAAGCCCTTTGCCTGGCACGGTGAAGGCCGTAGTCTCTTTGGACTCCGGACTAAGTGGTATCTGGTGGTACGCACTGCTTAAATCTAACGTGGAGATGTATCGCGCTTTCTGCAGTTTGTGCAAGATGCTTTCCATGTATGGTAACGGGTACGTGTCTGGCCTTGACGCTGCGTTCACTTTTCTGAAGTCCACGCAGAAACGGAACTTCCCGTTTGACTTGCGTACCATTACCACTGGACTTGACCAGCCACTTGTCGAGGGTTCTATCATTCCCGCGTCTAGCATTTCCTCCACCTGTTTCTGCATCTCTTTCTCGAGTTTCTAAGATACAGGGTAGTACTTCTGTTTAATGGGTCTTGTAGATCCGATGTCTATTGCATGCTCGATCCAAGAAGTACACCCTAGTGGTGCCAGGCTGCTACCGATCAGCTGAGCTACGAAAGCTTCAACCTCTTTGCGCTGTTCTTCTGTTGAGTCCGCCAACCCTATAGCTGATACGGACACGGTGTTGTTTGCGGTTATGGTGGCTACTTCTAACTTTACGCTTGCATCGTCATCCTTGAGATGCAGCGTGTTATCTGTGGGGTCTAAGACAGCGCTAAACTTCTTAACGAAGTTTATCCCCAAGTAGCACTCTGTATCTAGATCTGGCATTATTGCGACGCGCACTTCTTTGCACACGCCAGCTACAACCATGGGCAGATACACATAGCCAACCACTGCTATGCTTTGCCCGTTTGCCACCCGTGCCGTTAAGCCGCTAGCTGGGATTAACTCTTTTCCACAGGCCGTAGCGAGCTGTAGGCCTATAGAATTCATTCCAGTCCAGGAAGCTCCTGTATCGAAGAGTGCTCGTAGCCTGTAACCGGATACACCTACTTCAAGCCACCATCGCGAGCAAGTTTCTTGGTTGACTTCATTCGGTTGAATCACGGGCACTTCTTCGCTCTCCACTGCAGACGATTGGACCGAGTTACCCTCGGTCTCTGGTGAGAGAGCTGGGGGCGGGTACGTGGTCGTGTTTACCTGCCCCCCTGGCCGTTTCCCTGTTGGTTTCCGGCAGCATTGGGCTTGTTGTCTCCCTTTTGCTCATATCCGGGTTCCCTTCGGTACTCTTGCCTTTGTGGAGGTCCGTTATTTCTTGGACTTTGCGGCTTAGCCTGGTGGGTCGAGCTACTACCCCGGCTAGGCTCGTTTGTGATTTGCCCGCCCTCCCGCCGCCTATTTTCCCAGTTACCCTTCTTCTTAGGTTTTCTGGTTGGCGGCGGGCTAGGCCTTTGCCCATTGTTCTTGTCGGTGCCTTTCTTTGTCAAGGCCGATAAGCATTCGGCCATGACCCGACGGAACATAGCCTCGAGGTTCTCTCGAGGCTCGTGCTGTTGGTGCCCCATCGCTGCCACGCTTGGATTCTGCTTTTTTCGCTGATCCGTGGGCGCCTCTGTCGGCACGTAGGCAAACTCTGGCATATATGTGCGCTCGGGCGGTGGTGGCGAGTGATACACCTTATCTGCCGCGAGCGCTAATTCGGCTTCCCGGGCCAGGTCCAGGAGCCCTCGGTAATCCGTAATTTGATTTCGCATTACCATCTTTTGCAGTTCTGGCCGCATGTTCCGGTGCAACATGTCTAACTGTTGAGCGATGCTAGGCACCGGAACCAACTTTAGGATCATGGCTTGTAAATTTGCCACGTAATCACTCGTAAGTTCATTTGTGCCTTGAGTCCTCGCGTTTATTTCCGCCATGACCCGCTGCTGATGTCCCCTGTCCCCGCCATACATGTGCGTTATGGCCTCTATGAAATCTGGCCACGATCGCCATGTGTGGCGGTTACTCCGGTACCAGGTGGCTGCTACTCCAGTTAGGAGCTCTGACAACGACGAAAGCAGCTCGTCGTGTGTCAGATTAGCTAGAGGTCTGCATTCCTCTATTCTTGTTAGGAATAACTCGACGCTCTGCTCCTTTGAAGACCCTGAGAACCTGATGTGCCATTTTCGGACGATCTGGCCCACATCACGGTTCGTCTGCTGAGGCAAATACGTATGCCTCTCAGACGGGTCCTGGGTTGCCCCATTCCAAGTCTGGCGCTGGGAAGAATTTCTAGTATTATTCCTCCCAGCCTCTGTTGGGGACTGGAGACTCGGGCTGCTGCTGTTAAACTCTGCATATGTGAACGTGTCTTGGAAGTTCGCATGCGGTGATCCTCGTCTACGGCCCGTGCTTGGGGATTGGACTCCCTCCAATTGCGTACTTGAGGTTGGATGTCGAGCTCCTTGAAGTATTCGTACATTCTCTTTAAGCTCTTCAATCTCTTCGACGAGTTTTTTGATCACCGCCAGTAGCTGCTCCGATAATATATTGTCTCCGACTGCTATCCCGGTGGTTCGCGACTCACGCTGTCGCGGCCACTCTAGGTTTTGCGACTGTGGCGGGTTTCGCGATTGCTACCAGAACCCGTGCTGCCTATTTCGTGCTAACAACGACTCTTCTTCGTGGTTGCGCTGGCATTGTCGTTACCTGCGCTGCTCCTCCAAGAGCACTTGCTGCCGCTGCTGTTGCTCCTGCTGTTGTTGCTGTTGCTGCCATCGCTGCTGCGCCAACTGCTGTTGCTGCTTTGCTGCTGCTGTATTTGCTGCTGCTGCATTTGCTGCTGCTGCAGTTGTTGCTGTTAGAGCTGTTGCTGTTGAAGCTGTCCCTCAGCTTCGGCTGAAGATGTCCCGGTGGGTGCTGCAGAGCTCAATATCTCTGTCCCGGAACCCTCCTGGCCGTTTGCCTCTTCCGCTGGCTCCACCCCTGCATTATGTGCAGAGAGTTTCTGCATCACTATCAGGTCATCAAGGAGCGTTATGAACGAGTGCGGGAGGTCTGGGTCAGTATTGGGATTCACAATAGTCGACCCAGACTTGTTCATCAACGTTAAGTCGATGAACGCTCTTCGTGACTGCTCGCGTTTAGCAAACGCTTGCTGCTCTGACAGCTCCGGCTCTGGCACGAAATCGGCGGCACTATAATCGCCCATAAGCCACTTGATCGCTGTCAGCATATTTACTGACTGCAGATCTGACTGCTGTAGACCAAGGGCTTGAATGGCTTCGTTTATTTCCTCTTCGGGCTGTGTATAGGCCCAATTGAGTATCGCAGATTCCGCAAATTGCGATGATCGGGCCATGGTGTCAATTGGCTGTGCGCTTCCCCACGAACTTATTTTCCTAGCGCGAGTAGTATCTGTATTGATTGCAGAGAGAGTTTGCCTATTCAACCCGTGAGCTAGCTTTTTCAACGCGAACCCGGGTTATTTTCTAAGAGCTACGGCGGTTGCTCTTAACCTCGATAACGCACGAGGGTTTCCCGTATGCGGTTCTAAAAAAAACAAAAGCTATTTTTGTAATTAATTACTATTTGTAATTAATTACGCTCAACTACTCGCACTTGTAATTTTAAAATAAATATATGTGAAAATATTTATATATATATATATATATATGTGTGTGTCAAAACGGACAATATCACCAAAAAGCACAAGAAATAAATACAATTTTCACCTAAAAAAATAAAAAAACAATTTGAACGTTCGAGGGGATTTTTGCGCTCGAGCTTTTACTCGGGCGCACAGTCAACTTTTTGTTCCGAGAGTGCCTGCCGACTTTCTCTCGATTTTTTACTCACAGCACGAGCAAAGAAAAAAATTTTATTTTTCGTCCACTAAAAAATAATTCGTATCGAAAATACGAGAGGAGAAAAAAAATTTTCGAGTCGAGAAAAAAAATTAATTATCGCTAAAAAAAAAATTTTTGTCATTAAAAAAAATTAATTGTTATTAAAAAATTTTAATTTTTAAAAACAATTACCTAACATACAAAAATTTCGCGATCAAGATCTCTCCTCGTCGGCACTCTAGGTCGAGGGTTATTGGCTATCGCTCGCCTAACCTCTCGACCGCACTCTCGCAACAGCACGACTGTGTCACGCACACGCACACACGCGCCTACGAGCTGCGGCACGAAGAGCCTTTCTTTGCAGCTTCTGCTCAGCTACGCTGCTGAGCTTCTTCGAGCCAAGCTTCGCCGCGTATCACGTACGCGCCGCGGGTCCTTCTCCACCCCCAAAACGTTGTGGCGCCAGTTTTAACGGGATGGCTAGTGGGGGAAAATCCCAACAAGCCACAGGCCAGCGATGCCCTAGAACACGGTGCCGCGGGTGTCAGACTAAAATGACTTGCCCGGGGATCTGCTCCTGGAATCCCGAAAACAACGCGAAGATCGAACACGAACTTCGCTTTCCAACTAATTGGATCGCTGAGTGAAAAGCGCGCGCTCGAAGAGTAAAGCGCGCGGCCGCTATGCTCAGATATGAAAACGACCGGCGGAGTCGTTTTCCCACGGAGGCGGCGGTATCCGGAAGAAGGACAGGTTGTAATGAACAACGCGACGAGTAACTAGATATCACAGTATATTTAAAATCACTAATCTCTACAAGCACAACGCACGTGCTGATTAGAACAATTATGAGTTAGCGCGCGACCGTTAATATTCAAACGCACGAACTATACGGCGCGCGGCGAAGCTGCTAATTTCGCGCGCGGTGTTAAAGAACGGCAGGCTGACACAAACCCGCACGTACACGGTACAGAAAGCTTGCACGGGGCGATTTCCGTGCGAGCCTTTACAGTGAACCCGCGAGAGGAGAGTAGAAAACTTACGTTAGGAAGGAGCAGCCCGTGCACTCGACTCTCCCTCGCTCCCTGTCGTTCGCACAGCAGTTGCGCTCTCTTTCTCTCTCTCTCTCTCTCTCTTGCTCGCTGTATTGGGTCGGCAGGCGGGCTGGCTGCGGGCTCCTCGCTCGCAGTCTCGTTCTGCTCGTGGCACACGCTACGCGGTATCGCTCTCTCTCTGTTTCTCTTGTGTGCGCATCCACTATTTGCGGCGCCTCCACTACACTCGCGGGGTCTCACAAAAACGATAGGACGGCGCGGACAAGTAAACTCACGAGAGACACGGAGGAGATGTTTTACGCGCAATGGCAGACACGAAGATGGCTGCCGTGACTCCTATAAAGCCGTAGCAGCTTCGCAGGTATGCGACGGGCATATTACGCGTCGCGAGATCGTTCTAATCCGGTCAGGATGCTCGCGCCCCCGGTGAGCATGCCTGCTCGGTGCGGATAATTCGAATCTCGAATTACCTAACTCGCGCACGCGTTACATTACGATGAAAGTGATGTTAATCACAAAAACACCAATGTAACAAGTTATTTTTTCAATGCCGTAAAACAAAAATTACAAGACAACAATTTAATTTTTGAAGCTAAGGAATTTAGGATATTTTTTCAAAAACATACTTTCATTATAAATTAATATTATTGTTTTTAATTACAGAACAGAATTTGAGAAAAATTTGGTCAAAAATAAGAGAAAAGTTCGTAAAAATTAATTTAGATAAAGCTCGAAAAACAAAAATATCTAAAAAAAATGAAGAACTTTATGAACACTTTATTTTTTTGGAAAATTACATCAGTCATAAAAATTGTAACGTTTTTAAAACCCCAAATAAATCAGAAATCGAAAATAAAATTTACGACAAAATTATGGGTAATACTTACGAAAAAGTTGATGAAAGTGTGAAAGAAAATGTTAATAGAGAAGACTCGTTTAATATTGATGATTTTCCATATGCTGATAGTATTTACAATTTGCAAGATGAAAGCATTGAAATTTTAACTGTATTTGAAAATATAGTATACAATAATTTAAAAAATGAAATGATGAAAGAGAATATAATAAATAAGAAATCAGATAATGAAAGAATGAAAAAGCAGGATTTACTCTTACGCCAAGAAAATATAAATTAATCAGATAATGGAATAATTAAAAAGGATATACCTTTACCACAAAACAATGCAATTACTACAACATTTGAAGAAATAAATTTGTATCCCCTTATGCCATTAATGTCAATATTGCAAGAATCAAATAAAACAGAAATGAATGTAGGAAGCCTGCGTGGAAAAGATGATCAATTGATTTATGATAAAAGAGATAGTATTATTACACCAATAGCTCAAATTTTAAATAAAGCTATTTTAGAACAAAAAACACTTAACATGAAGATTCAGTGTCTTCAAAGATTTTATATTGTATTAAAAAATTTTGTGAAAAAAATTGAATGTATAGTTAGATACTTACTGTAATAAAATAAGCAGATAGTTTTACAGTAAAACATAAAATAATAAACATTTTTATATTTTCTTTTAACTGTATACGATTGGTGTACAAGTATAATACGTATATAATATGTAATAAATAAATTTTTATATTTTCTTTTATAATGTATAAGATTAGCATGCAAGTATTATGTATGATTTATGATAAATATATTAAAACTTTTAATAGTCAAATTAAAACTTTTTCATTTATTCCTTAGAAGCTATATATTTACAAATTGAAAATCAACTGATCCCATCGGTGACACAAAATACTCATCAGTTAAGTTTCTTCTTATATTCAAGGCTTGTAATCCATCGACATGATTGTCATTATCTTCATTATTAATAGGCATCCTATCAATATTTTGAACTTCATTCACATCATATGGTCTGTTTACAACATTATTTTCAAAATCTAGTATAAAATTGTGTAAACATACAATAGACATGATTATCTTCGTAATTGTACTGACTTTCCAAGCCATTTCACTAGTATTTATCAACCATCGCTGGGATAAGATACCAAAGGCATTTTCAATTACCACTCGAGCATGACTTAATCTATAATTAAAAATCTTTTGAGGCACTGTCATGTTATTGCTTCTGGAATAAGTCCTCATTAGATAACTTTTTAATGGAAAACCACCATCTCCTACAAGAAAATGAGGAATTTCCATGTTTATGCCAGTTATAAAAGTTGGTGGTGGTATATCTATTGTTTTATTTTCCAGACCTTCTCCTAAATCACTGTGGGAAAAAATTCCTGCATCATTGTACGAACCTAAATCAAACAATTTGATTACATTTAATTATTTCATGCTGTATTAATATTATTATATTAATTCACAAATATTTATAAGAAATATCTCACCACAATCGCCAATGTTGATCCATATAAAACGTTTATTGGAATCACAACAAGCCATCAAAACCACACTATAAAATTTTTTGTAGTTAAAAAATAAACTGTTGCTATTGTCTGGTTTCTTTATGCGACAATGCCTGCCATCCAGAGCTCCGATACAGTTAGGAAAAAATAAATCAGTTTTAAATCTTTGTGAAATGACTTTGAATTCTTGAGCAGAAGGAAAATCAAGAAATATGGGAGTCATTTTAATACATAAAACTTCACAAACTTCTGGAATAATCTTGTATACAGTAGAGCAGCCAATACTATAAAACCATGCATTTTTTTTATTGCATCAACATGTGCCAAATAGCTGCAAAAAATTTATATAAATAAACATTAACACTTACCCTAAAATTATATTTATTATGTTTACTTACTTTAGGGTTAAAGCTAGTTTCAATTCTACAGGTATTGGTACTCGCCAACTGTACTTTATAATGTTGTCTTCAACTAGATTAAGTAAATACATAAATGCTTGGACATTCAACCGTATAAAAGTGATAAATTCTTCTTCATCGTGAAGCTTGAAGTACATGAAGACAATTTGATAAGAACCATATCCCGTTAGATAATTGTTTGCAATACTTGGTTTACTCCACCATCTTCTAAACATTTTTTTTCGATTTTTTAATAGTCTTAATAATTTTATATAATTAGTCCCTAATTGAAGTACTTGAATAAGTTCGTCATAATTCTCCATTACTTCGTTATTTAACATAAATAAACACTACAATAGCAGAAGTTTAGGTAGCTATAAATTTCCCTTGGTTATGTTGAAAAAGACAATAATTATTACAAAGTAATTTGTAATTTGATCACAGAGCAGACAATGAGACAAGGTTATTTAGACAAGGTTTGTTCTCTCGAACTCCATGTTTGACGACAAATTTTTCTGGAGTTTGCTTCTCTGCTATTCGTCGCGCCCTCTAGTCTTTTTTGCGTATACACGAGAAAAATTGCGGTATATTGTAGAGAGGGCATTAACAGAGCTAGCGCGTGGAGCGCCGGATCGCTCGAGTATACACACGTTCAGTGCACGCGCACCGAGCCGCCGCGCCGTCTTCTCCCGCTTCCGCCGCTCCGCTCCGTACACATATTCCAACAGCCAATCAGAACAAATGTGTACAGTTCGAGGATTTGGCCGCGAGAGGCAGCAGTGCGCCGTGCTCGCAAACTTGCCTCACTTTTTTCCGGGGCGCTGGTAATCTCTCTATTCATCTCTGGTAAAAATAGTCGAATTTCTTTTTGTATGGATAGGTGGAGTAAATGAGATTCAAATGTAATATTAATTTTGTTAAGTGGGACAGTTTACACATCTATCGCACTAGCTTGTTCGCTGCAAAGATTGGTTCATAAATCCTAAAGATATTTCAGATGTGAATTGTTCCATTGTTTTTTTCAAATCACAATTTTCCGTGGTGATATTATGTATAAGATATACGTGTGTACAATCGCATTAAGATTCGGCAACAATTGAGTTTTCATATTATTTAAAATAAAAGCGACTGTAAAATCATTAGTATGTGATGAGTAGATTTCAAGATTTCAAAGAAATTTGAATCAGACAGAACTTATTGTTTCTGCTGTTGCATACATTATTAAGAATAACACCGTTATATTGTCAAATCTGATTTTCAATTGTAATTTTTCGTTTCTATAATATTGTATTTTTCGAAAAACCTCTAGTCATTGAGACGAAATTCCGATCTTTATGCACGAGCATTTTTTCCTTTTTAGAAAAACTAACAGGAAAATTTTTCGCCGATGTAAATGATTTTCTCTGCTTGAGTAACGTACGCTAAATTCCGTAACGTATGCGAAATGCATCTCGTAGGCCATAAATCTAATGGATGTAATCAGTACATGCATAATCATATTTTTTCGATTCAGCATGCCTAAAATGCGATTTTACATATACATAAACTTTTAAAACCGCTTTTACTTCCCCTGTATAGATATATCGTTCGATACACGTGCGAAAGATTGTTCTACACTCGTGTGCTAGAATCAATACTTTCCCACTTGTATCGAAATATACTATTAAGTATAAGAAGAAACTATATTTTGTAAACTTTAATTAAATGAGAAAAAAAATTACATTCGGCGCCCCTAACAGAAGGATTGGTGTTACTTTACATGGTACCATGGTCTTATACTTGTTCGCGTCAAAATAGTTTTTTTTTTTGACAGTTGCTTGAAACATGCATTTTTTCACGACTAAAAGTCGCATAGGAAATAGCGCATTCCGAGCGTTTTTTCAAAGTTTAGCGGGAAAAAAAATTATTTCCCCGCAAACTTCGACGTAATTTTGTAAAATTGTTCTCTTAGTGTCACATTTATATATTATATACTTTTTTGGCTTGTTTAGATTGTAACGCGTGTCTAGCCGCGATTCTAATTTACCGCGCGAAGGTAGTGAGCGCGCGCGCGCAACTCCTGCGCAGCCGAATCGAGGCGCGCCGCGCGTAGCGAATCGGTCTCGCGACGCGTAAAATGCCCGTCATCCGTCGCGAAGCTGCTAACTTGTTCCCGCGAGAAAAGGGAGCCATCTTCGTGTATACTCTCGTGCTGTGCACATCGTCGGCTTGCCATCTCTCATATTTTAGTGTCCGCGCCGTCCTATTTATTTTTATTACCGCGAGTGTAGAGTGGAGGCGCCGACCTGCAAGCGTGCGAGAGAGCAAGAGAGAGTGCAAGTCCGTGCCGCTTGTGCCACGAGCGAGAGACGGCAGCGAGCCAGACTGCCAACCTTGTAAGCGAGAGCGAGAGAGAGAGAGAGAGCGAGCGCGCAACTGCCGAGAGAGCGAGAGAGAGAGTCGAGTGCACCGGCTGCTCCTTAGATCGGTAAGTTATATTCTCCTCTCGCGTATTTCATGTAAAAGGCTTGCACGGAAATCGCCCCGTGCAAGCTTTCTGTGCCGTGTACGTGCGGGTGTGTGTCAGCTCGCCGTACTTAACACTGCGCGCGAAAATAGCAGCTTCGCGCGCGCCGTAACGTTCGCGCGTTTGAATAGTAACTGCCGCGCGTGATTTAACTGTAATTTTGAATCACACTTGCGTAGTGCATGTAAGTTCTAAGTGTTTTCTAATACATTGTTATTTCTCGTACTCAGCGCGTTATTATTTATATAACCCGTCCTTCTTCCGGATACCGCCGCCTCCGCGGGAAAACGACTCCGCCGGTCGTTTTCATATCTGAGCGTAGCGGCCGCGCGCTTTACTCTTCGAGCGCGCGCTTTTCACTCAGCGATCCAATTAGTTGGAAAGCGAAGTTCGTGTGCGATCTTCGCGTTGTTTTCGGGATTCCAGGAGCAGATCCCCGGGCAAGTCATTTTAGTCTGACACCCGCGGCACCGTGTTCTAGGGCATCGCTGGCCTGTGGCTTGTTGGGATTTTCCCCCCACTAGCCATCCCGTTACAACTGGCGCCACAACGTTTTGGGGGTGGAGAAGGACCTGCGGCGCGTACGTGATTCGCGGCGAAGCTTGGCGCGAAGAAGCTCAGCAGCGTAGCTGAGCATAAGCTGCACACAAAGGCTCTTCGTGCCGCAGCTCGTAGGCGCGTGTGTGCGTGTGCGTGACACAGCCGTGCTGTTGCGAGAGTGCGGTCGAGAGGTTAGGCGTGCGATAGCCAATAACTCTCGACCTAGTGTGCCGACGAGGAGAGATATTGATCGCGGAATTTTTGGCGCGTTGAGGAATTATTGTTAACAATTAAAGTTTTTTTTTAATAACAATTAATTTTTTAACGACAAAATTTTTTTTAGCGATAATTAATTTTTTAATTAATTTTGTTCTCGTCTCGAAAATTTTTTTTTCTTCTCGTCCTCTCGTATTTCCGATACGAATTATTTTTCTTTTGGACGAAAAATAAAATTTTTTTTTTCTTTTATCGTGCAGTTAGAAGAAGATCGAGAGAAAGTCGGCAAGCACTCTCGGAACAAAAAGTTGACTGTGCGCCCGAGTAAAAACTCGAGCGCAAAAATCCCCTCGAACTTAAAAATTGTTTTTATTTTTTTTTAGGTGAAAATTGTATTTATTTTTTTGTGTTTTTGGTGATATTGTCCGTTTTGACACACATATATATATTTTTTTTTTCACATATATTTATTTTAAAATTACAAGTGCGAGTAGTGGAGCGTAATTAATTACAAATCGTAATTACTTACAGAAATAGCTTTTATTTTTTTTAGAGCCGCATACGGGAAATCCTCGTGCATTATCGAGGTTAAGAGCAACCGCCGTAGCTCTTAGAAAGTAACCCGGGTTCGCATTGAAAAAGCTAGCTCACGGGTTGAAAAGGCAAACTCTCTCTGCCATCAATCCGGATACTACTCGCGCTAGTAAAATAAGTTCGTGGGAAAGCGCACAGCCAATTGACACCATGGCCCGATCATCGCGGTTTGCAGAATCTGCGATACTCAATTGGGCGTATACACAGCCCGAAGAGGAAATTATCGAGGCCATGCAAGCCCTTGGTCTGCAGCAGTCAGATCTGCAATCAGTGAATATGCTGACAGCGATCAAGTGGCTTATGGGCGATTACAGTGCCCCCGACTTCGTGCCAGAGCCGGAGCTGTCGGAGAAGCAAGCGTTTGCTAAACGCGAGCAGTCCCGAAGGGCGTTCATCGATTTAACGTTGATGAACAAGTCTGGGTCGACTATTGTGGATCCCAATACTGATCCAGACCAACCGCACCCGTTCATTACGCTCCTTGATGACCCGATAGTGATGCAAAAACTCTCGGAGTCTCGGAGGATGAACGCTCCACAACAAGCACATAATGCAGTGGTGGAGCCAGCGGACGAGGCAAGCGGCCAGGAGGGTTCCAGGACAGAGATATTGAGCTCTGCAGCACCCACCGGGACATCTCCAGCCGAAGCCGAGGGACAGCTCCAACAGCAACAGCTTCAACAGCAACAACTGCAGCAGCAGCAAATACAGCAGCAGCAAATGCAGCAGCAGCAACTGCAACAGCAGCAAATGCAGCAGCAGCAAATGCAGCAGCAACAAATGCAGCAACAGCAGCAGATGGAGCAGCAGCGACGGCAGCAACAGCAACAACAGCAGGAGCAGCAGCGGCAGCAACAGCGAAAGCATCAAGAGCAGCAGCGACAGCAGGCGTTGCTAGAAGAGCAGCGCAGGCAACGACAATTCCGGGGGAGTCAAGAACAAGAGTCGTTGTCGGCACAAAATGGGCAGCACGCGTTCTGGCAGCAAACGCGAAGTCCACCGCAGCCACAGAGTTTTGAGTGGCCAAGTGCGGGGGAACAGCGTACCGCAGGGATCGCTGTGGGAGACAACGTAGTCTCAGAACAGCTGCTGTCGGTGATCCATAGACTCGTCAAAGAGGTGGAAGAGCTCAAAGAGAGTGTGCGAATACTCCAAGAAGCTCGACACCCCCCCTCAAGCTCGCGCTTGGAGGGAGTCCAACTACCGAGTGCGGGCAGGGGACGAGGATCACCACATGTGAACTTTCAGGACACGTTCACATATGTGAATTTTGACAGCAGCAGTCCCAATACTGAATCGCCAAGGGACGCTAGGAGGAATAGCGGAAGAAATCCTACACAGCGTCAGGCGGGGGTGAGCGCTACACTGGACCAGTCTACGAGGCAGACGTACGTGCCTCAACAGACGAACCGTGATGTGGGTCAAATCGTAAGGAAATGGCACATCAAGTTCTCTGGGTCCTTGAAGGAGCAGAGCGTCGAGTTAGTCCTCACGAGAGTAGAGGAATGTCGAGCTCTAGCAAATCTGACGTACGACGAAGTACTCTCGTCATTGTCAGAGCTCCTGAGTGGAGTAGCGGCCACCTGGTATAGGAGTAACCGTCATACGTGGCGATCTTGGCAAGACTTCCAAGAGGCCATAATACACATGTATGGCGGTGACAGGGCCCATCAACAGCGAATCCTAGCGGTGATAAACGCGAGGACTCAAGGCAGAAACGAACTCACGAGAGATTAAGTAGTGAATCTGCAAGCCTTGATTCTCAAGTTAGTTCCGGTGCCTAGCATGCCCCAACAATTGGACATGTTGCACCGGAACATGCGGCCAGAACTGCAAAAAATGGTGATGCGTAATCAAATTACGGATTACCGAGGGCTCCTGGATTTAGCCAGGGAGGCCGAATTAGCGCTCGCGGCAGATAAGGTGTATCACTCGCCACCACCGCCAGAGCGCACTTACTTGCCAGAGTTTGCCTACGTACCTGCAGAGCCAACTAAGGATCAGCGGAAAAAGCAGAATCCAGGAGTGGCGGCGATGGGGCACCAACAGCAGGAGCTTCGAGAAAGCCTTGAGGCTATGTTCCGTCGGGTGATGGCCGAGTGTTTGTCAAGCTTGACAAAGAAAGGCACCGACGGAAATAGTGGGCAAACGCCAAACCCACAGTCGTTCAAGAAGCCCAAGAAAAAGTATAATTGGGAGAACAGGCAGCGGGAAGGCGGGCAAAGTAATAATCAGCCTAGTGGGGGTAGTAGCTCGACCCACCAGGCTAGGCCGCCAAGTCCAAGGAGTAATGGACCTCCACAAAGGCCAGAGTACCGAAGGGGTTACGGCAACGAGCAAAGGGGAAGCGACCGCAACCCCAATGCTGCTGGAAACCAGCAGGGAAACGGCCAAGGGGGCAGGTAAACACGGCCACACGCCCGCCCCCAGCTCTCACATCAGCGACTGAGGGTAACTCGGTTCAATTGCCTGAAAGAGAGAGCGAAGAAGTGCCCGCGTCTCAGCAGAACGAACCTAACCAGGAAACATGCTCGCGATGGTGGCTTCAAGTAGGTGTAGCCGGCTACAGGCTACGGGCAATCTTCGATACTGGAGCTTCCTGGACTGGGATGAATTCCATCGGCTTACAGCTCGCTACAGCCTGTGGAAAAGAATTAATCCCGGCCAGCGGCCTAACGGCACGGGTAGCTAATGGGCTGAGCATAGCAGTGGTTGGCTATGTGTATCTACCCATGGTCGTGGCAGGCGTGTGCAAGGAGGTGCGCGTCGCAATCATGCCAGACCTAGACACGGAGGCTACTTGGGGGTGAACTTCATTAAGAAGTTTAGCGCCGTCTTAGACCCCACTGACAATACGCTGCATCTCAAAGATGATGATGCAAGCGTAAAGTTAGAAGTAGCCTCCATAACCGCCAATAATACCGTGCCGTATCAGCTATAGGGTTGGCGGACCCAACAGAAGAGCAGCGCAAAGAAGCGGAAGCTTTAGTAGCTGAGCTGATGGGAAACGGCCCGGCACCATTAGGGTGTACTTCGTGGGTTGAGCATGCAGTAGACGTCGGCTCCACAAGACCCATAAAACAGAAGTACTATCCAGTATCTCGAAAACTCGAGGAAGAGATGCACAAGCAGGTGGAGGAAATGCTACTCGCGGGTATAATAGAACCTTTGACAAGCGGCTGGTCAAGCCCTGTGGTAATGGTACGCAAGTCCAACGGGAAGTTCTGTTTCTGTGTGGACTTCAGAAAAGTGAACGCAGCGTCAAGGCCAAACGCATATCCGTTACCATACATGGAGAGTATCTTACGCAAACTCCAGAAAGCGCGATACATATCCACGTTGGATTTAAGTAGTGCGTACCACCAAATACCACTAAATCCGGAGTCCAAAGAGACTACGGCCTTCACCGTGCCAGGCAAAGGGTTATTTCAATTTACAAGAATGCCCTACGGTCTTTCGTATGCCGGAGCGTCCTTCCAGAGGCTGATTGACAAAGTCATCGGTCCCGAACTCGAACCTTTTGCTTACTCGTATCTCGATGACATAATAGTAGTCACAGAAGCATTCGAGGAGCATAAAGAGGTTCTAGAAAGAGTTCTAGATAGGATAAAGGACGCGGGCCTCACAATAAATCGCGAGAAGAGTGTCTTCTGTCGCGATGAGGTCCAATATCTCGGGGTCATAGTAAATAGGGATGGTTTTAAACCAGACCCCGAGAAAATAAAGCCCATTATGGAATATCCGGTGCCGAAAAACCTCCGTCAGCTGAGACGCTTCCTAGGAATGGCCTCGTGGTATAGAAAGTTTTTATCAAACTTCGCCACAATTGCTGAACCACTGACCGAACTAACGAAAAAGGATCGGAAATACGAGTGATCAACGGCACAAGAAGAGGCCTTCCAAAAACTAAAAGCGCTAGTTGCTTCTGCACCGATTCTCCACAGACCGGTATCTAACGCACAGTTCGTGGTGCAAACTGATGCGAGCGATACAGGACTTGGAGCGGTGCTATACCAGATAATAGACGGCGACGAAAGAGTCCTAGAGTTCGCTAGTCGAACTCTGAGCGCGGCCGAGAAGAATTATAGCGTGACGGAACGAGAGTGTCTAGCAATTCTCTGGGCAATCAAAAAGTTCCGTCCGTATATAGAGGCCTATGACTTCAAGGTCATCACGGATCATAGCAGCTTGAAGTGGTTCCGTGATCTCCGAAACCCATCAGGCAGGTTAGCAAGATGGGCTTTGGAACTACAAAACCACAGTTTCACAGTCGAACACCGAAAGGGCTCTTTGAACAATGTCCCAGATGCCCTTTCGCGGATGTTCGAGGAAGAGGAGCCAGCGGTCGCCGCGTTAGAGCTCGAACGCGATACAAACTACCAATGGTACCTCGAAATTGTGAAAGAGGTTCAACAGCGGCCGCGAGACTTCCCCACGTTCAAGCTGGCGGGGGGGAGACTGTACAAGTACGAACCTGATGAAGTCATAGACGAGTCTCTCGGCGACGATGATGCATGGAAGTTAGCAGTCCCTCACGAAAAGCGACGCGAAGTACTGAGAGAATGCCATGACTTTCCAACTGCTGGGCACTTGGGCCGCGCGAAAACGCTAGAAAGAGTAAAGCGGAAATATTATTGGACACACATGTCTCGTGATGTAGCCAGATACGTGAGCCAGTGCCAAATTTGCCAGCAGTGCAAAGTCGAACAGCGCGCTCCAACAGGATTCATGGGACGCCGAATTACAGAGCGTCCATGGCAAATCGTGGCCAGCGATATTATGGGGCCCCTCCCAAAAACCACGCACGGTCACGAATACATTCTCATATTCCAGGACTTGTTCACACGCTGGATTGAAGTAATTCCGATAAAAAGGGCAGATGGTAAATCGCTAATTAAGGGACTCAACGAGCGAGTATGTCTGCGATTCGGAGTCCCGGAGGTGTTTCTCTCAGACAATGGGACTGAATTTAAAAATGCACCATTAGAGGCATTCTTAAAGGAGAGAAACGTGCATCACACGTTTACACCTCCGTATCACCCTCAGGCCAATCCTGTCGAGCGTGTGAATCGAACGGTGAAGACAATGATTATGTCTTACGCAGAGGAAAATCACCGGTCCTGGGATGAGAAACTGAATGAGCTGGCGTTCGCGTACAATACTGCCGAACACAGCTCCACAAAGATAAGTCCTGCCATGCTCATTTACGGCCGACAACCTGACCCACCGAAGACACTAAGGCGGGAGGAAGACAGGTTAGCCGAAGAGCAAGGGCAGCAAGAGGCGATAAACAATTGGGTGGTACGTATGGACAAGCTCCGCGAATTGCACGTTCGGGTGGCGGCCGACGCGCAAGCGGAGCAGGCGAGACAAGCCAAATATTATGACGCTCATCGTCGACCTCCAGAATTCCGTCTAGGCGATCGTGTATGGAGAGAGAATAAGGTACTATCCTCAGCAGCTGAGGGGATTTCTGCCAAATTAGCCCCGAAGTACGCGGGGCCCTACACGATTGTGAATATTCTAGGCGAAAACACCTATGAGATCCAAGGTGAGGATGGTCGAACGATACGTCCCGTCCATGCGCAGCAACTCAAGAGATACGTCTCAGCAGAAGTAGCCCAGGCGCTACCAGCGAGGGACTCTTCAGCCGAACGGAACACGTCAGAGGGACACAGAGTTAGCCGGGGGAATGTACAGCCCCGGACGACGGCTAAGAGGCGCGGTCCACCTCGTAAGACCGCGCTATTAGTTAGGCCAGGAAAGCGTGCGAGCGATGGCCGGCCTATGCGTGTGGCCGGTCCAACAGAACCCAAGCGAGGTCCAGGGAGGCCAAAGGGTTCGAAGAAGAAGCCCGTACCTGCTGATGCCGGACTAATTAGTCCTCGTAGAACCCGAGCGTATAAAAAGCAATAATTGTGCCGTCCAACTTGTGTCGTACGTACTAACCTGTGTTCGTCTTAATTTTCCAGTCCTCAATCTCACTCCTCCCCGGGATCGATTTACCTGTTTCAGGACATGCAAGGCCTGACTCCCGAAATAGCGGAGACGGCGAAGAAGGTTATCGCTGGATTAATCCAGTGCAATCCTGACCCCGCCGTCATCGATTTTTTGGAGCAGGTCGTGGAGGGCATCGACGCTGTGACACTGGCACCCCAGCCAGTGGAAGAGCCCTCCACCGTCATGATCGAGGAGATAGAGGCGCCGAAGCCAAGAAAGGGACATTCGGAGCCGGCCTGGGCAGAGGCCGGTCCCAGTCCGCTTCGGCGACCTCGTCCCCCGAAGGAGCAGCAGGAAAGCCGGGAAGAACGGCTTTCGCAAGAGGCGTCGGTCCGAGCCTCAGAGATGGCGCCGGAAGGAAACGCCGGCGCGGCTCGGGCCGACGAAGAAAGTAAAGAGAGTTCTCCGACCCAGGCCTCCAAGTGGGCACCGTGTGATGAAGTCGGTGCGGCCTGGGTCCCAGTGGAGAAGGCCCTCGAGGAAGCGCGGCGCCTCAGCAAGTCCTCGCGCGCTGCGGAGGACGCTGCCCTGGCCGCACTGGAGGTCTTTCTCCAGTGCCACGGTAAGGCCGGAGAGCGGCAAGCCGGCAAATGGATCGGAATGGCCCAAGGCCGGCGCGAAGAGCTCGCGGCCGCCGCAGAGGCCAGGGCCGCCAGGCTGCGCCGCATAGCCTTCCAAAAGGCGGAGGAGGCTCGCCTGGCTCGTGCGCAGGAGCGCATGGAAGAGGCCAGGCGAGCCAGGGAAAAGGCGGAGGAGACGGCGCGCCGGGTCAAGGAAGAGGCCCAGCGCCGTCTCCAAAAAGAAGAAGAGCGCCTTAGGAGGGCGCTCGAAGAAGAGCGAGCGGCCCGGGATGCGCTCGACAGTAACGCGATCCCCCGGTGCTTCATGTGTGGCGAGCTTGGGGTGAAAAAGTCTAAACATTGCCCCAACCAAGCTCGTCACAAGGGGCGCCGATCGTATTCCCGGGCCAGTTGAAGAGGGGAGAGGCCCTGAAGTTTTTTTTATATTTTTTAATAAAAATTAAAAAGAAAAACCTGTGACTCCGATTCTTCAATATTCCTTTTCGAACCTCTTTCTCCTAATCATTACTACCATATTAGTAGGTACGACGACGGCCATGATTAGCAGAGCTGCTCTCGGTCCCCTAAGCAGCGTCTGGCGGGGGGGTGTAACGCGTGTCTAGCCGCGATTCTAATCTACCGCGCGAAGGTAGTGAGCGCGCGCGCGCAACTCCTGCGCAGCCGAATCCCCTATTGAAAAATATCGCGCGATTATCGTGCGATGAATCGCGCGATTAATCGCGCGACTAATCGCGCGATGATCGTGCCAGTTTATCGACCATTTTCTGGCGCGATAATCGTGCGATAATCGCGCGAGTTAACCGAAATTCAACATTAAAAAATAAGTTTTATTTCCACAACTGTGTACGTGCTTGCGTAATTGGCAAACATTATGACTGTAAATGTATTAGTGTGTAACTACAGTGTTAATGTACACCCGAGGGAAGTTAATTCTTTCCGAACGTGCCGGGTGAATTCAAAATCTTGCAATCCCATTGGACTATTGAAGTGTTATTAATCGCGGGATTAATCGGAAAATTTTTATAAAAACAATTACACCAAAAATATGTATAAAAATTACTTTTAATAAGAACGAATTACTTCAAAAGTTATAGTTTATACCGAAAAAAATTTAGCTGATTGTAGCTGGACATCATGCCAAAACGTCACCTGATTATCAGGTGATTAGCACCTAAAAATCATGTTGATATTATCTCTTAAATAACATGGTTTTTACATTTTGCTATGAAAAATCGAGTTTTTGTCGCAGTCAAAGCAATTAATTAAATTTCTAAACTTTTATCTATGATTAACATATGTATTAAAACCATGACCACATAAAAATATTTCATAAGTTCTTACGTAAGAACTTACGCAAGCTCTCATCACTCGGTGTGCGAATAAGTAAATTAAAAATTAAAAAATAAAGACATGTAACATACCTGTATATTGGAATAATATTATCATAAATGATATTGTTCTTAATGTGGAGAAAGGATAAATGATGTTTAATGAGCAACGTGCTCGCGCTACTCGACACCGACCCGTGATATAGCAAATTTACACGAGGCCGGAGCCGAGCGCGCCCACATGTACTCGATATTAGCTGCTACCATGAACAGTTGCGATGACGTCGGCCACAGTGCCAGGAGGCGATATCTTGGCGATGATATTGCTATTAAAAGAACAGAGAAGATACTTCACGTGGGGTCAGCAGATCAAATTTTAGAATCGTTAAGGCTTTGTGAGTTATAACTATAATAATTTTTATTCAACAAAAATGTTTCTGATTCTTTATTAAAAACTATTTAAAATGTGCCCAGGAACAATATTGGTAAACCCTCTTGAAAAGAATTCTATACTTTTTAAATATCAATAGAAACCAATAATTGGTATTTTTGTCAACCCGCTGAATTTCAGATCATAATATTATTCATATATCTCATGTTATGGATCTTGCCGCTGAAGTTTCTCAAAGCATGAAAAATCCATTAAACATCTATTTTCAACAATATTTTCAACAGACTTATAAGTAATAGCACTTATATTTACTTTTCTAAATTTCCAATGGGAGCCGTTTACACTGTTAATAAACTCTCTTTGTAATCTTCATATCTATTCCAAATTCAATTTCGTAAGTAATCTATTATTATATGTGCAAAAGCCAAAAGTAAAGTAATATGTAAAAAAGTTGCGATCAAAGTAGTTGAAAAACGATTTAGCAATTGTATACTCCAATGCGCAGACAAATACTTCTTACTCATTAATTTTCAAATACAATATGGTGTTCTTAGTAAGTCTTCGCTTCATGTGAAATTTCATAAATTATGTAAATTACAATCTTATAAATCATTAAGATCCATAATCCAATTATTTAATTGTAATTTACACTGAATAGTTTATGAAATTTCATGATGCGAAGGTTTAATAAGAAAACCATATTTTACTTGAAAATTATTGAGTAAGAAGTTCTTGTCTGGGCATTGGAATATACAATTGCTAAATTATTTTTCAACTACGTTGATTGCAACTTTTTACATAGTAATTTACTTTTAGCTTTCGCACACAGAATAATAGATTACTTATAAAATTCTGTTTCGAGTAGATATCAAGAATACATGTAGAGTTTATTAACAGTGTAAGCGGCTTCCATTGAAAATGTAGGAAAGTAAATATAAATTTTATTACTTACAAGCCTTTCAAAAATATTGTTGAAAATAGATATTTAATGTATTTTTCATTTTATGACAATATTCAGCAACAAAATCCTCAAACTTTGCAAATGGATCATAAAATAAATATAAACATATTCTACAAATAAAAAGCAAATTTTTTCCCAATGCTACAAATTACAAGCCACATTTTTAGTCAAAGCTAAAAGTAAATTAGTATAAAAAAGTTGCAATCAAAGTAGTTGAAAAACAATTTAGCAATTGTATACTCCATTACGCAGACAAATATTTCTTACTCAATAATTTTCAAATAAAATATGGTGCTCTTATTAAGCATTCGCTTCATGTGAAAATTCATAAATTATGTAATTTACAATCTTACAAATCATTAAGATCCATAAGTCAATTATTTAATTGTAGTTTACACTGAAAAGTTTATCAAATTTCATGATGCGAAGGTTTAGTAAGAAAACCATATTTTATTTGAAAATTATTGAGTAAGAAGTTCTGGTATGGGTATTGGAATATACAATTGCTAAATTATTTTTGAATTACTTTGATTGCAGCTTTTTACATAGTAATTTACTTTTAGCTTCGGCACACATATATAATAGATTATTTATAAAATTCTGTTTCGAATAGATATCAAGAATACTTGTAGAGTTTATTAACAGTGTAAGAGGCTTCCATTGAAAATGTAGGAAAGTAAATATAAATTTTATTACTTACAAGCCTTTCAAAAATATTGTTGAAAATAGATATTTAATGTATTTTTCATTTTATGACAATATTCAGCAAGAAAATCCTCAATCTTTGCAAATAGATCATAAAATAAATATAAACATATTCTACAAATAAAAAGCAAATTTTTTCCTAATGCCACATTTTTTGCCAAAGCTAAAAGTAAATTACTGTAAAAAAGTTGCATTCAAAGTAGTTGAAAAACAATTTAGCAGTTGTATACTCCATTACACAGACAAATATTTCTTACTCAATAATTTTCAAATAAAATGTGGTGCTCTTATTAAGCCCTCGCTTCATGTGAAAATTCATAAATTATGTAATTTACAATCTTACAAATCATTAAGATCCATAAGACAATTATTTAATTGTAGTTTACACTAAAAAGTTTATCAAATTTCATGATGCGATGGTTTAGTAAGAAAACCATATTTTATTTGATAATTATTGAGAAAAAGTTCTTGTCTGGGTATTAGAATATACAATTGCTAAATTGTTTTTCAACTACTTTGATTGCAACTTTTTTACATTGTAATTTACTTTTAGCTTTCGCACATATAATAATAGATATTACTCATAAGATTCAGGTTTGAGTAGGTATCAAGAATACATATAGAGTTTATTAACAGTGTAAGCCGCTGAATAAGTTAAAATTCATGTATGTAAATTCTGATATTACTAGCTTACATGTTATACGTTCAAAATAAGCAATGAAGGGGCCAACCCGTTACCACACCACATCCACTGAAAGCGAAGGCCAGATCGAGGCACATATTGGTACTTATAGTAGCACTACATACTGTTGAGAACATCCTCAGCCTGATGGTTGAGAATCATTCATCTCTTCTGCTGATTCAGATACCTCCAACAAGAGAAAAGTACAAACAGCCCACCCACCCATTAAAAAGGTTAGGAGTGAGAAAGAACTTACATAGTCTATGCTTTACCGCCGACTCCGCTGTCTTACTGTCTGAGAGGAGTCACCACCAAACGATGGACGTGAAGAAGGAACCAATTTACCCACCAGGACACCGTACTGCAGCAGCCGCTGTCATCGTTGCGAATGCCGAACAAGACACGTGCACGGCAGCGTCGGACAGCCTTTTTACGGACGAGACGATTATATCCCAAGCGGCCGGGAGCGCCAACAGCTGACTGAATTGTTTGTATAGGTAGACCAACGTCCGACGCTGCCGTACACGTGTCTTGTTCGACATTCGCAACGATATGACAGCGGCTGCTGCAGTACGGTGTCCTGGTGGGTGTTGGTTCATTCTTCGCGTCCATCGTTCGGTGGTGATTCATCTGAGACATTAAAACAACGCAGTCGGCGGTAAAGCATAGATTCTGTAAGTTCTTTCTCACTCCTAACCTCTTTAATGGGTGGGTGGGCTGTTTGTACTTTTCTCTTGTTGGAGGTATCTGAGGCAGCAGAAAAGATGAATGATTCTCAACCATCAGACTGAGGATGTTCTCAACAGTATGTAGTGCTACTAAGTACCAATATGTGCCTCGATCTGGCCTTGGCTTTCAATGGATGTGGTGTGGTAACGGGTTGGCCCCTTCATTGCTTATTTTGAACGTATAACATGTAAGCTAGTAATATCAGAATTTACATACATGAATTTTAACTTATTCAGCGGCTTACACTGTTAATAAACTCTATATGTATTCTTGATATCTACTCAAACCTGAATCTTATAAGTAATCTATTATTATGTGTGCGAAAGCTAAAAGTAAATTACTATGTAAAAAAGTTGCAATCAAAGTAATTGAAAAACAATTTAGCAATTGTATATTCCAATACCCAGACAAGAACTTTTTCTCAATAATTTTCAAATAAAATATGGTTTTCTTACTTAACCTTTGCATCATGAAATTTGATAAACTTTTCAGTGTAAACTACAATTAAATAATTGACTTATGGATCTTAATGATTTGTAAGATTGTAAATTACATAATTTATGAATTTTCACATGAAGCGAAGGCTTAATAAGAGCACCATATTTTATTTGAAAATTATTGAGTAAGAAATATTTGTCTGCGTAATGGAGTATACAATTGCTAAATTGTTTTTCAACTACTTTGATTCCAACTTTTTTACACTAATTTACTTTTAGCTTTGGCAAAAAATGTGGCATTAGGAAAAAATTTGCTTTCTATTTGTAGAATATGTTTATATTTATTTTATGATCCATTTGCAAAGTTTGAGGATTTTGTTGCTGAATATTGTCATAAAATGAAAAATACATTAAATATCTATTTTCAACAATATTTTTGAAAGGCTTGTAAGTCATAAAATTTATATTTACTTTCCTACATTTTCAATGGAAGCCGCTTACACTGTTAATAAACTCTACATGTATTCTTGATATCTACTCAAACCTGAATCTTATAAGTAATCTATTATTATGTGTGCGAAAGCTAAAAGTAAATTACTATGTAAAAAAGTTGCAATCAAAGTAATTGAAAAATAATTTAGCCATTTATATTCCAATACCCAGACCAGAACTTCTTACTCAATAATTTTCAAATAAAATATGGTTTTCTTACTAAACCTTCGCATCATGAAATTTGATAAACTTTTTAGTGTAAACTACAATTAAATAATTGACTTATGGATCTTAATGATTTGTAAGATTGTAAATTACATAATTTATGAATTTTCACATGAAGCGAATGCTTAATAAGAGCACCATATTTTATTTGAAAATTATTGAGTAAGAAATATTTGTCTGCGTAATGGAGTATACAATTGCTAAATTGTTTTTCAACTACTTTGATTGCAACTTTTTTATACTAATTTACTTTTAGCTTTGGCTAAAAATGTGGCTTGTAATTTGTAGCATTGGGAAAAAATTTGCTTTTTATTTGTAGAATATGTTTATATTTATTTTATGATCCATTTGCATAGTTTGAGGATTTTGTTGCTGAATATTGTCATAAAATGAAAAATACATTAAATATCTATTTTCAATAATATTTTTGAAAGGCTTGTAAGTAATAAAATTTATATTTACTTTCCTACATTTTCAATGGAAGCCGCTTAAACTGTTAATAAACTCTACATGTATTCTTGATATCTACTCGAAACAGAATTTTATAAGTAATCTATTATTATGTGTGCCAAAGCTAAAAGTAAATTACTATGTAAAAAAGTTGCAAACAACGTAGTTGAAAAATAATTTAGCAATTGTATATTTCAATGCCCAGACAAGAACTTCTTACTCAATAATTTTCAAGTAAAATATGGTTTTCTTATTAAACCTTCGCATCATGAAATTTCATAAACTATTCAGTGTAAATTACAATTAAATAATTGGATTATGGATCTTAATGATTTATAAGATTGTAATTTACATAATTTATGAAATTTCACATGAAGCGAAGACTTACTAAGAACACCATATTGTATTTGAAAATTAATGAGTAAGAAGTATTTGTCTGCGCATTGGAGTACACAATTGCTAAATCGTTTTTCAACTACTTTGATTGCAACTTTTTTACATATTAATTTACTTTTGGCTTTTGCACATATAATAATAGATTACTTATGAAATTGAATTTGGAATAGATATGAAGATTAGAAAGAGAGTTTATTAACAGTGTAAATGGCTCCCATTGGAAATTTAGGAAAGTAAATATAAGTGTTATTACTTATAAGTCTGTTGAAAATATTGTTGAAAATAGATGTTTAATGGATTTTTCATGCTTTGAGCAACTTTAGCGGCAAGATCCATAACATGAGATATATGAATAATATTATGATCTGAAATCCAGCGGGTTGACAAAAATACCAATTATTGGTTTATATTGATATTTAAAAAATATAGAATTCTTTTCAAGACGGTTTACCAATATTGTTCCTGCACACATTTTAAATAGTTTGTAATAAAGAATCAGAAACATTTTTGTTGAATAAAAATTATTATAGTTATAACTCACAATGCCTAAAGGATTCAAAAATTTGATCTACTGACCCCATGTGAAATATCTTCTCTGTTCTTTTAATATCAATATCATCGTCAAGATTTCGCCTCCTCGTAGTGTGGCCGACGTCGTCGCAACTGTTCATGGTAGCAGCTAATATCGAAGTACACGTGGGCGCGCTCGGCTCCGACCTCGTGTAAATTTGCTATATCACGGGTCGGTGTCGAGTAGCGCGAGCACGTGGCTCATTAAACATCATTTATCCTTTCTCCACATTAAGAACAATATCATTTATGATAATATTATTCCAATATACATGTATGTTACATGTCTTTATTTTTTAATTTTTAATTTACTTATTCGCACACCGAGTGATGAGAGCTTACGTAAGTTCTCACGTAAGAACTTACGAAATATTTTTATGTGGGCATGGTTATAATACATATGTTAATCATAGATAAAAGTTTAAAAATTTAATTAATTGCTTTGACTGCGAGAAAAACTCGATTTTTCATAGCAAAATGTAAAAACAATGTTATTTAAGAGATAATATCAACATGATTTTTAGGTGCTAATCACCTGATAATCAGGTGACGTTTTGGCATGATGTCCAGCTGAAATCAGCTAAATTTTTTCAGTATAATCTATAACTTTTGAAAGTAATTCGTTCTTATTAAAAGTAATTTTTATACATATTTTTGGTGTAATTGTTTTTATAAAAATTTTCCGATTAATCGCGCGATTAATAACACTTGAATAGTCCAATGGGATTCCAAGATTTTGAATTCACCCGGCACGTTCGGAAAGAATTAACTTCCCTCGGGTGTACATTAACACTGCAGTTACGCACTGATACATTTACAGTCATAATGTTTGTCAATTACGCAAGCACGTACACAGCTGTGGAAATAAAACTTATTTTTTAATGTTGAATTTCGGTTAACTCGCGCGATTATCGCACGATTGTCGCGCCAGAAAATGGTCGATAAACTGGCACGATCATCGCGCGATTATTCGCGCGATTATTCGCGCGATTTATCGCACGATAATCGCGCGATATTTTTCAATAGGGTCGAGGCACGCCGCGCGTAGCGAATCGGTCTCGCGACGCGTAAAATGCCCGTCATCCGTCGCGAAGCTGCTAAATTGTTCCCGCGAGAAAAGGGAGCCATCTTCGTGTATACTCTCGTGCTGTGCACATCGTCGGCTTGCCATCTCTCATATTTTAGTGTCCGCGCCGTCCTATTTATTTTTATTACCGCGAGTGTAGAGTGGAGGCGCCGACCTGCAAGCGTGCGAGAGAGCAAGAGAGAGTGCAAGTCCGTGTCGCTTGTGCCACGAGCGAGAGACGGCAGCGAGCCAGACTGCCAACCTTGTAAGCGAGAGCGAGAGAGAGAGAGAGAGAGAGCGAGCGCGCAACTGCCGAGAGAGCGAGAGAGAGAGTCGAGTGCACCGGATGCTCCTTAGATCGGTAAGTTATATTCTCCTCTCGCGTATTTCATGTAAAAGGCTTGCACGGAAATCGCCCCGTGCAAGCTTTCTATGCCGTGTACGTGCGGGTGTGTGTCAGCTCGCCGTACTTAACACTGCGCGCGAAAATAGCAGCTTCGCGCGCGCCGTAACGTTCGCGCGTTTGAATAGTAACTGCCGCGCGTGATTTAACTGTAATTTTGAATAACACTTGCGTAGTGCATGTAAGTTCTAAGTGTTTTCTAATACATTGTTATTTCTCGTACTCAGCGCGTTATTATTTATATAACCCGTCCTTCTCCCGGATACCGCCGCCTCCGCGGGAAAACGACTCCGCCGGTCGTTTTCATATCTGAGCGTAGCGGCCGCGCGCTTTACTCTTCGAGCGCGCGCTTTTCACTCAGCGATCCAATTAGTTGGAAAGCGAAGTTCGTGTGCGATCTTCGCGTTGTTTTCGGGATTCCAGGAGCAGATCCCCGGGCAAGTCATTTTAGTCTGACACCCGCGGCACCGTGTTCTAGGGCATCGCTGGCCTGTGGCTTGTTGGGATTTTCCCCCCACTAGCCATCCCGTTACAAGATGATAAAAGATAATTTTTAAAGTTTCAATTGTAAAATAACAAGAGTTATTACCACTTATACAAACAATTGAAAAAAATTACATTTCGATTTAAAATAAATATAAGAAAGACGCATATATTTGTAATAAGCTATGCAAATAGAAACAGAAAATGCAATGATTTGTAACTGCATAGTACATAACTCAAAATGCGCGATCCCCTATGCCATACACAACTTTTATGCCTACAAAAAGGACCTCTCATGGATTCGTTAAAAAAAAGGTGTGTACTCATCACGGAAAGTAGAGCTATTTCAGACTCAGGTGAGGAGTTTTCAGCTCATTTTCTCTCCTTGTTGCACAATATGCTATTTGGATATGTTTGTCCGTCATTCGATTTTATGGACTCGTTTCCAAACGTACAAAATCAGGTATATTATGGACACGCATATCAAAAACTAATTTGCCTTAGAGTTTTCTGAAGAACATTTTCGAGGACGTAATGGAGGTATGAAAAAATACAAAAACCAAAATAATTTGTTTTTCAATTAATTTCTTACAAATAAAGTATTATGGCGATGGAATAAGTTTTGGCATACTAGAGAAAAAATCATTTTTCTCACATACATTTTACATTAGTCTATTATTACGAATATATTCCTCTCTTAAAAGAATGATGGAGGAAATGTGAAGCCGAAATAAAACCATTCCAATTGGCCAAGTCAGTTTAAAAGGAGCGCCCGATTGGTCGACGGTGACTTCAGTTTTTCGCTTACGGTATTGACTGATTGGGCCGAATAAAACCTGCAAAGTTTGGAATAATGAAATATTTAAATAAAAAATATAAGTATAAATAGTATTAATCATTTGAAATGTGGTTTTGTATGACAAAAAAATATTAAAAGTTATCTGTAGTTAACAATGAAGGACTATGAATACTGTTCTGATTCAAGTTAAATTTCTAACCAACCAATTGCTTCCTCCTAGAGCAAGCTTTGTAATAGTACAATTTTTATAGCAACATAATGAATTATTTTCATCCACAAAATTTGTGTCGAGTTAATAAACTCTCTAGAACTGATTTTTTTTGGTATTTTTTGTGTATTTTTCTCTATTTTAGCCCACTTGAACCCCCCAAGCAAAAGGTTCCGAATCCAATTTGATATCGCCAATTTTTTTACCATGCTAGAGCAGTATCTCGAAGAAATATCAGCCAAAAAATTTGTCTTAAATTAATAAACTCACGAGACATGATTTTTTCTCGTTATTTTTAGTAGATTTTCCGCTATTTTAGCCCCTTTGCACCCCCTAAGCGAAAGGATCCGGTTCGAATTTCATATCGCCAATTTTTATTCAATACTAGGGGAGTATCTGGAAGAAATATCAGCGATAAAAATTTGTCTTAATTTAATAAACTCACGAGACATGATTTTTTCTCGCTATTTTTCGTAGATTTTCGGCTATTTTAGCCCCTTTGCACCCCCCAAGCTAAAGGATCCTGTTCGGATTTCATATCGACAATTTTTACAATAATCACTTTAGAAATAACTTGCAATACTTTGCAATTTGTACATATTTTATGCATATCTTTAAGAGATAATATCAAAAAAACCGAATTTGGAAATTTTCGATATTTCGTTCACGGTAAACGTTCGGAACTTCAAACTCATAGGAGGAGGTCTTAGTCGGAAATGCACATGCACTTTTTCGACTTGTCATTCCAAAGATCCGTTTCCATTCTCTACAAATATCTTAAACTTTACACACACTCTGTTGTACATACTGAGGGATTATATACCAGGTTTTAGTTCTAAGTAATCAGCAAGAGTGGAGATACTGCATTTTTTGTGTGTTTTTCAAGGAGTTTTCAAGAAAAAAAGTTATTTTCTCCATACTGGCTAATTGAGTATATCTGATATTGGATATACAATCCCTCAGCATGTATTGCATAGTGTATATGTAATTCTGGTAAACTTTAAGGGAGGGTGAGGGGTCGTAGTTGAAAATGCACATGCGCTTTTTTGACTTTTCATTCCAAAGATCCCGTTCCATTCTCTAAAAATATCTTAAACTTTACACACACTATGTTGTACATGCTGAGGTATTATATTCCAGGTTTTAGTTCTAAATAATCAGCAAGAGTGGAGATACTGCATTTTCTGTGTGTTTTTCAAGAAGTTTTCAAGAAAAAAAGTTATTTTCTCCATACTGGGTAATTGAGTATATCTGAAATTGGATATACAATCCCTCTGTACGTGCAGCGTTGTGTGTGGACATTCTGGTAAACTTTAAGCGAGGGTCGGGAGGTCTTAGTTGGAAATGCACATGCGCTTTTTCGACTTTTCATTTCAAAGATCCCTTTCCATTCTCTACAAATATCTTAACTTTACATCTATCTACTCCCTCTGTTCCTGGCAGGTCGATACTGCTATCCTCATTCCTATACTGCTTAACACTTTATTAATATGTTTTGTTTTACCCTAGGCGAAGAGCTCCTGCAGAAGACAACACGTCTTCATATAATTCTACTCTTCTCCAGGGCAGCCAACGCAACTACCAAGTCCTGAAGACATCAGTTAGACAAACATATCGTAGAAGTGAGAGCGAAGGTGTATATAAATATAGTTTGATCTGTGCCAGACTCGAGTAAGTACTTCACTTCGGATTTAGACTTTATCGTGTAGTACAGCCGAACCTAGCTCCAACATTCCATCGGTCTGATCCTCTGTTCCTGGCAGTTCGATACTGCTATCCTCATCCGTACTGCTTAACACATTATTAATATATTTTGTTTTGCCCTAGGTGAAGAGCTCCTGTAGAAGACAACACGTCTTCATAGAATTCTACTCTTCTCGAGGGCAGCCAACGCAACTACCACTTCCCGAGGACATCACCTAGGCGAACACAACGGAGAAGGGAGGGCGAAGGTGTAGTTGAATGTAGTTTGCGCTCCCATGACAGACTCGAGTAAGTACTTCACTTCGGATTTGGACTTTATCCTGTAGTATAGCCGAACCTAGCCTCCAACTTTCCATCTGTCTACTCCTCTGTTCCTGGTAGTTTGATACTGCTCTCCTCATCCCCACTGCCTAAAACATTATTAATATATTTTGTTTTGCTCTAGGCGAAGAGCTCCTGCAGAAGACAACACGTCTTCATATCATTCTACTCTCTTCGAGGGCAGCCAACGCAACTACCACTTCCCGAGGACATTACATAGGAGAACACAACAGAGAAGTAAGGGCGGAGGTGATAGTTGAATGTAGTTAGCGCTCCCGCGATAGACTCGAGTAAGTACTTCACTCCGGGATTGGACTTTATCCTGTAGTATAGCCGAACCTAGCCTCCAACTTTCCATCTGTCTACTCCTCTGTTCCTGGCAGGTCGATACTGCAATCCTCATTCCTATACTGCTAACACTTTATTAGTATATTTTGTTTTGCCCTAGGCGAAGAGCTCCTGCAGAAGACAACACGTCTTCATATAATTCTACTCTTCTCCAGGGCAGCCAACGCAACTACCACGTTTTGAAGACATGAGCTAGACAAACATATCGTAGAAGTGAGAGCGAAGGTGTATATAAATATAGTTTGATCTCCTATGCCAGACTCGAGTAAGTAATTCACTTCGGATTTGGACTTTATCTTGTAGTACAGCCGAAACAAGCCTCCAACTTTTTATCTGCCTACTCCTCTGTTGCTGGCAGTTCGATACTGCTCTCCTCATCCCCACTGCTTAACATATTATTAATATATTTTTTTTTGCTCTAGACGAAGAGTTCCTGCAGAAGATAACACGTCTTCATATAATTGTACTCTCCTCGACGGCAGCCAACGCAACTATCACTTCCCGAGTACATCACCTAGGCAGACACGACGGAGAAGGGACGGCGAAGGTATACTTGAATGTCTGTACTCCCGCGACAGACTCGAGATGTAGTCTAGGCGCCAGGGGGGGTTTCCGTGGCTGATGGATGTCCGCACTTCCACCAAAGTTTTTCTTACGTATTTTTATCTGCTGATTCTGAATTTCGAAGGTGAACAGTCGCCAGTCTGTTAGTTTTTTGTTATTAACAATTTAATTGTTTAAATTGCTGCCAAATCAATATGATTAATAATAACTGAATCTTAACTGCCTAAAACTGTAGTAAATTGATCTAGAAATATGCTCATTTTTTCAGGATTGAAAAATTTTTATTAGAACCCGAATTATTGCAAATTTAGTGCAACAACTCGCTAATTCGAGCGCAATCGTGCATAATTCTAGATCAATTTACTACAGTTTTAGACAGTTAGCATTCAGTTATAATTAATCATATTGATTTGGCAGCAATTTAAACAATTAAATTGTTAATAACAAAAAAACTAACAGTCTGGCGACTGTCCACCTTCGAAATTCAGAATCAGCAAACAAAAATACGTAAGAAAAGCTTTGGTGGAGGCGTGGACATCCATCGGCCACGGAAACCCCCCTGGCGCCTAGACTAATGTCAGTATTTAGGGCACACCTGATTTTTAGGTACGATTATACCTCCCCAAAAAATAACAGTTTTCTGCAGGTGCACACGGAAAGAAAACTCTTACTGCTACAGTTAAAACGGCTTACTCGTGGAGTATAGGAGTTCCTTTACTATATAAGTAAGGTGGTTTTAGCAATCTTGGTAAGGGACCCATACTTTTATGGTATAGGTCGCTTACTTTTAAAGTATGTTGCTTTTCATACTACAACAGTTACACAATTATACGATCGTTGGATCAGCAGCACACCGACGTAACAGCGTCACACGATTTTAGTATACATTGCTTCCACCTTCAATTGTAAGGGAGAAATATTATAGCGGTAACGGTTGCTACCTGCTAATACGGAAATCACAACTATTACAAGGAAGTGTTACTTATCGATAATTGAAAGCATCGAATGCGTCGTCTAGGTCTTTGGGGTGGTCAATGATGGATTCTAGGTGGTTCGCTCCGTAGTTTTTTGCATTAAAATATCAGGTCGCATCTAATACGCAGTGCAGGTGTTCAGGGTAGCCGATGATGAGGTCTAGGTGGTGCGCTTCGTAGTCTTTTGCGTTTGGATATCAGGGCGCATCTAATATGTGGTCCAGGTCTTCGGGGAAGCCGATGACGATATTTAGGTGGTGCACTCCGTAGTTTTTGGCTAATAGGTGTTGGACATGTCAAAACTTAAAGTATTGCTAATCACGTCCCTACTGGAAAAGCTCAGCTGATTATCAGCTGATAATCAGGTGAAAATAAGGTGAAAATCACGCCAAAACGTCATCTGATTATCAGCTGATTTTCACCTGTAAATCATGTTGATATTTGCATTTATTATTATTATTATTTGTTAACATAAATTATTATCATCGCTCGTTTATTTTAATCTACGAACAACTAATGCGTTTAAAAAATGTAGATGCTGGCTAAGAAGTTATGATTATTTGCCATAATTTAGGAAAGGAAAACTAATTATAAAAAATTCAAAACGAACATTAATGAATGATAATAATAATTAATAATAAATGAAAATATCGACATGATTTTCAAGTGAAAATCAGCTGATGATCAACTGATAATCAGTTGAAAATCACCTGCCAGTCATCTGATAGTCACCTGATTATAAGATGATTCTCAGCTAATATGCACCTGAAAATCATGTTGATATTTGCATTTACTATTATTTATTATTAAAATTTATTATTGTTAGTCTCAAATTTTTCTTTATTTATTTTTACATTCCTAAATTATGACAATTAATTCAAAATATCTTTGCCTTATCATCAACATTTTTGGAGACACATTAATTAATCTTCTAGCCGGCATTTTTCCTACTGAAAAAGTGTAACTTTCTCGAAATTTTCCATATAAATGTTTCTTTAGTAATAGTATATGTGGGCCGATCATGGAATGACGCGATATGGCGTCATGCCGGCTGTCAGAAGGTTAATTGTAGATTCAAGTTTATTTAGATGATAATAATTTATAATAATAAATAACAATAATTAATAATAAATGCAAATATTAACCCGATTTTCAGGTGAAAATCAGCTGATAATCGGGTGACGTTTTGGCGTGATTTTCAACTGATTTTCACCTGATTATCAGCTGATAATCGGCTGAGCTTTTTAGGTAGGGGTAATTTTATACTATAAGTAAAAATCGTGATTATAAATAAATACTCGAACGTAATTACGTTCAAATTGACATGTGTTTGTAATAAAAAAAAACAGTAAATAAAAAAATGCGTATAGGCGAAATACGCACAATTATTCATAATAAATAATGCGTATATGCGAAATGCGCACAATTATTTATCATACAAAAATGCGTATAGGCGAAATACGCACAATTATTTATAATGAAAAATGCGTACAAGCGAAATACGCACAATTATTTACAATATCAAAAATTTGTATAAACGAAATACGCACAGTTGTTTATAATGCAAAAATGCGTATAGGCGAAATACGCACAATTATTAGTTATAAGGAAAGGTGTATGGGCGAACATATTTAATTATAACAGAAAAGAATTACAATTACATGAGTTTATTTAGTTATGTATTTATAAGAAACTAGATGTCTTGACACAAGATTAATTCTTTTCTGTTTTTTTCAACAAAACTCATAAAATTTGAAAAGAAGCTAAAGAAACTTATGAGCCTAGCTCAATGAAATTATAGTAGCTCTACTTTTGCCAATCATTCAGTAGTATGACAAGTATAATGCAAAGTAATTATACTCTAAAAATACAAATTTTTTTAAAATGTCCAATTTGCAGTTATGCGTTTATATGATGGAAGGTGTATATTTTAAAATGCCGATCAACTTAAATACCATTCTCAGGTTCATTTGAAGTTCAACCCTTGGTCTCAAATTTTGTTACACCTTCCTGTTGTTTCAGGTATATGGGATATTTCACGTGAAGTCAGCAGCTCAAAATTTTAAAATCGCTCAAAACTCGTTTTCTTTTAGTTTTTATGAACAAAAAATGTTCCTCAAATTTTAGGTCGATATTTGCAAAAATAAAAAAGCTATGCAACAGTGAAAATTCATTTTTTGTGCAATTTTTGGTTAAAATCCAAGTTTATTCATTTTTTAACCAAAATCTTGAAACTTTTTGCATAGTACATTGATTGGCAAAAGGTTTGCATTTTTTCTGCAGAATGTGCCAGTATTTATTTTATGACCCTTTTTGAAAGTCTCTGATTGGCTGCTTCTTAGTATATCTTCATCAAATATTGAGGCTGCGACCAAATGTTCTTTATTCGACAAATTTTTTTTTTGTATGTGTAATTAGGTATCGCTATTGTGTAGGCCTAATATTATTGAAAATAGATATTTATAATGTTCTATTTGATGCTCTAACAAAATTCAGTGGTACGGTCCATGCCATAAGATGTATGAATAATGTTCAGTTTCATTAATCATGTTATCAAAAATTGAAATTATGGATTTTTCTTGATATTTCAAAAAATTGTAACTTTTCTCCCTTTGCTCGGCCAGTATTGATCAAAAAAAGCATTTTGAAGGGTTTTCGAAGAAGAACACAAAAAAATTTGACGAATAAAGAATATTTGGCCGCAGCCTCAATATCCTTTGATGAAGGTATACTAAGAAGCAGCCAATCAGAGACTTTCAAAAAGGGTCATAAAATAAATACTGTCACATTCTACAGAAAAAATGCAAAGCTTTTGCCAATCAATGTACTATACAAAAAGTTTCAAGATTTTGAGTTAAAAAATGAATAAACTTGGATTTTAACCAAAAATTGCAAAAAAATTGAATTTTCAATGTTGCATAGCTTTTTTATAGATCTAACATTTGAGGAACATTTTCTGTTCATAAAAAAATAAAAGAAAACGAGTTTTGAGCGATTTTAAAATTTTGAGCTGCTGGCTTCACCTGAAATATCCCATATATTTTTAACAGCAAATACTTAAAATCTACCAAAAGATAACTTGATTTCATATTGATATTTTTTTATGGTTAGATTGAATAAAAAAATAAAAACATTGAAATTTATTTAAATTTCAATAAACAATTAAACCCTCAACCAAAAAAATAAAAACCTAATCTAAACTATCTCTTGGTAGAAATTTTGTAAACTACATCCAGAATATGTACAAAAAAGTGCAGTACCGTGCAACAAAATTTCAGATGCAGGTAATATTTTGAAAATCATAATATGAAATTCTGAACAAGACTTGAGCTGCTGCTGTCACCGTTTGGTTTATTAGAACGAGCTAGTGGAACCATGGCATCAAAAGAAACTACGCAGGTTACAAAAGTCCGTGCGCGCAATCTGCAAGCTGCCTCGTGTAAGCTGCGTCCGGTAACACCTACACCTTGCATTCGACCTGTGCCGACACCTGGACGTAAATATCTACGGAGCGCATCACCCGGACTCCATCATCGGCCATCTAAACACCTGGACCTTGCATCCGACCTGTCCCTTCACCTGGATACAAAAACCTACGGAGCGCACTACCCGGACTCTACTCACTAAAAAACTATAGTTGTAATGTGATTTATTATTATAAAGTGTATTTAACATGACTAAGATAACTTTTTTCACAAAATGTCGATATTGTAGAAACTAGATATTGTCAGTACAAACAACTATTGATAAATTACCGGAATCTTTTTTGTTTCTTTACTGATTTTAGATTTAGAAATACTATTTATGATGGAAACCCTTCATGAGTCTCTATACATTACTCCAAAAATAATAAAAAATGTTTATAGTGACGATATCTAATTTCTAAAATATCGCCATTTTACAATAAGTTACTTTAGTTATGTTAAATACACTTTATTTATGATACATTGACTATCTCTATCATTTTAAATAAATAAATCACATTACAACTATGTTTTTTTTTTAATTTTAGGTAACTTCTATATTTAGCACTGCTTTGACTAGAGAGTCCGAGGAGAACTACCTTAATAAAAAAAAAAAACAATTTTTTGTGGCCCAGTTAATTTAAAGAAGCAAAAAAAAATTTAATTTTTGTGCAAATAATTGTATGAGTAAATTCATAACTAATAAAATGCAAAACTTTCAGGTTTTACGTCTGACTACCTGTGGTCAGACAGCAGATTTCCCATGGATCCGCAGTTCCTCAAACTAATTCAATCGCTTTATGCATCAACCGCATGATAAGGAGTATCCGGATCTCTGCCAGCTGCCGATTTCTCACCGGCAATATTTACACCTACGTTGGCAGCATACTGATTGCCCGGACCTCCTTCAAATTCTACCCAACTTATAATCCGAAGTATATGAATCTTTATCAGAATCAAAGGCTCAGTCCGCACATATCGCCACACATATCCACGATAGCCTACGCGGCATATCACTGCGTGCTCAAGAAGAAGAAGAATCAGTGCATTGTGATAAGTGGCGAGAGCGGTTCCGGTAAGACCAAGTCAACGAATTTTCTGCTCCATCATCTCACCACCCAGAAGGGCTCACCTGCTCGCGGGGTCAAGCAACGATTCTCAGCGCCGGACCACTTTGCTTGCATATTCAAGTGCCTTAGTGTTATCAAGAGGACTGTCAATCAAGACGACTGTAAGCAAAAGGACTGTCAATCAAGAGGACTGTAAGCAAGAGGACTGTAAGCAAGAGGTCTGTCAATCAAAAGGACTGTAAGCAAGAGGACTGTTAATCAAGAGGACTGTAAGCAAGAGGACTGTCAATCAAGAGGACTGCCAATCAAGAGGATTGTAAATCAAGAGGACTTTGCCAATCAAGAGGATTGTAAATCAAGAGGACCTTGTCAATCAAGAGGATTTTATCAATCAAGAGGATTTTATCAATCAAGAGGATTTTATCAATCAAGAGGATTGTAAATCAAGAGGACTTTGCAAATCAAGACGATTTTATCAATCAAAAGGATTGTAAATCAAGGGGACTTTGACAACAAAGAGGATTTTTTTTGTTTAAGAGGATTTTATCAATCAAAAGGATTTTTTCAATCAAGAGGATATTCTTAATCAAAAGGACGTTTTAATCAAGAAAACATTTTCAATCAAGAGGATTTTATTAATCAAGAGGATTTTTTCATAATTTTTTAATTAAGACAAGTATATAAACCAAGAGGATTATTTTAGTCAAGAGGATATAGGGTAAGTGTGGGTACTACGGCGGTATTTTTTTTGGGTTAGTTTCAAATGAATATATTTCGTCTCCATGCAAAAAAATTATGCTGATTCTTTTTAATAACGGAACTTAGGTATCATACCTATCGATTAAAGTACAATTTTAGAACAAAAATTGATAAATAAATGTATAAAATGACTTTGAAAACAACATCTCTCTGCTGGTGTTACTGCGAAGCAGCTGCAACTATTGCGTTGGTATTACGGTGCCATGTTAAATCATAGGGAGAGCGCTGGCGCATGCGCAGAACCCCAAAAAGTACATTGCTGGTATTACTGCGATTTTCCATAAGATTCTAGCAGTAATACATACACAATAATACCCACGTCCGCAGTAGTACCCACACTTACCCTAGTAGATCATGTACAAAAAATTTCAAGAATAACAGGAATTAATTCTCAGCTCGGCTTCTCACATTAGTAGGCAATTAGTCTCAGTGCTGAGGGAGCTCTGTCTAAGCATCTGAAATTGCCTCAGTAACCAAACGTTCTTCTACGTATTTTTAGGCGCAGAATTTGGATTTGTCTTTAAGCTTAAAAATGGTCATTTATTTTGGTACTAATAATTTTGTCCAAAAAATTTGCTTTTTTTATATAAAATTTAAATTCAGAATAAAAAAAAAACGTCATTCTATTTTAAGAAAAAAAAATACGTTGAAATAATGTCTCAGTAAACCAATCAGAATAAATGATCTGTTTATTTGTTATTAACAATTATATGGCAATTCACTGTTTTTGTGTTTACCAAAGCATGATACATTATTTCAAAGTATTTTTTTTTCCTTAAAATAAAATGTTAGTTTTATTCTAAATTTACATCTTATAAAAAGAGCAATTTTTTAAATAAAATTTTTGGTGACAAATTCACCGTTTTTTAGCCTGGAAACCACCAAATTTGAATTCTGCGCCTCAAAATATGTAAAAAACGCTTGTTTACTGTGTCAACTCCGGTCGGAAACACGCCATAACGGAATGTGTGCGCGACTCCACCTAACGGCAAATTTTTGTACATTACCGCCATACTCCTATGATAAAGTAGTATTGTTCTTTAAAATCGAGTATGGCATCCCCTTAAGTTGTGAACCGCTGTGGAGTTTTGAAAGAGTGGTCTTCATTTCACGCTCAGCGTGCCTATTGTATACTTGTTGATATCTCGAAAACAAGGTCAACATACAAACCTCGCATTAGTCATACGCATATAGTATGTAGAAATAAACTTCTGTTAATTAAGCAGAGAAAAATGTTCTTATATACATTCATATATTTTTCATAAAAAATTACTATACTGTTGCTAGAGAGACAAACTTCCATTCTACTTAATTTTAGTATAACTTTAGCAGTTTTTACTATAATGGATAGTAAAGAGAGAAATAAGATAAATCTTGAAAAGATCTGAAACCTTTTTAAAAAAACTTTCTCATAACGTAAAAATTACACAAGTATGAATAGCTTTTCAGTTTTTTTTTCCCCGAAAAAATTATGGATTTGAAACAAACTTCGTACAATCGTAAAGCATAAAAATGGGGTTATCGAGGATGCCTGCTATAATAGGGAATATTTATAAACACTATATACAGCATTGAATAATTGGATTACCGTTGGTAAATTTCGCTCCTACATCGCCTTAAAAACGATTGCCTTTAAAAACCTCTATGAATGAAAATTATTTTTTTATAGTTGCTGATTCGATCTTCTTACAAAAATCGAACTGTTTATTTAAAAGTAAAAAATTGATCATGTTAATTCCACTTTAAATGCCTATTTCTTCAGTTCTACTCCTGTATTAAAAAAATAAATTTTTATTTTGATCCTGTAAATAGCTTCCTCAAACTAAAGTAATGCTTCTATTACATTGATTGTTTACATTATTACATATTTAAATAATTGTGATTTATCAACTGATGCAGGGATATTAGCTCGGGTAAAAGAGCAGAACAGCGCAAGGAGGTCGGCGGAGCGCCAACTGTGAGCTTGCCTACATCAATAGCTGCTCAAAGCGCAAGGAGGCGCTATAGAGCGCGGGTCGAGCTGTACTTAAAGTCCAGGCGCGTTGATTCGGTGAATCCATCGTCGACACACTTTGAGAGAGTGTGTGCAGGGACCGGCGGAGCGATGAGCGCTTCCACGCCGGTCGATGACGAGGTGCAAGCAGTGCTTGCTCGCTCGGAGCTGCTTTCCTAGAGCGGCGAAAGTCGTCGAGGTTGCCACAGCTGAGAGCGCAGAGCAGAGAGCGCTCGCAGAGACGAAGTCCCACGCTGCCGGTCACTGGGACCGTTATCCACCGCTGAGGCTTCTACGTTGGGTGTGGGAGGTCACAGCACTAACCCCACACCTAGTTTGCATGGATGTGCAAACCTAGAGCTCGGTGTACACAAACACGCTGGCTCAACTAGTGGAAGGTGTTGAAGAGGGACGGGAATGGAGTAGCGGGGATCAGGGGTGATCCCGTCGCCAAAAACGAGGCAAGGGTAGGAGACCTTGCACCTCGTGGGTGTTAAATAAAGACAATTATTTAACTATCAAAAATGAATCTTTATTCAGCTCAGTAAACTAGGCAGAGTGCCGTGACCATCTACGCAAGGAAGATGTCCGAGTGAAAGAAGCCCGTTGGAGCTGCGGCCGTGCGCGCCTATATCCCCGCGAGCCGCCGTATTGACTGCGGGAGCCGCGCGGAGAGGGGTCGCGCCGCGTAGCGGCAGCGCGCGAACTAGACTCTCGCCGGCGCCGCGTGCGAGGCGGGAGATTCAAATTCGAATCTGGCGCGCCCTTATAATTATATTGCAAACCGGCGCGAAGAGTCTTTACAAACTAATAATAATAATTATTATTTAGGCGTATATCACAACGTACGTGTGTTTAACATATTTAATTTCTTTTTAATTATTTTACAAAATACTTTTTTTCGAAAATAATTTTTTTTCCACAAACAAGTAAAGATAATCTATTGAAATGTTAGCTAAATGTTGTGGTGTATACTGCGTTAATTTATTTCTAAAGAAATATTTTATTTATCGACTTAAAATTTTAACGATTTATTACATTTATCAAGTACATTTTCATTAATAACAAATGACAGGCTAAAGATAATTTAAAAATTAAAATTTGCAAATGTAGGTAATTTAAAGACCTTTTAATAAAAATTTATGATGCTGAGTAATATTAGCTGTAACATTTTTCAAAATCGATCAAATGAAAAATTCAAAATCGTTTTTCGTTATAAAAAAGAAATCAATAAAATTGAAAAAAAAGTTGACCTTTAAAATATCCACCGAAATGAAGAGAATAAACTTTTTCCGATGATAATCGATCTAATAGTTCAAAAGTTATCGCCCGTAGGCACACGCACACGCGCGCACACACACTCACACACACGTGCGCGCGCACACACGCACCCGCACGCACGCACCCACACCCACACCCGCACATTCTGTAACGCGGTGAAGTTAGAAGAGGGTATTAATCACACTGTGAGAGTTGAGAGGTAAGATAAGCGGGTGAGCTACGTCAGCCAGGCGGAGAGTCGGACAGACACAGCCGCGCTAGGCGGCCATTGTAGAACGCCTATAGTGCCTGTCGTCTGCGTACGCGTGAGTTTCTCTCGGAAACGCTCGCTCGCTGCTGCTCTCGCTGCGGGGGAGGGGGTGTCAGCGCCTTGCTACCACCTAACCTTACCTTGATGCTACCCTATACAACGTCGCTTAAGGTAACCTAAGAGACTTTTAACTTACTTACTTACTCCCGTTCTCGATGATCATCCAGAATACTCTGCACTCGGCTAGCTGCAGCTGTCAAAACGGAGAGGGCGGTATTCAGGAATAAAGGAGACGGATACTCGCAAATAAAACGCGTGACTCATAGTAAAGATATAATAATATACAAATATAAATAATAGGATGCGGATCATCCTATTTAAATAATAGGATGTGGATTATTAATCAAAAGAAGTGTTCGCGCTGAGGGTCGCAAAGTCCGCACGAGAAGCTACAAACGTATTACGCAACGGCCAAGACCTTGGCGAAGCCGGCTGCAATCGCAGCCGGAACAACCTCCCTTTGAGGTTCGTTCGCACGCACGCAGCCGCTTGCCGCGCTGCGTGAGTTACAGTGAATGTTGCGCGTAGCCGCTCACTCGAATTAATCACCCAAAACGCCTTTTCTTAGAAATTTCTCTCAATTTTGACCAGGTGTTGATAATACTATTGTCTATAAGATATTTCTATCTAAAAACTCCCAGCGGTTTAGTTCTCGAGATATTAAATATCAAAGTCGCGCATTTTAACACAGCGCCTTATGGGACGGCCCGCGCGAAATGAACGTTTTCGTTTGTAACTCGAAAAGTTTTCTTAGCAATTTTTCTAAAAACCGAAATGTTATTAATGACATCTATTAGAACAAGACATTCAAATCTAAGAAAGCCCAGCGGTCTCATTCGTGAGATACGTTAATTGAAAGTGCGGAATATCAGGCATGTATAGCGAGGGGAGAGAGAGCGGGAGCGCCGCTGGCGCGCACGCTTACTGCGCATACACAGACAGGCGTCTCTCGGTGTCTGTGCTCAGTCCCGTAGCAAGCAACTCTCAACAGGGGCCTGATTCTAAATGTGTCTCGGCCTCGAGACAACTGCTTTTCTTTTTAAAGGAGCTCCCTGATTGGTCTACAGCTCCGGATTTAGGGTGTCTCGACGTCGAGACAAATTTAGAATCAGGCCCCTGAAAGAGAGGGGGAGCGCATGCGAGAGCCTGTACGCGTCGCACGGGGTGCCGTACTCTGTGGGTTCGGGCCTCTTTGGTGAAACCCCCTTAACTACGCGGCAGGCACAAAATTTAAGGCTCTCACTTACTTTCTGGCTAGCTACCCGTCGCACGCACATAATCTCTCTCTCTCCCCCTCTCCTTTTCGTATCGAGTGATGGGAGGCCGGGCTTCGTCTACTGGCGTTGACGTCTCTCCATTTCTCTCTCTCTTTCTCTGCCAATCCCGCTCTTGGGGGTAGAAAAGGAGGCTGGCAGCTGCTATCTGCACATCGGTGACTCCAGTGTATGTTGGGTGGCATAGGCAGAGGCGTGAAGTACATGAGGCGCGAGCGAAGAAAGACGCGGCAATGGCGGAGCTTTCTGGGGCACGTGTGCACCTGTTGCAGGCAGTCACTTAGCGCGTATGAAAAAGTCGCTATGCATGCGCAGCTATTTGCTACCTTATGCATGTGCTCATTACAATAAACACACACACACCCACACACAGACACAAGAATGTTTTTGCTCAAAATTGACGTACTTTAGTGCCAAAATCCTTAAAACATGGTTTTAAACATTTTTTGTCTCAAAAAATTTTTTACCGTTATAAAGCTTTCTCTTTGAAGAAGCAAAAATGTTGCTTATTGTAGTGTACATCTTCTTATATTTACTTGAAGTTTACTTTTTACAACAGTATAAACGCAGACAAAGTACGAGTGCTCTCTCTCTCTCTCTCCCTCTCCCCCCCTCTCCTTCCCCTCTCTCTCTCTCGTATCTCGCTCTCCTATCTCGCTGCCGTATCTCGCTGTCTCTTATATAAAGTAGACTCTTCTAGAATTTAGTAGATCGATGAACTTCAAAATTTAAACTACAAAAGGGGTCCCCTATTCACCATGGTGAAATGCCCCCACTCTGCGATTTGGGAAAAGCAATAAAACTAGGTTAAGACATAACAAAATAAGATTTAGCCATTTAAACCCCCACCTTTCCATATTCGGGCAACCCTACCCCCTATTTTTCTGAAAAATCTCAAAAATTCATAGTAATAGTTTAGTAAATGTGAAAATACCTTAATGGCTAAAAAAATTTCTAAAAATATTAAATGGCTATGACTCTGAAACTAGCAGAGGTACACGGCCAATTTTTTCATCAGTTATGTATCTTTTGGATGTTTTACTAGCTCCAGTTATATATTGTCGATTATAAGTGGAGTGAGACCTTCAAAATCGCAAAAAAAAAGAATTTTTAAAGTTATTTTCACCGTCATTCGATAGAAATACGGGAAAAATTTGTGAAAAAATTTCCGTACATACAAAACATTGAGCTACGTTGCGCTGCATTGTTTTTAGAATTTTTCAAAGTCATTTTTAAGGTGAAAAATGGCTCAGAACTTTAAAAATAATTGGTGCATTATAAAAGGTGTTAGACTTTAAAGCGATTTTCGGCCCAGGTATAAAATGCGTAACTACCCGCGAGTATGCTAGAGTCGAAAGGACACAAACAGTCTCTCTCTCTCTCTCTCTCTCTCTCTCTCTCTCTCTCTCTCTCTCTCTCTCTCTCTCTCTCTCTCTCTCTCTCTCTCGTGTAGACCACTCAGCGTCTGCTACCGACTCTAGCATGCTCGCGGGCAAGATCCCTCGTCAAGCCCACGATCGAAACACACGCGTTCTTGTCGCGGTGCACTTTTCGAGCATGGTACTTGACCCTACC
Source organism: Torymus aiolomorphi (assembly GCA_036365515.1). Classification (NCBI taxonomy): domain Eukaryota; kingdom Metazoa; phylum Arthropoda; class Insecta; order Hymenoptera; family Torymidae; genus Torymus; species Torymus aiolomorphi. Next base: position 84,735,809 of record CM070875.1, read on the forward strand.
TTACAACGTTAATATTATACGTTAATCATTTCGGTTTATTATAGTCAAATTATTATCATTTTGTTGCTATCTAAAATTTACATTGTAAGATTAGGATGAAGTAATTAAATTGTGTTAAATAAAACCACACGTGTAGTCAATTAACCAGACCTGCTCACATAGTTTTAGCAAGAGAATCAAATTTCGATTTATCAGTCTAATTTCAAAACGCTGCAAGTCGTTGGCTTTAAAGTGATAAATAAACAAAAAAAAAAGGGAAAAACTTTTGAACCGGCTCGACGTGAAACAAACGGTTTAAATCAGTGTCCCTAAATTTTTTCAGAATTTTGTAATATGAAAGATTTCCTACCTATTAATATTTTTCTTCATCGGAATCGGATAACATTCAGCCATTTTAAAAAAATTACGAAAAATATAAAAAAATCGAAAATAATTTTGTATGAGAAAATCGAAAATAATTTTATATGAAAAGATCGAAAATAATTTTTTTTGGAGGCTAGGTTCAAAAATATATTGGAATTAGGAGCTTTTTCTGAAAGTACTTTTGATTTCCTATTCAATCATCAAGGAGCGCGGGAGTGCTCCGAAGGCAAGTATAGAAGAAGCCTAAAGGAGCGACCCGTGCTACATATACATTGAAATGGGTCTACGAAAAATTCAATGCGCTTTTACGTATATTGCGTTAGCTTTTACTATATAACATATCCCTCTTAATCGAAAGACATTTCATTGCTCTACTCAAATCAAAACATTTTATTTAAAAAGATTATCTCGTTCATAAGATATAGAGAGCTGAATTTTTTTATGTGCGATTTCCTTTTATACTTTTCTTCTCCTTATTCCGGCGTCCGGTTTGCAGCTCTTACGACACTTCCGGTTGTCGTCTATCTTACGCTTGTATATCTATATATATATATATATATATATACACACCCGTATCTGATCGATCTAACCTTACATACAACATGTCAGTATTTTTTTATATACAAATGTTATCATATCGTGAGTTAGTTAATAACACATTTCAAAGATCTCAAGAAGTTGCTAGATTGTTTAGGTTAAGAACTTATTCTTAGCAATCTAAGAAGAAGAATTTTTATCTATCTATTATTTTATAGATATACATTTTACAAATGTTATCATATCGTGAGTTAGTTAATTAGTTATGTACTTGAAAGATCTCAAGTTGTCAACTGGTGATGAGAAAAATTGATCTATTCGTCTATCAATCAATGGGCAAATTAACTTTCATTAGATAAGTACTTACTAGCTAAATGTTAAATGGCTACAATCATTTTTTTAAACTTGATACTTTGTGAGATTTTTTATTTTTACAGATATTATACCAGAAGATTTTTTTCGAGTCATTTTGAAGATATATATAATTATAGCCAATAATGTTGAGGAGTTCTAATTGTGTACTGTCTGAAAAATCTAATTTTGAATTAACAAAAATGAACGAGTCCCCTCATGACCCTTGGAGTTATTATTAATGAACAAGAAAAAGTTATTTTAATACAAGAACAGACACATACTACTCAAGATAGAAAAACCAAACCAATATTACTATGGGGCAAATATATTATTATTTACGACACAATATTTTTCAAGACATATCTATATTATAATTATAGTGAAGTCAGTGCAAGTTTTCAGATCAGATATAATAAAATGTTTTGTATAATAAATGTAATAAAGTAGCGGTATGATGTGTTAAATGAAGTGTTTATAACAAATTTAAAACCTCTACTCAAATCAGAATTTAAAATGTGAGACGTTAGAGCCTTGGTTAAGAAAAAGCATTTTTTGTCTATACTTCAAGAAACTGAGTCGATATTAGTGCTGTGCTCTTGTACATATTTACTTAACGACGAATTAAAAAATTATGCCAAATGAACATTCAAATACAGAAAAAAGCAAAAATGATGTGTTATTGTTGTGAAAATTTCAACAAATAAAAGTGTTCAGTTAATCTAATTTTATAATTTTCTCACGGTGGGAGACGTCAAAATGTTTCAGAGGATTTCTTAGTAAATATTTTTCTACATAAGATTCAGATAACTACAAGATTTCTTGTGTATATCAACAATAAAAATAATCAGATACGTATGAAATGACTAAATATCTATTTTAAAAAGATAAAATGTTGGTTATAAAAATGAACATTGACACTTTGTGTTGATTTATTATTTTATTTTTAGATTATATGAGAAATTTCTTACGGTGGAAGACGTCAAAATGTTTCAGAGGAGTTCTTAGTAATTTTTGCATATACTATAAACAACGGCCTGAAGAAATGGAAATCTACAAGCGTCCTGTACAAGAAAATAACTTAGAAATATAATAATAGTGAAGTCAGTGCAAGTTTTCAGATCAGATATAATAAAATGTTTTGTATAATAAATAAAATAAGTAGCAGTATGATGTGTTAAATGAAGTGTTTATAATAAATTTAGAACCTCTACTTAAAATCAGAATTTAAAATATCGGTCAGACGTTAGAGGCTTGGTTAAAAAAAAGCATTTTTTGTCTATACTTCAAGAAACTGAGTCGATATTAGTGCTGTGCTCTTGTACATATTTACTTAAACACCAATTAAAAGATGATGCCAAATGAACATTAAAATACAGAAAAAAGACAAAATGATGTGTTATTGTTGTGAAAATTTCAACGAATAAAAGTGCTTAGTTAATCTAATTTTATAATTTTCTCACGGAGGGAGACGTCAAAATGTTTCAGAGGATTTCTCAGTAAATATTTTTCTACACAAGATTCAGATAATTATTTGAAAAAGTATACAAGAATATTAAGAAAGCTTTTATTATCAGTAATTATAGTTCATAAACTGATTGTTTTTAATTTTACAAGATGTGTGCGGCAATCATGAGTTATTAAATTAAGCTGTTTTATACTTTCTACTATAAAAGAATATCGAGAAAGCTTTTTTCTCCCAATGATTCTTAGTTCATAAACTTTTGTTTTTAATTTTGCAAGATGTGTCTGATAGATTATTAATTCAAGTGGTTTCTAGTGAAAACTGCAACGAATCCAAGTGTTGAAAATAATGTAATTAATGATTGGCTTATGGTGAGGGGCACCAAATGATTCAGAGGAGCCATTTGTTCTGTGAATATACAGTACATGAAACCATAATATAAATTACTGTAATGGCTACTTTTTGAATCTGCAACCAACATTTTAATTTGCTAGCTGATTGTGATGCAATAGTATGATTATTAGATCTAGTACCCTTGCAAGTCTTTGATAAAATATTATGAAAAAGAAAATGTGGATATCAAAATAATGAAATAAGTTCCAGCTTTAGAATGTGCAATAAAAGGCTAAAGGTAAATTTTAGCACAAATTTAATAATGTAATAATAATTTGTCAAAAAAACAAAAGCAAATGAATGCATAAGAGTGTTTCGTAAAAAAACTTAGTATCAGGTTATGTTACGTAAGTGTAGTTAACTTGCCAAACTTTGAGCTTCGCATTTTGTAAAGACTAGAGGATTAGGTGATTTCAGAGAAATAGATGCGAAAGAATAGTTTTTAAAAAACTTTGTACCGCCTGCTGCTATGGAAATGGCAGTTGACGTGAGAACTCAACTTCTCAGCCAACTTTGAGCTTCAAGTTTTATAAAAGCAAGAGAATCAGGTGATATAGAGATTTGAATTGTAATTCTGAGAACTTGTACTTTTTTCTTTTATTCCTTGCGATAGCTACAAAGAAAAAATATATTATTGTTATCGTTTTTAACAACTTTAAATTCTCTGTCGAAATACTAATAAAAGTTTAATGTTTTTATCCAAACAATCTTGCTCTCAACAACTGTCCAACTCTCTACAAAGAACTTGACTGAAAGCTTAAATGTTTTTTTGAAACAATTATAATAAACACTTTTAAAAACTATTTTTTAAAGTATTTTCTATCTGTAAATTATTCATTATTATATTTTCTCTACAAAGTATCTCAAAAAATGGTCCATTTCTATATCTTTTAAAAAACCACTTAATAAATTATTTTACAAAACTTCTACAATCCTTTACAAACTTTTGCGAGCAACGAGAAATTCTTTTCCAAAACCTTTACAATCACTTTACAAAAACTTTTACAAACGATAAGAATTTTTTCGTAAACCATAAGAATTATTTTCCGAAACCTATACAATATCTTAAAAAATATTTACGTTTTATTTTATGAAAAGGAATTCTACGAATAAATAATAAATGTTTGCGTTCTAAAGTCGAAATAAATTTCTTTCACGCGGATACTGAAAGTCAAACCCAAAAAATTTGTGAAATCAATTAAAGTGTAGTTTTATACTTAACGGACATTATTTACAATGTAGTTTTACTCTTAAAAAGTTGTGAAATCTCTTTAAAAAATTATTTTACAAAAGTAAAAACTTATAGGCAAGAATAAGTTTGGTTACTATTCTACATAGTTTGTACTTAACAAACATTATTTACTAAACTCTCCCACCCTCTCTTCCCCCTCACTCTCTCCCTCTGTAATGAGAGCTTAAATATTTTTTCAAAACAATCAACATGTTCTTTGAAAAACTAATTTTTTAAATATATTCTATCCACACCATTTGTCTATAGTCCTTTTATTTATTCTGATCCATATATTCAATAACCACTCTCTACAAATGGTAAGAATTTTTTTCATGACTGTACAAATAACTTTTATTTATTCGAATCTCATTTATTCAATAAGAACTCTGCAAATGGTAATAATTTTTTTCATGACTGTACCAATAATAATATTGTTAATATAAAACTTTCTACGAAAGTATAAAATAAGGCAAGTATAGACGTTTTTTCTGTATAATCTATAAAATAATAATATTTATGTTTTTTTAAAAGAAATCAAATAAATACCAGTGAAAAAGTCTTTTACTTCTTTGAGTCATTGTATGCTGAACAAATTATATGTAAGTAAGTACATTCAAATTGTTCATTGCAAATCAAACAAATGAAAGTTATGAAATCAATTATCGATAGTCAAGTAATGCAAACAACTCTCGGAAACAACTGTATGACTATTCTCAGAAATGTACTAAAATATTTTCATCCTTCTATACAAATTAAACACAAGAAAGTACTGAAATCAATTTATTGTAGTCAAGTACCCATAAGTTAACTTGACTGAATAATACAACTTTTCGTAACTACTTAAAAATATGCAGTCAGCGGGCATAAAGTACTACTTAACGCCTAACAGGCGTAATAGCTCCCATACTCCTACCAAACTTTATAGAACCTACGCACTTTACGCCCGTGTGGGCGAAAATTATTTTAATTATATAACTACTATGCCTTCTTTTTATTTCTAAAATTCATAAGAATTTTATCAGATATTTACGAAGAGTCAAAGCCTATATAAAAAAATTAAATAGTTACAAACACATCTCCATTTTTCATTGATCTTTCTCAATTATGAAATTTCTATAATATTACGCATCTTGGGAGGACAATAGAAGTCTATAGAGCTGCTCTAGCAGGGGTGGTCCTCCAATCTCCCATACATACTTGGCGGGCCCGACGGTTTCCAGTTTACTGGTGAGCTTTGTAAATGTAGAATACTAAACTTTTACATAAATTCATTAACAATGTTTATACCTATAAGCCCATTATAAATAATTACATTGGCTCTAATTTTTAATTGATACCGTTTAAATATAATACCCCTGCATGTGCAGAATCTCATGATTTACTTTCATTACCGAAAATATTTTTCCTTGTGTCCGTCTTTTTTAAACGGGAATGGGATAAAAAATGCATATAAATTTATTGTCTACTCAAAAGTGCTTTAGGTTTTATTAACCATTTTGTAAGCTACGTATTTTTTATTCTTTTCCGTCGTCTAAATATCATATGAGATCTCATATGAGATATCATATATGTGATGTCATCTGCAATTTTACATATTATGGGATCTCAAATGAGATCTGATGCCCGATATTCTCTATGAGATCTGATGTCCGATATTCCCAAATGAGATCTGATGTCCAATATTCTCATATGAGATCTCATATGATATTTTCATGTGGGTTTGCACTAACAGAGTAATAAATTCAATACTGAGCTCTACTTAATATATAGAAGCAACCCATTTATACATTTTATCTGATCTTTAAATATATGAATATTTATATGAAAATGACCATGTCTAGACCTTAAACTGTAAACCGTCGGGCCCGCCAAGTATGTATGGGAGATTGGAGGACCACCCCTGCTAGAGCAGCTCTATAGACTTCTATTGTCCTCCCAAGATGCGTAATATTATAGAAATTTCAAAATTGAGAAAGATCAATGAAAAATGGAGATGTGGTGGTAACTATGTAATTTTTTTATATAGGCTTTGACTTTTCGTAAATATCTGATAAAATTCTTATGAATTTTAGAAATAAAAAGAAGGCATAGTAGTTATATAATTAAAATAAATTTCGCCCACACGGTATATTTTTCGTCTAAATAATTAAGATTTTTACTGCGTAACTTTTTTTAAATATAATTTTATAGAAAGTTTGGATTCTAACGTATTTATGAAAAATCAAATATGTAGAAAAAATGAAATTTTGCATTAAAATATAAATTAAAAAGAATTATGATGTTATTTAAAAATTCTCTTTGGGAAAGCATTCTGCTAAAGCAGTAAATAGCGATTTTTAATATTAAAACGAGAGAAGTTATTATTTTTGCTACACGAATCCATTGCCATTTGCAAGCGCAGAATGGGATAACGTTTGCAAGCTCGTAAAAAAATTAATTTCTTAGGTTGTTTTAAATTGCAACTCGATAATGACTGACTGACTAAAATTGTAGGAGGTACTTCTTTATAACAAATAATGAGACACGTGTTTTGTGAATAGGTCTTTTCTTCCAAGATTCAAGCTTCTATATGTCTAAAGTGAACAATTTTTTGTAAAAATGGAGTCTCTTTCTTTAGCTTTTGAATATTTCGGTCACATAAATGGACTAAAAAGTTTATGAAAGAAGGCAGAACAAAATTTAAGCGGTCATAGACATAAAATATGTCAAAAAATTATTTTTTTTTTTATTTTTTTTTTCAATTATATATGTTATTCTGAACCTAAAAGAGTGTGAATCATAAATAAAAAAAATTTTAAATGTTCGTTATAGCTTGAGAAGATAGACACCTACAATAAAATGACGAAAAACTTGATTTTCTTCTATTATCTATTTAACATTTAAATAACCTACGTTTTAATTTAAATCCCAATGGAATCGTTTTTGAACGTATATTTTAACCACTTTACTTGAAATTGACCAGTCAATTTTCGACAGCAGCTCGTACTCTCTTTTTTGTGCCATAAACATAAACTATAATACCTACATATAACATAGACTGCTAGCACTAATGTAAACACAGCTGACACCACATACGCACTGCGATTTTAATCTTCTTTATACGTCATTTCTTAATTAATTTTGAACTTTTTGAACTCTTAAGTTGATTTGAAAGTAAAGATTTACTATATTATATTTAAAAGTACATCTCATAATTAGTTCGTAAAAATGTTTAATACAAGTGAATAGTGAGTGTTTTGTTAAAGTTTAATATAGCATGATTTGAGACAGTAGTGTCAACACTCTCTATGAATAGAAATATATTTATATCCGTTATATTTATACCTGTTGAAAATATCCATTTAGATTTTATTCTGATTTTCATATGGAATCCACATAGAATCCATATGGAATCAATGTAGAGTCCATACGGATTCCATTTAGATTTCATATGGAAATCAGTCCCAAAACGCCGAGTGGATTTCCACAGGGAATTCCACCCTGTTAAAAAAAATCAGCTAAAAAAAAATAGCTAAAAAAACAGCTAAAAAATATAGCTATATCGACCTGCAATACAGCTGTATTTCGTTGGATATTTAGTTGTATTTTTTATCTGAAAATTTAGTTAAATTTTTAGCTGTAAATCTAAGTAAACGATTACGACATATTAACAACTGGAAATTTAGCTAAAATTTTTAGCTGTAAATCCACCTGTTAACAAATGGAAATTTAGCTAAAATCCACCTATGAATAACTGGAAATCCAGTTATATATTTTTTATTTAGTGGCATGGAAATTTCCAGCTACTCATAGGTAAAAATTTAGTTAATTTTTCACTTGTGAATACACCTATAAATTTATTATTAAATGGAAATATAGGTAGATTGAAAGTTGAAAATATAGCTATATTTTTTAGCTACAAATAGAGCTATATTTTATTCTCGATTTGGCCATATTTTTTAGCTATATAAATAAATGTATTAATATGGATTGGATTGATAATTTCATTTTATGCTAATAATAACAAAATTTATAGATCATATCTGTTTAACATAGGTATATTGAAAAAGATATATTTATATACATAATATTACTATTTAAAACTAAAAAGAACTTTTCTGCTTCAAATATATTCAAATATATATTTGAGCCGTTATTTACATGGTTTAAATACTATTGGCGTACCCCAGATCGCCCATACACACTATAAGTACACTAGCGTGTTGACATAATGAACGATGCCTGAGTTGAAATTATCCAAACTGTCCTTTTCATGATTTGATATGTATGGTGTGCAAGTGATATTAACAAGTGATACTTAATTATTATCACATACCATTGAATTAGGAATACATCCACACCGAGAAAAATTTATTTGTAAACATCACTGTGTTTATAAGAAAATTTATTATGTTATAGCGCTGAGACACACTCGACATGTGAGATTTTTACTGTTTGAAACAGTAATTTTTATGATTTTCGTAGCAAATTTTTCTTTTTAAATAATAATTTTTATTATTTTTGTAGCAAATTTTACTATTTGAAACAGTAATTTTTATTATTTTTCAGCAGTCATAAAAGTAGATAAGCTATGCCGGTTCTGGATCAATTCAAGTCGTGACCTGTTGATCCAGAACCGGCATAGGTTTTTTGGGCCCCCCCCCCCCATTGTATGTTCTTCCAACATTTTTCTAACGCCCTTCTAACAGATTTTCAACCTGTTTATGACGTCGAAAAAATGAAAAGAAATATCGGTAGGAAAATACTGCGGACATTTTCAACGTCTTATTGACGTTATTATGACGTTTGAGCAACTTATATATCTGACGTCGCGAGGTTTAAAATTTGACGTCATAATGACGTTTAAAAAACGTCTTGTGCTATCCGGATAAAAGTATGTCCCCGCTATTGTTACAGCCCCCAAAATTTCGTCCTTTTTTCGATCCGAGCGCCTCTTCTCGAGTTATAAGCAAAAAACCAAAATTTCTACCCCCACCAACGGTTTTCGAAAATTCTTTCAATGGACAAATATGAGATCATGCGCATGTACCCCTCAGAGGTAGATACAACGCCCCGGCCTTGTCAGGATGCGTACGGTAGGTCTTGAACAGCTTGCCTTAAAATTTTGATGCTTGTTCAATACTTATCTAAACCTAGGCATATGCCCTATTTTTCGTATTTTTCGAAGTATCATCCAAATAACGCTTCCGAATTTGACAGTCCCATATACAGACAGTGTAAATATTCATGGGAAAATTATAAAAAGAAATGGGCTGGAACCCGCCTGGCAACATGTTATGAACAGGCCGCATGACTCAACTGATGTGGTTAGGCGCGAAAATTTAAAATATTTAATTAATAAAATAGAAAATAGTTTGAGACCTTTATATTATAAAAGTAATACTGATATTCTTTTACGATTACTCCAACATTTTTGCATCACAGAAGTTTAAATTAATACTTTTTTAATATTTAGGAAAGAAATGTAATGTATTAAAATATATATATAGTGTAAGCTTGATTTCAGCTAGTTTTCTCTTTTGAAAATAATACCTATGTTTGAATGCAAACTATTCGGGTCACATATGATTTATTATATAGTGTTTAAACCTTCTCAACAAAAATTGCAGCAAATAGTTTATTTATTTGATTTCACAAACAATATTACTAACATATTACACAAGTAAAAAAAGAAAGGTAGGTGGTCCCTTTAGTGGGATAGGATTTTTTAGCAAAAGTGAGACAAACAGCCGGTAATGGGATAATTTCAAGTTATGCTAGTCAATATTAGATTTTTAACACTCTACAAATACTAAAAATAATGCTTTTTTTCCACGCAAATAATTATTGCAAAATTATAGTAAAAAAAGGAAACATCATTGAACCACCTCTATTCAGAGTATAAGATGTATGTAGCGACTCATTTATATAATCCTATCATAAACAGTTTATACATGTAATAAGTCTTATAAAATAATAAATGCTCAAATTTATTGTAGAAAATGGCAATGCTATCCGTAAAATAAATAAATAAATACTACTCAATTATAGACACCCTACATACTTAAATAATCTGTAATTCCAGGCTCTTCATTTGTCAACAGAGCATGGCGGGAAATAGAAAATAAATGAGAGGGTATTTGAAATATTTGTTTACCAAAATAATTTTATTGAAAATTAACATATGGCTTAGCCAATATCTCAATTTTTAGATAATCTAGTACAATATAACTTGGAAAGATTAATTTATGATACTAGCATTGCGAAGTTCACTAAGAATAAAACGGATTTCACCATAGTTAGTTCTTATTCCCCTGTTTTGCTCAGCAACGAGTACTTGTAAGCGATCAACTAATTTGTTAGGATCATCCCAGACGTCGAGTTCGTATGCAGTTGTAACATCTACTCGCGAGATTTTGGGAGCAACTTCTTCCTCTTCATCATCACTAGTCCACTGTCTCTTTTTTACTTTCACGTTGATATCTCCAATTAATAAAGTTATAATTCTTACGAATTCTTCTAGGTAAATATTCATCGATTGAGAAATCTGATGCATCTTCACTAGAATGATCAGCTTCATAATAATCATCGGTCTCGTTAGAATGCGAGTTAACTCGTGTATCAATAGTTATGAGCTTCTTTAGAGGATTGACTATTGGATCAAGTATCTTTTTCGCTGCCACTGGATTAGTTTGCTCAACCCTTTCACTTTTCTCTCTTCCGTTAACATTATCTGCTCGAGATAATGGCGAGATACTTTTTACAGACGACTTGTCGAACATTGGAGTAATAAAATTATAAAATTTGTTACTCTTTAGTTTTCGAATCGACTTATTCACGCAGTAGTGCTTTTTGTGAGCGCTCGAAACTTCAATAATCATACGATAATTATCCAAATCATCTGAATTGATAAGACTTTCATCCGGAAGTTTTTTGAATAGTAATTGCAGTAATCCTACGGACAAACGATACTTTCGTTCCTTTATCTGGACAAAGTCGCCTTCAAATTTTATTGGAGAATTTCCGATCATAAGTAAATTTCCTCGCTTGTAAACACCATAAATATTATCCAGATATCTCCTAGAATTTCCGTTTAATTTCGTTACATATTTCTTGACTAGTTTCGCAAATTTACCATTATTGGAGCTAGCTATTTTATTATGGTCAGGGCTCATATTAGATAGATTGATTTCAGAAGTTTCCATATCATCAGCTGTATCCAGAGATTCAGCACTTTTTGTCAAACCTAATAAAGACTGTGATTTTTGTACTACAGCATCCTGAAATTTGCTAATAACATCAGGTGTGTTCGCCATGTTTATGCTTCAATAGTTTAGCATCAACTGAATAAATATACCGCCAACATCCTTTTTATACTTTTATGCTATTGTAGAGTAACACCTTTTATGTCATACTGTCAACAATTTTAAACTTTTATGCTATAGAGTAACACCTTTTTGAACTTCTATTCTGTTATAGAGTAACACATTTTTATGTTATAGAATAACACCTTCTATGTCATACAGTTAAAACTTTTTAAACTTTGTGTCATAGAGTAACACCTTTTTTATGTCATAGAGTAACACCTTTTTATGTCATAGAGTTACACCTTTTTCATTTTATAGAGAAACACCTTTTTTATGTAACAGAGTAGCACCTTTTTGAACTTTTATACTATAGAGTAACACCTTCTATGTCATACAGTTAAAACTTTTTAAACTTTGTGTCATAGAGCAATACCTTTTTTATTTCATAAAGTAGCACCTTTTTATGTCATAGAGTAACATGTTTTTTATGTCATAGAGTTACACCTTTTTTATGTCATAGAGTGACATCTTTTCTATGTTACAGAGTCATACCTTTTTTATGTCATAGAGTGATACCTTTTTTTATATTATAGAGTAACACCTTTTTCATTGCTATATAGTAACACCTTTTTGAACTTTTATGTCATAGAGTAACACCTTTTTATGTTATTTAGCATCATCTTAATAAATATATCGCCAACATCCTTTTTATACTTTTATGCTATATTAGTAACACTATCTATATAGAGTAACACTATCTTGAACTTATCTGCTATTATAGAGTAGTACCTTCTATGTCACACAATAACATCTTTTTACACTTTATGTCATAGAGTAACACATTTTTTATGTCATAGAGTAACACTTTTCTTATGTTATAAAGTAACACCTTTTTTACGAGGGGTGTTCAAAAAGTAAGTTTCCCTGCTCCGGGAAAAAAGCAAAACACAATTTTTAGGTTAAAGTAACATATGTATTTATTGTTTGACTTATAAACTATTTTTCTACATAGTCCCTTGGACTTGAATACATTTTTTATATCTGTTCTCAAGCTTTGACAAACCTTGTTTATAAAAATCCGTGCCCTGTTTTTTAAAGAATAATTTAACGATGTCTTTTACTTCATCATTTGAATTGAAGTGATGGCCACCCAAACTTTCCTTTAATTTAGGAAAAAGAAAAAAGTCACTTGGTGCGAGATCTGGAGAGTAGGGTGGGTGATCAAAAATTTCCCATTTGAATTTTTCCAGTAAGGTTTGTGTTTTTTTGCTGAATGAGGCCGTGCATTGTCGTGAAAAAGCAACACTTTTCTCGATAATTTTCCAGGACGCTTTCGTTTAACGGCACTTTTAAGTTTATTTAGCACTTCACAGTAACGATCTGCATTTATCGTGGTACCGGATTCAAGAAAATCAATCAACAGAACACCTTCGTTGTCCCAAAAAACTGTGGCCATAACCTTACCAGCAGAATACTGGATTTTTGCTTTTTTTGGAGCACTCTCTTCTGATTTCTTCCAAACCATACTTTGTCGCTTCATTTCAGGGTTTGTATGGTGAACCCACGTTTCATCCCCTGTCACAATGCGTGAGTAAACATTTTCGCCTTCATCTTCAAGCATGTCAAGAAATTTTCCTGCAGACTGAAGTCTTTTTTGTTTGTGATCATCTGAAAGCAGGCGTGGGACCCACCTCGCACAAACTTTACGGTAACCAAGATGATCTGTTATGATTGTGTGGTTTGAAGTTCGACAAATATCGATTTCAGCAGGCATTGAGTCTAAAATTCTTTTAATTGTAAAGCGCCTATCCGCCAAAATCATTTTTTCGACTGCTGCGACTGTGTCATCTGTAATGGCGGTTTTTGGCCTACCTGCACGCTGCTCATCATGAACTTCTCCGCATCCCTCGAGAAAATATGTACGCCACCGACGCACCATTTGCACAATCATGCATTTGTCACCATAAATATGCACTAATTCAGTGTGAATTTCGTTGCCATTAAGCCCTTTTGCAGTTAAAAAGCGAATAACTGCACGCAACTCACAGGTGGACACGTTTTTCACAGGTAGCTCCATGGTTTCCGAGCCGGTACTGATGAAAAAAATTTTTTCGGCAGCTAAGACCGGTTCCGCTCTTATCGGTATATCCTAAACTAAAACTATGTTCGGTCCCAGCTCGCTAGATGGCGCTGGGGCAAAACGGCAAACTAGGGAAACTTACTTTTTGAACACCCCTCGTATGTTATAGAGTAACACCTTTTTTATGTCATAGAGTAACACCTTTTTTATGTCATAGGGTAACACCTTTTTTATGTCATAGAGTGACATGTTTTTTATGTCATAGAGTGACATGTTTTTTATGTTACAGAGTCATACCTTTTTTTATGTCATAGAGTAACAGCCTATTTATGTCATAGAGTAACATCTTTTGTGTCATAGAGTGATACTTTTGTGTCATAGAGTAACACCATTTTATGTTATTTAGCATCATCTGAATAAATATATCGCCAACATCCTTTTTATATTTTTATACTATTGAGTAACATCATCTTGAACTTATCTGCTATTATAGAGTAGCCCCTTGTATGTCACACAATAACATCTTTTTACACTTTATGTCATAGAGTAACACCTTTTTTATGTTATAGAGTAACATCTTTTTTATGGTACAGAGTCATACCTTTTTTATGTCATATTGTAACAGCTTTTTTATGTCATAGAGTAACATCTTTTTGTGTCATAGAGTGACACCTTCATTGCTATAGAGTAACACCTTTTTGAACTTTTATGTCATAGAGTAACACATTTTATGTTATTTAGCATCATCTGAATAAATATTCATCCAACATCCTTTTTATATTTTTATACTATAGAGTAACACCATCTTGAACTTATCTGCTATTATAGAGTAGCACGTTCTATGTCACACAATAACATCTTTTTACACTTTATGTCATAGAGTAACACCTTTTGCAGCAAAGTAGTCGTATTGGGCAGAGCACCTACTAATACAAGCGTTCGCTTGGAGGATTGTCTTCTATCCCCGTCGTAAGCTCACGATCACCGCTACCATCGCCATCATCACCACTTATTATATAGGAAAAGCTTACGGGTAAGGAGACGCCATCACCACCATCACCGCCATCATCACCACTTATTGTGTACGAACAGTTTATGGGTAGAGACGTCATCATAAAAGGTGCTACTCTGCACCATAAAAAGGTCTTACTCTATGACATAAAAAAGGTGGGACGCTATAACATAAAAAATGTGTCACTCTATGACATAAAGAAAAGGTGTTACCCTAGACATAAAAAAGGTGTGACTCTATAACATAAAAAAGGTGTTACTCTATGACATAAAGTGTAAAAATAAATTATTGTGTGACATATTCGATTGCTTTCTGTAACTCGTGCACTACCCATGTCCCGCTAAACTCACGCTCGGCGACTTGTTCGTGGTTGCAGTCGTCCTGACGCATTTCCTCACAGCAGGAACGACAGAGACCAAAAATAAGGCGCCCGTGCATTTTTACCGGTAATACGGGCAATAATAAATTTCGCGGTGGCAAAATTTTGCATTTGACGAGCCCTTCGACGCGCGCGAGATTGTTATTCTGGCCATTCGATAACGCGGCGCATTCCGAGCCTATGTAAATGTGCGGGTGACCGATAGGAAAATGGCCTCGCTTACATATATACGGGTAAAGAGAGCAAATATCAGTATATTTGATCTCTTCACCCGACTCTACAGTGCATGAGGTGACTATATTTTGAGTTCGCCCACCGAAAAACGCGTCCCGCGGATTGAGCGTTATTCTACTCATTATCGGGTGAGTATCCAGATACCGTACGAACTCGGGCTGTTGCCTTTTTATCCCATCGAATTCATACTCCCACATCTCGCGCACTTCGTAGCCGAGACTCCGCATTCGTCCGACTTTTACCTGTACACTTTCGTACGCCTGTGCATACGTTTGATTAAACTTATTTTTTACCGATTCTCGGTTATTCGTAAAACATTGCGGGCAACCGTGCACGTAACAACCTTGAAATTCAAAAACGATTCCCTTAGCTGCTTCCCTCTCTCCGGGAGGGAAAGCAGGTAGGTAACCGTCCACTAAAAATCCCTCGGGCAAGCGAAACTCACGCGTCCTCCCTGCATGTACGATCTCCCGACCGATCGCTCGCTCGCAATACAGCAACCACTCTAGTGATTTTTGCGAGTGTTTGTCAGCGCGCCTATAACCGTTCGGTGGAATTATTCCTATAGTATTCGGAACTAAAAAATTTTTACGAAAAACTTACGAACACGCCGACGCGATTGTACACGCTGATACGAACGGGGCCGTTTCGCCTACCTCGAGAAAAATTTTTCGAAATTGTATACACGCGCGCCTCAGTATTTCCACGTCCATCTGGCAATATTCGACTATCTCTTTTTGAAAGTCGAATATATAGCCAGGACTTGTATTTTCATGCCACTCGAGAAAAACGGCCCGCTCAGCTTGCGACATAGTGTCAGGGCAATAAAACTCTAGCGAGGCCCAACGTACTGCTGGTTCTCAAGGGTGTTAAACAGATGTGAAAAATAGCCCTTCTTACTACTTTCGGGTAAACCGAAGGTAGCTGGTAGAGCACTCAATTTCATTTGAAAATAGTTGATGCTGTCGATAAACTTGGTTCGGCCGTACTTCAACATTGTAATATTTTGACCGTTCAAAATGACGCTGGGGGCTGTGCGCTCAGAGTTTTCGGCCAATTCTTTTAAAATGAATTGAGCATCAAAAGCCTTGGCATTGTGCGCGATGCATACAATTTCGGAAAATTCAGTGCTTTCTCGAATGCACAAGCTCAAGAGCTGTTTTACCGGATCGTCTGTGAAAATGAACTCGCGCACGCCGCATTTGCTACAAATGATTTTAAGGTCGTCCACGTCTATGCAATCCGTGCAAACCTGATGCGCGACACAGAGATTCGGCACGTGAATTCGGGCGTTTTCTCCATACGGCGTATCCTGACGGGTCTCAAAATCGTAAAAAATGTATAAAAATTTTTTTTCCGCTTTCAAGTCACCACCATCACCAATTGGTTGCATGAACCATGCATGATTGAACGGCAGCCGCTACGAACATTGTTTGCAATAACTAATACCACACTCGTGTTGACTGTGCTGCGTATTTACGATTTTTAAACAATTTTCGCATAGCCGCACGACGTCGCACACTTTGCGATTATTTTTTTTTACGAACGCGCTTGTGATTAACGAAACAACCATGCTCGAAAAATTTACGTCCACACTCTGTGCACTTTATCATTTCTACACCGTCACTCCTACATGGAGGTGTAACAAAGCAAGATTCACAAGTTCGTTTACACTTGTGTTGCCCAATGCGGCGAAAACCCTTGTTACAATAAGAGCAAAAAAATTTTGACCCGGCCGCAGCAAATAAATTAGTGATCACGTTAAAGTGTCTAGACTGCTCCTCAAAGATTAAATAAATAACACCGTGAAGCGGTGCATTTAAATCTTGAATCTTGTTTCGGCCGTCAAATAACGGGGGTTCGCCGCTACCCAGGTTACACTTTTCAAATATAACCATAGCAATACCCTCCGCAGCAAAAAAATCTTGAAACGCCGTCAACTCGCGGAATCCACACCCCTCTAGCGGTAAAATTACTCCTGCATCGTGCACGAGTTTCTCTGCGCGCTCTTTCTGTAATTTTCGCCGGCCGTCGCGGATTACGCGCCACTCGTCGCGCGTCGCCGCGCATTCGGATGTTTTAAGAGCTAAGTGTGCTCTCGCTACTACGAGCGCGCGCGGTAAACATAAATTGTCCTCGTTTTTTATTGTTACGATCGAGCGTTTACGAAAACTACCTATGCTTAGCGCTTGTTTTGGTCATGGTCTCCCTGCGCCAACAGGCATTTCAACGTAATATATTTGTAAGGCTAGTGTGTCATCGATACCCAAAACTGCGTTACTTTGACTTATAGAATTTATCAAATTGCATAAATCTAAGTAACTGAAATTTTCAATAGGCCTGAACGACAACCCTCCGAGCCCCCGCGCAAACCTATCACTACGAATACTCACGCCGATTAATGTGCTAGGTGGAACGTTAGATATAATGTATTCGTAAATGTCTCTAATGCTTTCCTCGAGCCATAATACAGGGTTTTCCCCGGCAGGTGGGTCACGTATATTAAAACTGACCGTGCGGCCGTGAACAGCAAACCTACGCATGTACTGCTCTCCCTCGGCAGCTATAATAAACCGCTCGGGCCCTGCGTCAGCCTCGTCGTCGCGCGTGATGCTGCTACTGCTGCTGTGGCTGCTGTTGCTTCTGCTACGACCTTCACCAGCGCCTACCTGAAGAGGGGATTGACGGGTCTCTAAATGAATAAAATGAATTGTCGTCAGCTTTTAATATTATTTAAACATTTCTCTTTTTTAGTCATTTTCTATTCTTCCGGTGGCCCGCGAAAACTTTCGCTTACACGTACTAATAGATCCGGGAGATCTATTTCTGTATACAACGGAGAAAATATATTTTCCGCCTGGTCATGAAACCAGTGCAACATCTGTGCGCATGGTGAATGGAGTATATTCAAAAACCGCTCGTAAACCCCAGGTATATCGGGAATGTCATAGGGATAGTGGTACGATATACTATCCCGATGTCTTATGACTAAAAAAGAAAAATATTTTTTTCAACAACATGCTCTTTTTTTTTACATTACAAAAAAGAAAAATTAATTTAACTTACGCTCATTTATACGCAGATGAACTTCGTCCCACGGGTTAAAGTTATTATCGTATGCTCCGGAAACTCCAAGGTAAAAATTGCTCAAGATGTTGTAGCGATTTTCAGCGGTATTCGCGATGCCTACATCTGCCGACGCCTGAGGAGGATCGTTCAAAAACGCCCGGTGAACGGCTTCCCCCGGTTCCACGTATGATGATAACGCCTCCAGTATATACTCTCGCTCATTTTCTACCGCCTCCATTTCTAGATTCGCCCTTTCATGGTCCTCCGCATTAATAAGGTTTGGGCTTACGGTGCGCTCCTCTTCGCTGTCAGACACCGTTTCTGTAGGCGGATTATCGTCGGAAAGACGTGCGTTGTGTACGTCGGCGACCCAGATTTGCTGCTGCGAGCTACCGTCATCAGCCGCGTCGCTATCAGTGTCAAACGATAGCCTGCGAGCTACAGGATTTTGTCGTCCATCAGTGCGCGCCGAACCGCTTGCCACCCCCGACGGCCCTGGTTGAGACGGTGTATCATCGGCATTCCACTCAAAGTGAGTGGCGTCGCTGCTCTCCTCGTCATCAGCTTCGATATTTTCGCTATCAGAATCGCTGTCGCGCAATAAATCTTCTAAGGCTGGAAAAAAATGTTTTTAGAGAACTAAATTTTTTAAAAATTTTAGGAAAAATATTAAAAATTTTTTCACGTACCCATTAGCTCCTCGTACTCGCTCATGAGCTTTCTAAAAACAGGCAATCTGTCCAAGTTGCACTCGACCACAAATTCCCCGATGGTACGCTGTACATCTCGCGAATGCCTGAACGTACGAAATAATCTTGCTATCGCCCGATAGCCAGTCAGCCGTAACAAGCGTCGTAACTGATTGACAAGTTCCGTAGAAGACAACGTCCTCAGTCGTGTACGCCACGCGCCGCCTCTACTATAGCGTGATTGCGCTGCGAGACGCAATACGGCTTCCCGTAAAGTTTTACAAGCGACAAAATTCTCCATGGTGACGCTTCTCGTTCGAAAGAAAGACTGGTAGGACCGTAAGTGGCCCTCACCGTTTCTATAGCGCGACTTTTTGGCGGTGTCAACGGCGTCGAGTGTTTTGAATACAGTATACACGTGGTATCAGAAAATACCTTTCCCTCGGGGTTTTTGAGCATCTGTTTACGTTATTTACTCGTGCCGTCTCTGGAAAATCTCACCAAAGCGCAAGAGGTAACTTTTTTCCGTTAAAAATGTGTAGCTGGGTGAAAAATAACTCCGAGTATTGCTATGCGTGATCGCGCGACGGAAACCCCGGTGCGTAAGCTTTACACGCGAAACATCCTGTTGCGGGGCTGCTACCGTGATATATTGTTTCAAAAAAACAACGGGGCTTACTTTCTTCGCAGCGGATGCAAGTTTCGAGGATAACCCCTTGGCATTATTATATGGTCCTGTCACGTAGCGATAGTTTAGCTCGAAAGGTTTTGGTCACGCGTGCCGACGGGTTTGAAGAAAGAGGTAACTTTTTCCGTTAAAGATATGTAGCTGGGTGAAAAATAACCCCGAGTATTGCTATGCGTGTTCGCGCGACGGAAACCCCGGTGCGTAAGCTTTACACGCGAAACATCCTGTTGCGGGGCTGCTACCGTGATATATTGTTTCGAAAAAACAACGGGGCTTACTTTCTTCGCAGCGGATGCAAGTTTCGAGGATAACCCCTTGACATTATTGCATCGTCCTGTCACGTAGCGATAGTTTAGATCGAAAGGTTTTCGTCACGCGTGCTGACGGGTTTGAAGAAAAATTGAGAATCCCCCGCGAAGCGGGGTACGATTACTATGGCAGTCGTACAGCTTTTCGATAAGAAAAGAAACTCTACAGATGTTAAAAAATCTCTTCCTGTAAAAACCCGAAGTATCCTTCCAAGGGTTGTTTTCTACGCCTACACGTGTTTCTGTTCTTCTCACGTGTAGATACTTAACTACTCGATCCGTGCGCGCGCTCGTAGAGCCAGAAACTTCTGCGAGGCCGCTGTGCTTAATCCATGAAAGAGTAATAAAAAATTTTCATTCGGGAAAAATTTCGCAGAGGTTCTCCGCGGCAAAACATGTGCGCTTTCATCAGAGCGTCTGGAAACCCGGCATGTCGTAAATTTCATTTTCGAAAAGCGTCGAAATACAGTCTGTCGTGGCATCCCCGAAAGAAAGATGTACCGACGACACATTGCTTTTTTACGTTTTTTACTCATCCCCACTCTAGCTGCCCTCACTAACAGCAGTGTGTGTGTTTGTGTGTGTGTGTGTGTGCGTGTGTGTGTGTGTGTGTATGTGTGTGTGTGTGTGTGCACGCTAAGTAGTGCAAGTGTCAGCATCGTTATTATTAATACAAATTTTATATTTCGCGCTTAAAAACAATGATTAAAAAGTGCAACCGAAATAAAATGTTTGCGATTGACTGAATGCGTATGGTGTGCTTCTAAAATAGTAATTCGTGTTATAAGTTAAAATAAAAATTGTGCGTTAGTGATGTCGATATTTATATTGCCGTAAGACCAACTGTAAAATAGTAATTCGTGTATAAGTTAAAATAAAAATTGTGCGTTCGTGACGTCGGTAGTTATGTTAACGCAAGACTAACTTTCTTCTACGATTAAATAAATAAAAATTTATTTTTTTCATCAACAGCTTTTTTATTTGCAGACCTCTCCTTTACACCAACTCCCTATTCCCACCCCAACTTATTACGAACATACACACACACACACACACACGCAAACACAAACACACACACACACACACACACACACGGTCTATACAGCGAGAGGGCCCGCTCCAGCACTCTATGGGACTTTATGGCGTAGAGCCTATAGCCAAAGGTCTCTCCCACCACCACCACAACCACCACGATGAGTCGGGGCATATACGGCGGCACGCGCCTGGTGGGTATAGCGGCGTGGCGTCATGGCGGGGGCGGTAAGTGGGCCGTTATTTATGGGTAATAATCCGACCCATTGTTTATAATTATTATCTTGTGTTCACACCTGCTAATGACCTTGTCACACTTGGGACCCATACACACACAGCACGCGGTCTATACAGCGAGAGGTCTTTATGGCGTAGCGCGTATAGCCAAAGGTCTCTCCCCCACCATCCCCGAGTTGAGGCATATACGCCGGCACCGCCGGGCAGGTATAGCGGCATAGTGTCATGGCGCGAGCGATAAGTAGGACGTTATTTATGGGGTAATAATTCTGTTCACACTTGGGGCCCATACACACAGCATACGGTTTATACAGCGAGAGGCCTAGCACCCTACGGGTCTTTATGGCGTAGCGCGGACAGCCAAAGCGCTCGCCCCCCACCACCTCGAGTCAAGGCATATACGGCAACACACGTAGGGCATGTAATGCGGCATGACGTCATGGCGGGTGCCATAAGTGAGGCATTATTTATGGGGTAATAAATCACCCCCCATTGTTTACACTAATTAGCTTGTGGCCACACTTGCTACTGTAAACACTTGGGTTAATGACCTTGTCACACTTGGGGACCCATACACGCCGCACAGCGGGGTGCCACATGGCCCCTACACACCGCACCGCGGGGGGCCGTCTCGCTATACCGGTCCCCTTACTACTAAGAATTATTTAAATAATTATTTTGCTATGTATATACGTCTGCCTTATTCGCGTATTCGCGTGGAACTCGCATCCCCCGCCTAGATCGGGTTAAGAATTATTTAAATAATTATTTTGCCTTTTATGCACGTCTGACACGCTCCCGTATACGCGTGAAACTCGCATCCCCCGCCTACTTGGGGTTAAGAATTATTTACATAATTATGTTGTCATGTATACACGTCTGACGCGCTCCCGTATAGGCGTGGAACTCGCATGCCCCGGCTACTTGGATTTAAAAATTATTTTAATACTCGTCTTGCTAAGTATCGCACGTCTACGTAGCTCCCTTATACGCGTCAATGTTGCGTCTCTTGGCTGCTTTGGGTTTAAGAATTTCTCTAATAATTGGCTTGGTTAGTTTCGCACGTCTACGTAACTCCCTTATACGCGTGGACCTCGCACCCCCCGGCTACTTGGGTGTTGAAATTATTTAATTTGGTGATATCTTACAAAAAGGTTCACATCCTATTTCTATATTACTAGCAAAATTAACCGCGCTGCGTGCGTACTATTTTTTTTTTTTTGTTATGAATATATTTTTATTATTATAATTTTACTTTAATTAGTTTAGATGTTAGGATGGTCAGATAAGTTTTCAAAGCATAACAAAATTAATCTTTTTATTCTATTTTTTTTTTTTAATTATTTAGTTTTAAAATTTTCAAGAATAAAAATTCATTTCCGAAACTTCAAATGTAGCGGGAGAGTAGCGAATCTTCGCACCTATTCCTTACGGACCAATCAGATCATGCTTTAAATGCTTTTCAACATCCGGCGGATTCGCCCATCATTTTTTTAAAGAAGAGACTAGTAATTTGAGGCGTTCTACGCGCGCCAGATGGTCGTACTTTAACCAATCAGCGAACTCTCTGAAGTTGGCTCTATATGTTTCAAGCAATAATATTGTTTGCTCAGCAATTTGGCTGTCCTGTAAAAGCATATGGCTGCCTCCTCATACCCATCTCCCTTTTAATATAGGAAATTACTATATTACTTTTTCATTTTTTTAGTTCATTTTCATTTCATAAAAAATATAGACATTCCTAAAAGAATTTATTTATAAATTAAAAAAAAATTTTTTTATGTAATTATTATCTATATTTATATTATATTTAAAATTATTTTTGTATTATTTACAGGTATGCTGAAATATTATTAATGCAAGTATATGATTTGTACTGTTATTTCAATATTTGTGTCTCACATAAAATTTAATTCTAACAATTGCTATTTTATGCATGCCTTTTATCGCTAATTACATGATTTTATTGTCTTTTAGTAATAGTTTATATTAGTTATTAGCTAACTGTGATAGTTAGTCTACAGTTAATTTGCGTTTTTTTCTTTTTTTTTATATTAATAATATTGAGTGATGTACAGATTAAAGGAGATTCGCACTTGCAAGCCTTTAGACCGCTGCTCATATGATTATACAGCTCGCATGAATCGTGTTCTTTCTGCCGCTCGTGCCGATGTTCTAAATTTTAATGATAAGGGTGAATGTGTCAGTGAATCTGGTCTCAATGAAAATATTTCTGCAGCAAATCATTCTAATGACTTGATGGAAATTAACTCACCCAATTTTCCAAGTGATGTTTCTATGGAGCAAGATGAAGAAATGTCTGATAATTCTAATTCTTCCTTTCATTGTCTTTCCCCGACTGAAGACATACCAATCAATGACGACGTACAATCTTCTTATAAATCTGAAGACGAGGACGTAGATGATGTGAAGCATATGGAAATGAAACTAAATTTTGCCTTCAAAACTACGAATATAACTCACGTACAATCAGAAGCCGTAATGCGTGCTCTTAGTTCTCACCATTGCTTCCAAGATATTAACATCTCTGCTAGAGCTGTTTTAAATACTCCTCGATTTCCAACTTCTATACTGGAAGTTGCCGGAGGTGAATATCTTCATTTAGGTTTCCAAAGAGGATTGCTTAGTATTTTGCAATCTACTCCTTTTTCTATGATTCCTGATATTCTTCAAATAGATTTCAACGCTGATGGCATATGTTTTGATAAAAAGAATAAAATTTTGATGTGGCCAATTCAAATTAAAGTTGCCAATATTCATAAGAGTCCTGCCGAAGTTGTGGGAGTGTATAAGGGCAAGGGTAAGGCAACGAATGCCACTGATTTTATGAAGTACTTTGTTGATGAAGTTCTTTTGACTTTACAAGATGGTATTGAATTCAATGGTAACTCAATACCTACTGTACTACGACGTTTCATCGCAGACGCACCAGCTCGAGCATTTGTATTAGGTCATTTAGGCCACACTTCGTTAGTTCCTTGTTCTCGATGCTGGATAAGAGGAGAATACATTCGTCCCGGAGTCATAGCCTTTGCAGATACGAATTTTCAAATTCGCACAAGAGAAGAATACGAAATGAAAGTGGACGTTGAGCATTATGACGACAGAGAGTGTCCCATCCATCGCCTTCCCATGGATTTGGTTTCACAAACAGTATTTGACTATATTCACCTCGTTTGTCTCGGAATTATGGAGAAAATTCTACAGGCAACAATCGATGGTAAATATAGCAGCACTGCTAAACTTGCATCTGACTATGTTGAAATATTAACTAGTCATTTAGACGTAGTTGCAACATTTTGTCCTCAGGAATTTGCTAGACAACCTGTAGAGGTCATAAAGCATAGTAAATATAAAGCCACTGAGTATCGTCAACTTCTTCTGTACAGTGGTCCTGTTGTATTTTGTGGTTTACTTAATCCGGCTGTATACACGCATTTTCTTGTACTTCACACAGCAATGCGAGTACTTATTGATTCACTTAGTACTCCTGAATCAATTTCCACTGCAGAGAAACTCATGGAAAGTTTTGTATCTAATGCTCCACGTATTTAGTATTGAATTTATGTCGTACAATACTCATGGATTATTACACCTCGCCAGTGACGTTAGATTATTTGGAAATTTAGATTCTCAGTCAGCATTCATATTTGAGAACAACATGACTTACTTCAGAAAACTATGCAGAAAACCAAATCAGCTTTTGCAGCAAATTGCAAATAGAACTGCTGAAGGTTGTACCGAATAAGGTCAATGTACCGAAACGTGCCAAAACTTCTTTGAAATTCATAGAAAAGCATGTTAAAGGCCCAGAGCCCCTTTCAAGACTTTGTTATGAACAATATGCTACAGTTATTACAGGATCTTGTCGTATATCTATTTATCAGAAGAGTAATACTGTTATGCTACATGATGGCAACATTTGCGTAGTTCAAAATATTATTAAGTACTCAAACGGAGCTTGCAATCTTTTCGTTAAATATTTCACTAGCGTCGAAGATTTTTTTCATCTCGGTTGTTGCTCTTCATCATCTGTAGGAGTTTTCCTTTGTTCTGCATTATCATCAGAAAATTCTTTGATTCGATTGGAAGAAGTGAAAAATAAATGTTTTAGAATGCCTTATTAGTCAGAAACATCAGCTGTAGATTTTGTCGATGGATACTATGTAGTGGTTACTATATTTTCTTCACACCTTTCCAACTAATAAAGTTGAATTTTTCCTCTAAAGTGTATGTTTTTGTTTCTTCGAAACCCTGGTATAAATGTTAACCATAAATTAGCTATTTTTCAATTAATTTTATGGTTAAAATCCGAAATAAATTATGGTATTTACACTTCATAAAATTCGTATTTTAAGTAACAGTAATACTTTTAGATGAATTATATTACTTTTGCGTTATGATTTTTTATAAAATGCTTCCATTAAATTAAGACATCAGCTATAAAATATGTTTTATTTTCTACCAGGGAACTTATTGCATTATTTTATAAAGGTCAAAAAAAGCGCCCGGTTATAATCTGTTAGAAAATTGTATATTATCTATAATAAGCTCGTTTCGTTCGACGATAAACCCATCCATGCAGAGAAAAAAGAAAATTTTTACATTAAAAGTATACTTTTCTAATTATAAAATTATGATGTTATTTGTGCCAAAGTTGTATTTCTTAATAATTAAGGATATTTCTTTATCGAAAACAATATTTCTTTATAATTAAGTAATATTCTTTAACAGTTAAGAAATTCAAATATTCTACGATTTCAAAGACATGGTTTCTTAACTATTAAGAAATATGATTTAACTGTAAACGAATATTCGTTTGTCCGTATCGAAACGTCTGTTCCTTTATAGTACATGACGTTCTTTTAATACGAAGATTTTCTTCTCTCTGTGTGGAATCATCGACTTTAATCCCGTATAGCATATAGAACTATATTTTTAGTTCAATTGTAGCCACTTTGTTGACTTGGAAAAGTGGGTTTACACAAAGGAAATTTCCAAATATGCTGTGGTACTGGCTGGGACCAATAACTTTTCATCGCAAGTGCTCGAAGTTGATTTTACACACGTGCTTATGATTTTATAAAGCGAAAGTACTGATCTAAAATAAAAAGAGCTTCAATATGCCAGATCGCCCGCTCTTGAAGACGAGCTTCGCAGTTCGCACCAGTACTTATGCTTATATAAAAGAAAATCCCTGCTCAAAATAAAGATAGTTTTAATGTGCCAGAAAGCAGGCTCTCGGAAGCTTTATACGCATGCTTCTGCTATTATAAATCGGAAACAATGCTCCTAAATGAAGGTTGCCCTAAACATTCCAGCTAGAATACGTGCTTTCGAAGACGAGTTGCTCACACTTTTGCCTTTATACATCGAAAATACTGCTCAAAAACGATGTAGCTTATATCATCCAGGAGTTGGGCTCTTGTAGACGAGCTTTGCACGCGTGTTTTGGCTTATACAAGAAAATCAACGCTCATGATAATGGAAGGTTCAATGTGCCAGGAAGCGAGTTCTTAAATACGAGCAACGTACACACGCTTATGCTTTTATAAAGCGAAAGCAATGATACACAATGAAAAGACCTTACACGTGCCAGGAGGTGCGCTCTTGAAGACGAGCTTCGTACGCGTATTTATATATAAAAAAAAATCATCGCTCAAAATAAAGGTAGTTTGAACGTGCCAGGAAGCGAGATCGTGTAGACGAGCAACGTACGCGTGTTCATGCTTTTATATTATAAAGCGAAAGCACTGATCGCAAATGGAAAAACCTTAAATGTGCCAGGAGGTGCGCTCTCGAAGATGAGCTGCTCATACGTGCTTTTGCCTTTATACATTGAAAACACTGGTCAAAATCGATGTAGCCTTTATATAGTCCTGGAGTCGCGCTAGTTATGTTGGTGTATAAATTGGGGTGTTTTCCAATTCTCGGTGAATGGGATAAATGAACACCACACACTCACTCACAGATTCAATCGGAAGTATTCTTTATTAAAACACGTCTACAAGGCTTGAGGACCCAACAGAAACCGACGAGAGTATATAATATTAAGTAGCTGCAACCGACTTCTTTCTTCTTCTTATCTCCAGATAGCCAGGAGCTGAGTAGGCAGCACGTGCACATTATGGAAGGTTCGCTCGAAGGGTGTCACATTACTCCTCCATGCTGAAGTTCAATGACATCCTCGTCATTGGCTTGGCGGATAGGTTGGTTTTGAAACACATTGCGATTATTTCTCCTCTTATATATCAAGTATATTACCAAACTTAAAATAATCAATATCCCGATAATGATGCTAGATACTGACAGATGAAACTCAATTCTGGAAGTTTGCAACTTTGGTATAATTACTGTTGGAACTGTTAAATTTTCAATGACTTGAAATTTAATTGATCGTCTTTAATAATCATAGGCAAAATTAAATCTGGCTGCTTTATGTCTCCAAAATTTTTGTTAAGTATATGTTCTTCTATTTGTAGATCGTTTCCTTCGATCAAACGGGTTCCTCGATGCATAATTTTAGTATTACTATGCGTAATGGTTGTTTCATAATTACTGGATATCAACGTTAAAGTATCGGATAAAGGATATACTAGAAGTAAAGGCGTATTTATTTGAAAAGAAGTGGTTTCAATTTCTCTCGTGACGATTTTCTGACACAAATAATTCTGCTTGTATATTTCTTGACATTTTTGAGTTGATAATTTGATTAAGGGTCCAAATAGCTTCCATGGCGTAGTAACGATTTCAGTTTGGTTATTATTATTAATTATAGAAAGTCTTTGGAATAAGGAGAATTCGATGGGGTTTAGGATAGGAATTTTTAGCGTGTAAATAATGAGGTCATGGATACATACGATTGAACCTTGGGTGAAACGAAAATCCAACAGATTATAGTAATGCATTATTAATTCCTTTTTCGAGTAAATTCCTAATAGATGAGTAAGTATATCGACAATTTGTTCATAAATCAACATTTCTAAATCAAACGTTTGATCTAAGAAAATAAATGAACGCTTTATTTTACCGAGGAAACTTAAGCAATTTTATTCCTGTATTATGAGAGTAACGGCGGCTTCAAAAACTTTTAATTTTTCGTTTTGTTGACCGAGAGCTGTGGAAATATTCCATAAATTTCGGTTAATTATTTCAGTGTTGTTATTTATACTTTTACTAATTTTGTTTATAATAGTGACTGATTTGTTGAGAACTATCATATCTTCCTGTTGTTGATTATCGAGTAGATTTAGATAATTGTTGATTCTGTTTAAATCATTGGCATCCGGGTTTCCAAAAATATACTTAATTGCTGTGCCAAGTCCGTTTATCAAACCTTTTTTTAATCTAGTGTTCGCTGGTGATATTTGCTGTAAATTTTGATATGATTCCTCGCAGAGTAATTCGGCCTGTTTTAGTAAATTTGATTCCAATCGGGATGATAATAAATCTGTGACTTGTAACTTCAATTCGGAAGACAGTGTGGTATAGCTATCAAGGATACGATTATAAGTATATTTTAACGTCGTGATATTGATGTGAAAGTGCACATGATGGAAATTTTCAATTATTCTCCCAATTCCATGGTGGTGGTCGTAATGAGTGCTATGCTCGTCTATCTCATTGCTCTTCACTAGTATGATCAGAAGTATCATGATTAGTCTGGTCTTCACTTTCCTGCAAAAACGAAGAAACTTTTCTTATCCTCTTTGCATCCTTTATGTTATAACGACGTGGTTGCCCGTGTATGTAGCAATCTAAGGAGGGACCCTGTTGTTTTTCTACGAGAAGTTTCTGATATCGCGGCGCGGTCCTATCACGTTGTTGTTGGTGTGTTTTGATAAAAATTTCTTTATCTTCTAACGTTTTATCCGAATCAACTGGCAGATTTTGATTCTCCCGTTGTTTTCGATAGAGTTCCTCATAAAACGGTAAAATTTCATTCTTTCGAAGCTCGTTATAACTTTCGATAGTATCTGCATTCGGGTCAATGACATGTTTATGAAGATCTTCGTACGGCCCGTATAACAGTGTAAATGGTGCATAATTTGTGCTCGAGTGTATATTTTGATTGTAGATCAAAATTGCGGTAGTCATGTGATTTTTTGTAGTCTCTCGTGGATTTTGATCGATTAGTATGCCTAATTTTTCCTTCAAGGTTGAATGTAGTCGCTCGATTGGTCCGTTGGAGGTGCGTCTATTGATGGTGGTCTGATGATAGTCGATTTTATGTAATCGACAAAATTCCTTGAATACCGTAGAGTTGAACTCGCTTCCGCTGTCTGTAGTAATTTTATCTGGGAAGTTGTGGTGAGAGCCAAAATGTCTTAATTTGCTTATTACTGTTATTGCATTGCCATCAGGCAAATGATAAGCCTGAGCGTATTTCGAGAATATATCGATGATCGTCAGAAACTTCTCCTTGTTATAGTGGAATATGTCTAGATGTAAGTGTTGGAGGGGCCTATTCGCTATTATAGGTCCATACGTCTCCGTGATATATGGCCTTCTCTCGTATTTGTGTTCTAGGCAGGTTTCGCATTGGTTGATGTAGTTTTGGATCATCCTCTCCATATTGAGCATGTATAATTTCTTTTTGAAATGCGCTACTGTTTCTCTGATTCCATTGTGGGTCTTATTGTGATATTTTTCCAATTCTTTTAAGAAATTATTTCGGTTGGTTACAGTAGCGTACGTATTTTTAATTTTTCGTTAAAATTTTCTTTCAATATTCTATAACTGATAATTTCTAGATCTTCGCTCTCAAAATAAATTCCATACTGTTTATTTGGTTTTACATTTTCGTTGAAAAATTTAAGTAACTGCGCTTCTCCGTCATTTTTGTTTATTTTTATTAAATATTGAATTTTTAATTTATCTTTTGTTGTTTTGACTTGGTAATCATTCCTTTTTTTGATTATGATGCTGTAGTTAAATGCATGTATATTTTTATCAGACACAGGTAGTGAGAATACTGGGTTTTCTTCGGCTGTATGAATCGTTACGTCATCCTCGTCCTCGAACATTTGAGCTAGCTGTCGGTTGGTGAGAGAGGTGATATCGGACGCTTGTGGGAGCATAGAAAGAGAGTCGTCTTCGTCTTCTTCTTGATTGTTTATCTCGATTCTGCTTAAAGCGTCTGCAACTTTATTCTCACATCCTTTCTTGTACTTAATCTCATAATTATATTCTTCCAATTTCAGTCTCCAACGAATTAATCTGGTGTTAGGTGTTTTCAACGACCAGAGCCAAGTGAGTGGCTTATGGTCTGTTTCGATAATAAATTTTCTTCCGTATATATAAGGTCGAAAATATCGACATGCTTCAACAATTTCTAACAGTTCCTTTTCTATAGTAGAATAGTTCTGTTCCGCAGAATTTAGAGTCCTCGAAAAATTGGATATTGGATGTTGTTCTTGGGATAAAACTGCCCCAATAGCGGTA